>JAXQJW010000157.1:0-506218 GCA_037042135.1 Penicillium sp. PG113-03A
GTCCTACTAAAAGGATAATTAGTAGTAGAATATTTATAGGGGATTAGGCTCTCTTAACCCTAGGAAACAATTAGTAGCATATTTATATATAAGGGCTAGGCCAACTTGATCTATAAGACCTATAGCTTATTAGTAAAGAATAAACATAAAGTAGATTATTATATATACTCGAATAGCGGGCTATCCCCTTACTAAATATATAAGAAACTTATAACTTAGCTATAACTATACTTTGCGCTATACTAGGGTATAATAGAGTTCCTAGAGAGCCCTATTACTAGCGGCTATAAGCTATATAAGGAAGTAGGTAGTATTATTTTCGGTGATATAGCGAATAGGCGTAAAGAGACAATAGGACCCTATATCTATATAGGTTAGATTATATAAAGTATAAATAAGAGCTATATTAATAGTAGTGATAGTAATAATAGTAGTAGTAGTAGGAAGTAGGAAGGAGAGAAATTTTTTATATCTACAATCTAGAAATACACTCTCTTTTATACTTACCTACGCCCTAGGCAACAACCCTATTAAAGACCTAATTAGGTTAGACTAAGGGTTGCCTATAGTTGCCCTCTTTAGTAAATAGCAAATAACAAGAATAGCAACAATAATAAAAGGAGGGGGGGGGGCTACTATTATAGGACCTTTATACAAAGTCCTATTTAGTAAGAAGCTCGGCCAATAACCTCGCTAGTAGAATCCGACTACCTTCTTAAGCGAAACCCCAACTTATATACAAAATTCCTTTCTCTTTCTTTTTTTAACAAATCCTTTTTATACCTAGGATACACCCAATTGATACAATTCGGTTCATCCCTTAACAACCCCCCTCACTCCGCTAATTACTTCTTCTTTTTTTTTATTAGTATAGTTATTTCTTTATCACTTACTCCTATTTTTAATCCAATTTTGCTTTCTATTATATCTTAACCTTAATCTTTTGTCTCTTTTGACGCACCCCTTATAGTAATACAATTACTCTCCCCTTTAGCGTCGCTAATCGAATTCTAAGCTACTAGGCGGGGTAAAGTGTTTATAGAAATCGAGGGGCTTAATATTATAGAATTTATCCCTTTTAATATAAAATTTAGAAACTAGAAATCTACTACTTTTTATATCGATTGTATAATATAAGTCGATAGTACCCTAACTACCAAGTATAATAATAGCTTTATACAATTAATAGTTTAAGCCTCTATAGTATATATATAAGCTTGCTTCTTTATTATCTAATAATTTTATTTTCTATTTCTAAAATATATATTAAGTTAGCCTAGTGATCCCTCCTATAATAAGTATAATAGTTCCTATATAGAATTGCGCCTACTATATCTATACTTTAGCGGTATTATTGTCGCTATCCCTAAGGAATATCTATAGAGTATAACTAGCCTTTACTTATATATATTTATAGTGTATATCCGCGCCTATCTAGGGCGGGAAAACAATTAGAATTGGGTAGGGGATTTCGATATCTACTATACCTTACCTAGCAATAAGTATTAGAACAAAATATATACCCCTACTTTTAATCGCTAGGTAATAATCACTAGCGATTTAGTTAGTTAGTACAATTATAATAAGCGCTATTCTATATATATTATTATAAGTAATTTCTATTTAGCGCCTAAATCGGGCGAGGTAGATACTATTTCTATTAAGAAGTAATCGTCTACCGCTTCTATAGTAGGTATACTAAGAACCTTAAAGCGCTTCTAAAGTATATTTTTATCCTCCCCCTATACTTCCCCTATAAAGTCTTAGAAAACCGATAATAGAGAGGGTCCTATATCCTAGAAATACGCTAATCCGATTACTAAGGAGGATAAGGATAATATAGTATAAATTATTAAGAATAATAAGTATAAGAACCCCTCCTATACTCTATTACTAGCGAAACCTATTCCTATCCCTATTTATATAGTATTATTCGAAGGCGCTAGGCTTAGTATTAGTAGTGACTTGGCTTCTAAGGATCCCCCTCTATAGAAGGCTACCTATAATAAACTAATTACTATTAATAATACTTCGACTTTATCTAATAATTCGACTATAGACTTAGACTCGGATTCTAATAATAATTAGCTTAGGATCTTTAAATAGCGCTAACTTACAATTTTTTTAGAAGAGAAAGAGGTTTCTAGAAAGGGGAAGTCTAAGTTATATACGCAAAAAAAGTAATTAGTTGGTTACTATTAGATACTAAGTTCGATTCTATAGACTAGCGAATTCGTTATTTTTTTTTTTTTTTTTTTTTTTTGAAATTTTTTCTATTTTTCGCTTACGCTATTACTATATAGGATTTTCGGTTGCTTATAAACTTATATATCATTAGGCCAACTAGCCAATTGTGTTACGTAATTGGAAAAGACTTTTTAACATGAAAAACACCAGCGTGGCGTAGCCGCGCTGGCCGTGTTCTTGTACTCTGTACTACGTAAATACATGAGGGATGCCTGCGGCAGCAGGCATCAACACCAGGCACTAAGCATCACCACATGTGAATCGTCACAATTGGTAGGTAGTGTTTAATCACAACCTACGGCCGTAAAATAAACACACACATATACACACTCCAGGATATACACACAGGATAATGTCCGCCCTGAGGACACGGTGTCCTCGATCACCCCGGATCCCTGATTGATAACTAATCATTGGTGTGTAAAATGCCCTTTTACACGCCCCACTTTGCTCTTGGGAACTTGTCGCACTGCATGTTTCGTTCCTAGGAGCTTATCAGTTTATCGTGAGGGATTTTTTGCCACCCTGTGCTTGATTGATTGATTGATTGATTTATTCATAGACTGTCCCAGCCGCCTAATTGGCAGCTATGCAGCGTACAACTATAAATACAGGTGTTCCCGCTACTTGCATCCAGAAATCAAGCTCTTCCTCTCACGAAGTGCTTCCTCCTTCTGTTCCTAGCAGTTGCACCCTCCTGTACAGATAGTTCCAATAACTGTTCTGTATCTCTGACTTGTCAGGCCTTTCCTGGCCCTTTTCTGCTTCTATTTGACAATATTCACTCGTCTACGGTAAATTGAGCACCGTGGATAGGCAGCCCGGAGGGCCTATCTTGTAATGGTCTGCCTGTCGGTTCTGTATGGTTGGCGTATGTTAGATGTTCTCACTCCAAGAGACGCGTCCGGGACGGGTCTCGTAGCGTAACTATCTGCTAGGGCCCAGTTAACTATGAAGTTGCAAAGTATATTATGTCTCGAATTGAAGTTCTGAGCTGTTGGTGGTGTTGGTGGTGGTGGTGTTGGTGTCGTCGTTGTGGCGTCCATTTGTTGAGCAATGAATCGTTCAACCGTCTCCGTCCTGGCTCCAACGCGTCCTCGTCAATCTCAATACCGTAAACCGTTGTCAGGCAGGGCAAATGGAGTGACCCAAGTTCCATTCTCCATTGCGGGGCGTACATGAGAGAGGGAATGACTTCCTCTCTGGTACTAGGGCTATGATGTTCGTTGTTTCGTGAGGTTCGGAGGCTCGGTTTTCGGCGCGTCGGGCGCGTCGTAGAAAGGGGATAATCGCGTCGTTGAGATCCTCCTGGCACTCAGGGACAGCCAAACTGTTTCTCTGAGAGTTCCCAGCGGACACCACGTGGAGGTGGGAGCTCGTCCACCTGCCACCCTGTGCTTTCATAGGAATCAATAAACCATTTCTGATGCTTTGGACCAGTTGCCGAAGCTTCTCATCGTTTGCACACCCTGAAACGTCCCCCCGCCAGATTTTTTTCCGTTACGAGGAAGGATCTTGAAGAAGTCAGGGAGGAAGTCCTTGGTTTTGTCCGTGGATTCAAGTGGTGCGTACAGTGACTGTCTAGACACGCTACGCAATTTCGATGCCTCGCTCTTCGGGGCCGTTAGTACTTCAGGTACAGCGAACTCATTTTCTGATGTCCTAAAGCTAATAGGAAGGGTTTGCTAAAACAATACAACGCTATCGACGATGTTCGTTTTTGTTTCGCCAGGTTTTGAAATATCGACAAGGTTGGCTCAATCCTGGACATTCTCCTTCAGTTTCCCACGGGATCGATCTATTGATGTGTAGTGCTTCGCTTTGTGATCTCGAGATACACCAGGAAAAATATTCTGCGATTTCTCAAGTCGACCGAGGGACGTAGTAGCGAGTAAAGAAGCAATATCTGTCGTGCCGTTTGCGGCTAGGACGGAAATCTCGTCCCGATCGCGAAGGACCTTCTCGATTTCTTCTGCTTTGCCAGAGGCATACAGGATGCGGGCGATCGTTGCGTGGATCTTTAGTAGCTCAGGGTCTGGAAGGGCATAGCGAGGATCATGCTGATGGAACATAACGCTAGTCGGCTCGAGACGGGAAAGCAAATTTGGCCTATAGCGTTTGATTCGGTACGAGTGCTCAATGTCCGTGGCCTCGAGTGCAAACACGAAATTTCCGAACTTCTTGTGTAGCTCTGCGCACATTGTGATCGCATTGCGGTGGTCATTAATTGACTGATAGTCAAATGCGATCCTCTGTTTCAGAGAAGGGAAGCAACGATTTAACATCACCCAGATAACGGCTTTGTCATGGGCTTCCTGGTCGTCCTTCCATGATCCAAGCGAAAATGGAATAATATGCGCGCATTCTGTGTTCTCAGCCCGAGTTGTAAGGTCGCCACGGTCCAGGGTACTCTCTTCCCTAAAGCCCGTGATCACACATTTGTTTCCATCCCGCCGGAGACACTCCTTCTTTAGGCGTGCTTGGCGAGTAGAGGGATCTGTCATTTCCGCCAAAATGTTCTCGATCGAGTCTTCCATGCCAGGACGAGGAGAAATACTGATATTCGGCGTGGCTCGGAGAGTCTTGAACGAACTAAGGAGATGCTTCACCAACGACTCCGCGTGTATGCGAACATCTTCATCAGTGTTAAATGACCGAAGGTCAGTTTCGAGATTGGATTTGCCCTCTGGCGGCAGGAAGTCGAGAAAGGCCTTCAATACTCGCACAGTGTCATCCGTGCTACCCCTGGCAGTGTATCGGTTCAGGCGATCCATTGTGGGAAGGCTCTAGACTCATTAGGTGTCCGCTCGTCCTTGCGACATAACACGGAAAGACAGGTGCATTAAGCCCAGGACAGAGTCCCAGGACCCGAGTGCCGAAGTGTCAGGTAGAAGGGAAAGATAAGATGATAGACCTGCGATCAACGTGAAACACGGTCGTTGAGTCACGTGATCCAAGTGTACACAATCAACGCAACCATGTGGTGCAGGTCAAGGAGACAGTGCGAGAGCACAGATGAGAGAGAGAAATGAAATGAGGACTTACAGCTTGGTGGTAAATCAAAGAAGATTCAGCTTCTTGATTTTGGAGGAAAATGCGATGAGGAGTCCGAAGGTCTTGATCACACGGTCGGGCGTTAGATGAATGCAGGGAGTGGATGTGAGGGGCGGTGGTGGACGGCAAGAAAACGTAGCAATAGGAGCCGTTTTTGGCGCCCCGCTTGCCGTCTTATAACTCGCTGGCTGGACAATGAGAGCTGGTGAGTAAGCAGTGATTGAGTGATCACATGACTGCACTGATCAGATGATTCAGATCACTGAGCATGAGCCCGTGCTGACACTTACTCGGTGAGCCTGAGCCTGATCGCCCTCATTAAAGCGGCGGCAGCCCAGACAGGAAAGCCCCACCCGGCGGACATTATCCTGTGTATATAGGCGCATATTGCTTGCTCTCGTTGACTATTTTCCCCTCTATACCTACTCTCGTCAATCCGCGCTCATGTTCTCCGTGGTCATTCCAGGCCGTCCGTGCCTCACGGACATCGTCCCAGTAGACGGCCAGCCAAACGGGCAAGCAACTAAATTCGCCTTTACAATTCCGCTCAGCCCTCATTTCACGGAGATTGTGGTATTCTTCCTACCAGGCACTGTCCTCCCACCCAATACCGGTGCTGCAATCTACGTGCAGCTTCCAGACCCCACGACAGGCAACCCAACAGACTTTCGATTCATTGGAGCTCTCGCGAACGAGAAACCCTCCGGCATCTTCACCGTCCATCCACCAGCGCAATCAGGACCTGGCGCACAGCGCACAGAAGCAGAGGAAGAAGACGAGATGCTAGACGAAGGCGCGAGCAATCCCAATAGCGCAGCCTGCCCACCTAATGCCGTCGTAACACTAGGCATCTCGATCGAGCCCGCGGCGAACATCGCACCGCAATTAGCAGCACTGGAGAGCGAGAAACCAAGCCAACCATCAGCGCAATCCACCGCACTCGTTCAAAGAGGTCAAAACGACCAGCAAAGACAGATCTCAACCAAAGTGCTTGCGCAGCGCATTATCGGCTCTGCATTTAATTTCCTCGCAAGCTTTGCCGAGTCGGACCCCTCACGGAACGGACAGGACGTCGTTCCGCTCAAGAGTTTCCGCGATTGGTGGACGAAGTTTGAGCGGAGGATTGAGATGGATCCTGCGTTTTTGGAGCGCGAGGATCCGAATGCTACATGAGCTGCGGGATGCATTGGCTTCTCGCATGATATAGTTGGTGTGAAGTATCGCCATGCTTTCGACATTTTCGGAGTGTACCTTGCATTGCGAATTGAGCGCTTTTTTTCATCGATGTGCCACGAATTCAAGCTTAGGCTGAAGCCTTATGTATAATATAATGACACCAGATATTCAATGTTTGATGCTTGGCTGTTGAAATTGCAATGGTTAGAGGCACTCTTTAGATGCTTAGCTGGTCCATTCCATTGGAAGGGACTAGCAAGTCTTTGTCTTCTAAAAGACCCATCATTCTTACATTTTTGCCATTCCTCGACAATAATTGGATATATACAAACCCTCTGTATTCTAGACGGGTCAAAAAATCTATACAAGAACCAACCACGCCATGAACCATTTTCCAACACCACTTTAAAGCATACCAAGCAAAATCAAGACTAATTAGCACCAGACACAGGCCTAACTTGAAGAGACGAGTCCGGCCGCAGACGAATCCCAGGCGCATAACACAAACCATACAATTCATCCACATATGTTGCCGACGCCGAAGCATTCCCCGCAGCAACGACCGCATCATGCGAGGCAAGAGCCCCATGAAGCGAGTTCTCATTGAGACGAGTCACATCCACGCGCACCTCCTTCTGCACGGTGATATCGCCGAGGATAGTGCCACCCGGCTCACCCAGTGACTCCAGCGATGCTCTTGAAGTTGGTGTCGGAGACCGGCCGCGGCTGTGCCATAGTTTCGAGATTGCGGAGCGCGCAACAGAGACGATATCCGAGTCTGTGGTTGTTGAGCCGGTACGCACGTCTGTGCAGAATAGTTCTTCGGTGAGTTCGCGGGCGAATCCGTCCCGGTCAGCGATGATGTCGTTTGCTTGTTGCTGGGCGCGAAACAGGCGGAATGGCGTGAATGTGAAGTCTTGGTTTGGGACTTGGGTGTCTAGTGCGCCGACGACGCAGAAGGCGAGTAGGGTGCAGTGTCGTGGTGGTTGGCCTTCGAAAGTGTGATTGCGGCATGGGGCTGCGATAGGACGAGCGGAGAATTGAGCTGCTGTGTGCATTTCTTTTGGAAGGGCTTTGGCTAAGGAGGTGATTCCTTGCAGGAGATGTTTGCGGAATTCATCTAGAGAGTGATCATTTTGTAAGGCGGGTTTGGACTCGAGGTATTTCATGCAGTAGCTTATGGACTGGCCGTCAAGATGGGTCAGAATGTTCAGATGCTGCGCTTGTAGATGCTTGATCGGTAGAGTTGAAGATGGGAGTGGGTTTCCCGTTCCCTTGGTGGTGAGAACATCAAAGTGATCATGGATAGTCGGACGCATGACAAACGAGACGATATGGACGCCTTGTTCAAAGCTGCGGTTTGAACTGGCATAGTCCCGCATGTCGCGTAGTCGCTCGAGAAGGTTCGCCTCGGGAACATGAATCCGGCGTGAGAGCGTGGATGTGATATGCTCAATGGTTGCAAACCGGAATCCGGACGATGCCAGGCGTGCAGCTTCTTGCTTTCCGAGTTGACGGACAGTAAACATTAATTGGCCTTTGCCCGTACGCAAGGATGAGCGACCCATCGCAAGTGACCATCTTGGAATGGGAATCGCAGTTGCAAGAAGATTGTCGTATAGAGTCCCCATATCTTGCAAAGGCTGACGCAACTCCTGCGAGAGCTCTTGCGCTGCAACGCAGAAGAGCTGCTTGAACAGGGTGTCAAAGTTTGTCTGTGACTCGGTATCTTTATCCGTGACTTCACCTTGGGATAGAACATGTTGCTGGATGATTTGTTGCTCAGACTCCACGCGGCTTCGCATGAAGGGGACGTAGTCGCGGATGACTGCCCAGTTTCGACTTGCTCGGAATGCCCAGAGGAATGTTGGATGAGTGCGAGTGAGATCGTCATCTTTAAAGGTCTGTCTCGAGATTAGCTGCAGTGGCTGTCAATGTTGCAGATTACTTACCCGTCCGATATAGTGGTCAACAATCTTGCGAGTCGGCAACAACGCCTGGGGAGTCACCATGACTCGGCCTGCAGGATCGAAATACGCACAGGCAAGGACGAGCTGATGGGCACGAGTGGTAGACTTTCGTCGGTTTCCACCTGCGATAATGGCACACGCCGATAGAATCAGACAAGCGACACACGCCTATCTTGTTGTCAGCTGTTGCTCACTATGAAGAAGCGCAGAGATTAACCCACCAGTACAGCACAGATAATCACAACCTGACTTCGAGACAGTTGAGTTCCTTTGTTGACAAACTCGATCCGTTCTCGATATGTCGTGCCAACAGCCGCAGTCCAATGCATGCCACTTACAGCACCAGCAAGTAGACAAGCACAGATCCCGCGTCTCCACCAACTATCTGTCCAGGCTGCTCTCCACCGGAAAAAGATTCCCAGTGCCGTCGTGCTTGACACGATGGCAATGATAGCCGACCCGACCACATGCGCAATATGATACGAGCATCGATAATTGGAAATGCCGAGCTGACCAACATAGTGCATACCACAGACCGAGCTTCCAGTGAGTAAACCACCCGTCAAGATCCGAATGTATCCAGCTTTTTGTTCAACGCCGACGGTATAGAATGCGAGGAGGAGGACCATGACAGGCAACACGAAGGAAGTGCCGGTGAAAGCGACATTATACATGATTTGAATATCTTGATCTCCGTTGCCGAGGACGATGGCGCGGTTGCCGATAAAATGCATGCACCAGATACCGATGCCACCCATTGTGATTGATGAAGTGAGAAGGAGATACCTGTATGTAGTTGTCAGTGGAGCTCACATGGAAAGGATACCATGCATACCAATTGTAGAAGCCCGATCGGGCAGTTCTTCGATGAAGAAGTTCCAGTGTAGTTGCGCATCCCATCGAGCTGATCACATAGGACAAGAAGATGTAACCAGCCAAGTAGGACACATGAACCAAAGGCTCATGGCCATGGCGAGCTTCTATGCTCGACATTGTGAGTTAAATTGGACCGTGGCTATAGGTGCATTGGCAAGGCTGTCTCGTGAATAAACGCAAGTCGACTCAAGACAGGACTTGAGCTCAAGGCCGTCATGCAGAAAACAAGGACTAAAAATAATATATTCAATAGATTAAAGCATATGAAATCTCGACGAACAGGGTATCTTATAACCCAAGAACCAGGGTTTGCGATGCTGATCACAGCTCGCATATTATACCCCCACTTCAATGTAGATATCTCAGGAAGTACTGTCACATCAAGTCAGACGAATAAAGCGCCTCATAGGGAAGCTCGGCGGATTGAGATCCGATCTAAAGACCAAGTCTCCACTCTGAACAGTCAAGATGTGCTGCACCAGCTCCCCATGCTCTGAGTCGCGTGGCAAAACTTTGTATAGTATCGAAAGCCAATCACCACTGCAAAGAAGCTCCACGATCACAAACCTCGTTTGATCAATCTGATCCTCGGCAAGCTACCCAGGTCGCGGAGATTTCAAGCGAGCCAGCCGTCGTCGGACTTGATCTCGATCGGATCATAGTGGATCGCAAACGATGGGGCGCGAATACCAAATTAAGTGCTAGCGCGGCGCCAGAATAACACATCCTGGTTTTTATCATGGCATAATTTATTTGTTCAGAGCCAGAACACATCCTGGTCACGACAGGGATCGCAGTGCTGCGCCATGACCTCGTGAAATAATATGATTGTTCAAATCTCAGGGGTATTTCTATATGACTGTTAATCAAAATCTCCCAGACTGAGCCGGGACATGTTCAGCTCGCCCAGATCATCATAAATGAACTCTGCCCCACTGGTGGAAGATTTAAACGCGTACCGAAAGAACCGAGGCGCACATCTGTATCAACTGTCAACTGTCGGATATGTCGGTTGCACTTCAAGATGATCCGTCACAAGATCTAAATCACTTGGCATGACCGTGCGTACTCGAATTGACCGGGGAAAACAAACATTATCGTTGCTTGACATGTTCATTCCATGTCAATCTAGCATCAACGGTAAACAACAGTAGACCCCACTATACATCTCTCGGCTAGATCCAGTGGCACATCGTTCGCCAGGAACAGTTGAAGTGGACGATGTCTTGCATCGACCATGGACTTGGATCCGATAGTGCTTCCCATCCCTGTGGATAGCAGCAGATCAGATTGAAATTCGACCCATCAAATCTGCCCATCAATGAAAATTCATCATTCGCCAGTTTTAATCGAAATCTCCCCAATCGTGCTCGACGTCTGAACCGATCTCGCGAACCATCGTAGCTGACGGTTTGCCGCGTGCTTTATACCGCTTTTCAAAGCTGTTCTCGCGTTGTTTGGACCCAATTTTCCCAATGCTGTACATGGTTAGTGGCACATGAGTTGCTCCGGTATATCTGATGAGAATTGGACGTATCGGGAGGGACAACTGTCAATCGCATGGCGCATGTGGGTTCGCTCCACGATGAACTGGTGGTTATTTTCCGGTCTGGTCAATGGCGATGGCGTTTGACATATCATATACCTATCACTTTGCATCTAGTTAGATTTTACAAATCTCGCACTACTACATTAGTAGGTTGACTCTGTTATAGGTCTGGGCCTCGACTTTCGGAAGCGTTTGCCAATTAACGTTTACCTAATTGCCCCTCGAAAGTTTTAGCAGAGCCATTGAGAGAAGACTCTCCGACGAAAATGTTAGACGAGTAGGAATGAGATGAAACTTGAATATGCCTAGGAAAGTGAACGGAGTAGAGTGCATTATCCAAAGCTCACTTAATCACGAACAAGTCTGAAACACTCAAACTATTTACAAATTGAGGGAATTCGTCAGAGAGAAAGATTGAATCATCAGATTGATCTCTCTAGCTTCAAATCTAAACACAAGCACATGTTCTCTATAGACCCGCTAGAAAAGTAGTCCCATGCAACTCAATTGCGTCACGGACTAAGGAAAACATCTATCACACGAGCTTCAGAATAAGAAGCGAATTACAGTCGAGCACATGCCACGCTGCAGTACTAGGAAGCTATTTCAAAAATGGAATGACAGTAGGTTTGTAAACTTGTAGAATAGGTTTTTGCCAATAGATCTATCGATCTATCTACATCTGATATAGAACCTTGCCCGGATGTTTATGCCTCCATTCAACAAAGCTGCTTGTACATGATTTAGATCTTGAATTCAATATCGAATTCCCTCTTGGAGTCAATGGAGATCGCGACGATCCATCAGGATCCAATTGACCAATAACAGATCGGATGCTCATGCAAGTGCGCAGCATTGACTGCATCTACATTTTAATTCCGATTCCAGAACCAGAATTTCCCACAAATCCCCCTCTACATCCTACATCAATCTACAAAAAAGATCAAGATGAAAGCTCAAATCTTAGCCGGAAATTATTCCCGCTCATGTATTAAACATGCACATGAATCCCAGAACCGCATATGCATCATCTACAGAAGCTTGGCAAGACCAGCCTGGATACCCTGGGGGTTGGCACCACGGACAGTCTCGAGGACCTGGCCGCCATTGTAGAATTGGAAGGTGGGCATAGCAGAGATGCCGTTGTCGGCGGCAACATCAGCGAGCTTGTCGACGTCGACCTTGAAGAAGTTGATGCCGGTGTGCTCTTCGCTCAGCTTCTCCAGGACAGGCGAGATGGCCTTGCAGGGACCGCACCAGGTGGCGAAGTAGTCGACGATGACGGGACCCTTGGCATCGCGAACCTGGGAGTTGAATTGGTCGGTGCTGTGGTTTGTTAGCTTGTGAATTTCTGAAAGTGAAGACGCGAATGAAGAGCAAGATGTGAAACAATGGCTGTCTTGAATGGAAAGCTCCAGGTTGATATGGACTCGAAGAGAACATGAGGTAGATCATGGTGGTCTCATAGCAAAAAAAGAAAGATTACTCACGTCTCGAGCTCGGTAACACCCATTTTGACGGAAGATCTCTGAAAGTGGGAGACAGGAGAGGAAGAGAAAGCGCGAGCGGAAGCGTTCAACGGAAGACGCGGGGCAGCTCTGAAAAGCGAGGCGAGACGAAGCGGGTTAATCTGGGAAATGATGAGCCTAGGAAGGTAAAGAGGGGCACCGACTGAGGGGCGCTTGGTTTTTATAGGCCGATGACGTTTTGGGAGGGCTTAGGTAAGAGGGTGTAGGCTGAATAATGACTCTGGGGCCTCGGGTCTGGACGTGGTGGCCTTGCTAGGGAGATCCCTAGGCCTTGTGGGTAGATTGGCCTGGGGGCTACTTACAGACATGGCAGGATCAGGGCTGGTGCGAGAGTCGCTGTCCAATTGGCGTGGATAATGTTGAAGTGAAGAGCTAGGAGATGGCGGTGGTGAGAGGCAGAATGCGGATGACGTGCTCGCTGCTTACGAATTGGGTGTGTCTGGACTAGGAGAGATGATTCAGGATGAAGGTATGACTGGAATATTCCTCATACAATCATAGCATGCGTGGCAGATTGCTCGGGCACATTCTAGAGAATTTTCAAACTTTAAAGATCCGAACAAAAGTGATTCATACATGGGCACCACAATAGCAAAAGTTAAGACAAGAATAACATCAATATTATCATCAGAAGATGGAGAAAATTGTATATTAAAAACATGGTCTGCGAGAATGATAAAGTACCACCGGGGTATCAGGCAGTATGCATCATAGAAACAAGGCAAATGTAGAGTACGACAGACTATTAAAACAAACTTGATTTATGCATCTGGCAGGAGTCAAAACATGGGTTGGGGGTATCAACAATCACAGGGAATGCGGAGAACAACAAATGTAGGAGAAATCAGGAGAGTACGGAAAGGGACAAGGTAGTGGTGATGAGAGTAGCATCACATACAGGATGATCACAGAGGGTGTGAACAAAGGAAAATACAAAGGAAAAGTCTAAAAGAATGGGAGGCTATGTACGAAGCATGCCAAGACTGACCGTGGTCAAGGGGAGATAGTAAAACATCAAGGACATGCCAGCATCCTTCTATCGACGTAGTATATCCAGCGTGAGAATCATTCGTTATCAACATGGCTGATCTCACCGTGGATGCTGGCGATCCGCTGGCAGTTCACCTGTTGAGGATTGCAGGTTTGAACATTCTCTTCCACAGCGGAATCCTCCTCTGCGGAGATGGGCGAGAGCGAGGGGACAGTCTTCAGCATGCCTTGGTTGGATTTGGGCCGTGTCGCCGGAGTGATCACAATGGGGCGTCGTCCAACCTCACTGTGCCAGGTCTCAGCTGGCTTGTTGGCGTTACCACCCTCGTTCTCCAGCTCAGGATCGCCCATGATATTACCGCTGGCGCCACGGGAATCCACCGAAGCTCGAGATTCATCGACTGTTTCAGGTGGCCCTTCCATAGCAGATCCAAAGGATGTCATGTTGGCGCGAACTGGACTGCCGGGCTTTTGATTCATCCGGCGGAAATATTGTCCGGACATCCAAGACCCTTCGGAGTCAATTGAAGCCAGAGACTGCGAGAGTGGTACATTGTCAGATTCGGCATCGCAGCTTTCCGTCCAAGACTGGTGGCGTCGCCGATGGGGATTGACAATATCCACGCCAGCGCTGGGAGTCGGTGCATGGATAGCGGGGTTTTCTTCGTTCTCGCGTGAAGATCCAGGTACTTGCTCGGGGATGTCTGGGGATTGCAAGCGGGAGTCGGGAGGGGACAAGGGCTCGTCACCAAAGTGTTCGGTGAATTTGGATTGAGACCGTTTTACGGTGCCTGTAGGGACAAACATCCTTGGGGGGATGGCAGATGGCGCGGGCGGCGATGCCTGGGTCTGGATTCTGTAGAAAGACTCGTGTGAAGCGTTGGACACCTCGGGGCTCGAGTCTTGGAATCGCTCGCGATAACTCCGCTTAAGGCGAGAGGAGCCTCGCCGGAACAATGAAGTGATTGTGCTACCGCCTCGACGACCACTGGTGTCAGACGCCCGGCGATCGGAGACATCTGAGGTCGAGCCCACACCAAAGTTTTGCGAATGGCTAGGACTGCTGAGCCCGAATCGAAGAGAGGAATGAGATGGCGAAAGTGTGGTTCGGGAATTGGTGGGTTCGTGCGACGGTGCAAAGCTGGATCGCGGAGCTAATTTCGGGATGATGCTTTCGTCCAGCGGTCCGACAGGTCTGGTGCTTTCAAGAGACTCGCGTTCAGCAGATTCGGTCTCTTGACTGTCGACGAGAGGCCACTGCGGCGTTGGTTCTTCTGCGATGACTGGAATAGGTTCAGCTTTGACCTCTGTCTGTTCTTCGCTAGCCTTGTCATGGCTTTCGGCGGGAGCCTCTATTTGAGAATTCCGGCGCTCCTCCGCTTGCTGTGCGTCTGCTTTCTCTTGCAGCTTTTGCTGCAGTTTCTCTTGGTCGTCAATCTGCTGTTTCTCCCGACGGCGACGGTCTCGGTCTAACAATTCTCGTAGACCGCCCGCATCTAATGAATCGGCTAACTCGTTCACGCGTCGCTTAGAGTAGTAAAGGTCTTCTTGAGACAAGGTCAGGGCCTGCAGTCTCTCTCGATCGTGTCGACCAGAACTTGGTGGGGGATTCTGGGTTTTGGCGGTAGCAAGTCGCGGTTGTTCTACATAGCGAACGGCAGGGCGAGGAGTCAATGCAGCAAATGCATTGACTTTGAAGGTATATGGATCGGAAACATCTGACATAGACGAGGCGGCAGAGTCTCGCATGGCCAGACTGATATCGGAATGAAAACGGTCGGCCCGACGACCATTTGCGCGGCGACGCCGATGTTCGAGCAAGTAATCACCTCCATTGGTGGTTGCACCGGCGCGACGCGGGATATCGATCGGAGTCGATGACAACAACCGAATCTCTCGCTCACGCATGATCTCGTTCGCCTTGCGCTTGCTCAGCCTGCGCCGCAATTTATTTGGGCCATTGGGGGGTTGCTTCTTTAACAGCGATCCGGTCCGGGAGAGGGGAGGTTGTGTGGCCTCGGGCTCCACGCGATCAAATCGGGCCTCCAACGTGCGTGGTTCGATGGACGAGATGGGACGATGGGACGAGGGACGCGCCGAGCCATGAAGACTATTGGAGCCATCACCACTCCGCGACAGACGATTACTGTGACGCTTGGAAGTCTTGCGGCTCAACGTGGGTTCGGGGGCCGGCGCGGGCGGATCGTGCTGGATGGAGTGTTCCAAGGCGGCCGCTTCAGTTGGGCTAACCTGGATGGTATGCCGCTTATTTTTGCGGCCAAAGGGCCATATCGCCATGGCACGCGAAGTACAGCTCCAGCCCCAAAACGAGTCAGTGGCAGCGGATGTCGATAGGGGCGCGTAACAAGCCGACTAGACTCATCGGGGATGGAGGGGATTCAAGCACAAAAATAAGGCGGAGAGTAAAGTTTGTCCACGAGAGCCACCGGCGTCACGGTGAATTTAGGTTTAGAATGGATCGAAGTCAGAAGGGGAGAAAAGGAAGAAGCGATCGTGGAAAAGGGAGGGCGCACACGAGGCGAGTCAAGATCCAATTGTGAAGGATCCAGTTGAGGGAGAAAAAGGGAAAAGAAAAGAAAAAGAAAGTCGAAAATCCCAAAACAAAAAGGGAGTCGAGAAAAGGCGCCCCAATTTCCTTCCAATTTCCTCCGATTCCAGGCATCGACCACGGCCAGACCCAAGACCTAATTTGTTTTGGTTTCCCTAAAAATAACATTCCACTCGACGGCCATCGGTACCTGATGCTTGGTGTGACATTCGATGTAGTCTGGACTAGTACTTGGTAATCATAGTACTCTACTCTAGTTAATATTGATCATGTCCTGTGAATCACGTCTTCAAGCATGTGGTTAGATCGACATGAAGGTACTCCCTCCGTATACGGAGTAAAATGATATCCACCTCGTTCAGGACAAACTTCGGATAGAACTAGTCGACTAGTTTATAGACTATATACAGAATGGTTTATAATGCTTCCTGCGTGTATCCGACCTCATTCTCCAGCCTTCTCTAACCGTTAGGCGTCGGTGGATCCCACCGATCCCACACCATCCTTGGGATGACACGCGGGAAATGGAGTCGATCTTACGCAATGTTCCAAATATTCCCGTTCCTGGACCATGGACACACCGCGTCTATCGGCAGTGTCAAGTTGATTATTCAACTCTTCTACAAACCGGCATTTGAGTTTTCCTTTTTGATTTCTATCCCATTTGGCTTCGGCGACGTCCCCAAGTGGATCTGATCGGCGCACAAATGCGTAGGCTAGTGACTTCCTTGCGAGCTGGACCGTGCTGCGCTGGATTGGGGTACAGAGCACAGAGTATTGGCAAAGATGTTCAATCTATGTACGGAGTACTACACTATACAAGAATCTATACAAGTATCATAGTGCATTGCGAACCCGGCGGTCGCAAGTCACGAGATTTCCTGTCGATCCTCGTGAGACAAAAAAACCCCTCGGATCGATTTCCCCAATCTTGTTTCGTTGGAGAAGACATGCGGATCCCCCTTCTTCAGACTAGTGAAGTTTCACTTGACTTGCTCTGCCGAGACATAGCAATCAGTGTACCTCTCTGATCCGATCCATCGATCAACACTAGAAGCACCCAGCCGAATCGGTTGGAGGCTTGGGCATCCAACCCTGCAGACTGATGACCCCAGATCACCCGGTAGTAACCGTTTTGACTTTTTCCGGTCGATGGAGAGAGTCGAACTATGGCAAACACGCCTCGGCTACGAGTTTGCATTTGAATGCAGCCATCTTTCCCCTTTTATGTTCCCTAATTTGTTGTCAGGACAGGAACTCTGCAGGCAATCACTCAGAGACAAAGCCACCAGAATGCAGTCAGCACATCTACAATCACGGTCATCGAACGAGGACAGCAGTGCGATATGAACTATATAGAAACCTAGATACACCAGCCACCCAGCACAAAACGCAAATGTAAACCCTCAAACTCCTCTATCAAACCCATATGCAGACCAATCCATAAACTATCAAATCCACAATCTCATCGCCAAAGTAACTATCTCTCGCCCCACCAGCTCCTGGTCCCCGGGGAATAACGGCCAGACATCAATCCCTGTCCTCAATCGACCTGAGACAGTCTATGCCGGACTAACACGTTTGCGCAGCCGATTCGGCTCGCGCTCCAACACTCGATACCGCCGACTTCCGCGCCCGCTTAGAAGCCGCTTGATCGACCACGACCGTGAAAGTTGGCTGTGGGTATCCGTCCGTATCGGCGTCGCCGACTCGTCATGTGCAGTGTACATTTGGGATCCGGATTGGTCGAGCGTAGTCAATGGTTGGGCATCCATTGTTTGGACCTTGGCTGTCAGATGCGGAGTTTGGTGCTGGGTCCGGTAGTTATCGCGCGGCCGAAGGTGGCAGAGTCACTTGGTTCTTCTCGGCGGGGAAATCTGGTTATGATCGGATCTGGGAACTCGCTTTTACCCCGCGGGATTGAAGGAGAGTGTCAGGGTGATAGATCAGGAACTGGAGCGGGGTTGTACGGTGGGTCATTGGTCCGCGCTCAGATGAGCGACACGTCGGAGTGTAAATAGTGGTGAGAGAAGGTATAGCGTCGAGGTCTTCAAGGTGGGTTGCTTAGAAGAAAGAACAAAGAGACCGGCGTAGTCGTCTCTTGTGACCTGTATTAATATTCTGGTGGCTTCTATGTCAAGGAAATAGTATATATCATTGACTGATTCCCGTATGCTTACATATTTATCTGCCTTGATATTTCTCTGCTGACCACCTGTGAATCTACCTATAGACTGATGCATAAGTGTCAAGTGATCATATGCTTAGAGGTTGACCGGGTATATCGGTGCATTCTTATCCCTGACTCGTAGATCTTAGTTGCTAGATTTTCGGTCTCGTGCCTCTGAGCCACATTTGAGTTGGAGCATGATTCTCGATACTCAAAGCGGATTATAGTTTTCTATCTGGGTCGGGATCTTCCAGTGAGGCAAGTGATGCTTCAATCGCACTTGACCCTTTACATTATTGGAGATATACAGATCTGTGACTAGAGAAATACCATTCCCTGGCAGTCATCACGAGCAGCCCGAGGTTATTCTATTCTACACACACAGTCTTTGACTTAGTCGAGCCATTTTGGACGGGCTACCTGATATTTATATCAAATTCGAACATTTTCATCGTTATAAACTCTACCCATTGACTTTAGAAGGCGGGGAAATATTAAGTTGAACTATTGTTTACGGTGGCTCCAGGTGACGATGGAAAATGTAAAATATGCATTTGTTTACTTAGAAGAGGTTCTTTCCACATAATAGAATGTCAAATGGATTCGTTCAATATGCTGCTGGAAGATCTGTTGTGTTGAACATCAAAGAGTGTATATGCTGCCACACAAATCAGCTTATGTCTATTCCAACTTGCTAAGACCAACTTAGAAATGTCAAGAGGATAAATAGAGATACCAAGAACACCATCATTGTAACACAAACCCCTCAACCAATTTCCAACCGAAGCAAAATCATACCAAAACAAAAGCAAAAAGATCCATCACTGCACAGATGTGCAACCGATCCAATGCAATACTCGGTGAAGAGTCCCACACCTGCCCAAGCACCACACGATCAAAGATTATCGATCTCCGATTCGCTTGGACCAAAGAACGGTCTGGAAGAGGGTGGAGTCACCACCCTTGAAAGAGCGACCCTTCTAAGCACCCCGCATGGTTACCGCGTATCCGGACATGATTCTCAATGGCTGAGAATCCCACGCTGGGACGATTCGTATTGGATGGAACATTCGGAGAGCGACGGTCTCGATGCGTGATGTGGTTGGATTTGCAATCTCCGGATGATTCATGGCGGGGATTACATTTAGTCTTGATCTGCTTCTCTCTTTCACCTTACTATCTCTGAAAAGCATTGGGATTTCTCCCAGTCAATTACCATTGTTATTTGATTTGCCTGGAATCACTCTATCCTCTATATGTTCTGAATCGCGAGATGGTTGCCTTGTGGATATTTGTAGCTCTCGGCTACTTGCTCTTGTATGCCTTTGCTGTTATACAAACGCAGGAATGGCATCTCGTCGCGAACCGAATAAAGAGTTGATCTTGATCTTTACAAACACCCAGTTCAAGGTCCAGTGAAGGAAATGCAGCTCTAAGTCGTCTGGCAGCAGACAAGTGATGCCATGTCCTTGACGTCCCTCGAAACCTTATGACGGAACGAACCACGAAACGAAAGAACGATGAGCGCCACGCAATGAATGATATCATGGCCTATTTCACGATACCCAAACAATATGCTTGATTTTGTCTTCGGTGGATTTCGTTTGGTATGGCCTGGAGCCATTTTCGAGCACAGCTTATTCCAATGAGCGACATGATGGCAAGATGATACGACTGGTTCCAATTCTAGAAGCCAAAGATCTATTACAATCTCAACAAGAGATAAAGAGTTTGGATTTTGGTTGATCTATCCAAATTCCCAAGAAATTCCCACCATGAGTGCGCAGTATTACCGTACAAAGTAATAAGCCAAACTCGACACCGATGGCTTTGGAAAAGCATTTTGAGCGTGAAGCACCCGCTCTTTGTCTGGCGAATGGCGCAAGAAAGCTGGACCAAAGCGTCCTCCATGCATGTCAAGATCATTGGGAGATCCGCATAAGCTGGAACTAGAACAATATTCTTTCCAGGTCATCCTCGTCGCGTCGTATCTTTCGTAAAGATCTTTTGCCTGACCATTGTACGATAAATCGGTACAGGGTGGCCATACTATAGTTGTGCTTGTTAGAACCAAATCTTAATCAACTCCTCGCTGACAGCACTCGGTGTCAAGACGCCGCTATCTGTAATCAACGCCGAGATCAGATGTGGCGGTGTAAAGTCCACCGAATCGCTCAATGGTAGCTCAATTGGACGGTCGGAGTTTGTATCAGCCGCCGACGATGGTTGCTTCGCCTGCTCGGCAATGTCCTCTTCGGACTTGAACTCGACGACGTGTTGCTCAATCGGCAAATCGTACTGTCCGAGGGGATATAATCGAACAAATTTGTGGCTCTCTGCCACCACGTAGAACGGCTTGCCAATAGCCTTGGCAAGAAGCCCGATTTGGTAGGTTCCCATGCGAGATACAATGCCTCCATTTTCCACGACTCCCTCCGCACCCACAATGACCATGTCCGCCTTTCCGAGAGCATATGCCACAGCCGACTCGGGGATCGTCGAGACGGGAACACCCTTGGCTCGCAAAGCTCGTACCGTCTCCATGCCTTCTGGCTCTCCGGAGGGCTCTTCAATATTCTTGCTGATCGACGACAGGACGTAAATTACCCGGAAACGCACGGCCGAAGGACCTCCCTCTTCATCGGCAGCTTTTTGCAACAGCGACGAGACTGCGCGAGATCCTCCATTCGTGAGCACCGTGCAACCATCCCGAATGAATCCTCGACCGAAAGAGACAATCTTCTCCCGGCTCTCTTTTGCGCGACGAATGAAAAGACGACCGTTTGATAAGAGATGTGTGCGAATGGCCTTAAAGTCACCCGCTGGGCCTAACTGCCCCGGTCGTTGTAATGTGGTAATGAGGTATCGCTGAAAGAGATCGGTTCCGGCGGAGAGACCAATTGGATTCGGGATGGATTTTTTCAAGTGGGCTGTGGACTTTTCAAGAAGGTCGAGGGTTTCTGAGATCGTTGACGAAGGTTCATTCGTCAGGAGAAGCACGAGGGCTTCAATGGCCGCGATGGGCATAGTAAGGTCGGGATCGGATCGTAGGAGCTCATTGTATGTTGCGACAATGCTGTGGACGAGGTTAGCGCGCCGTCCCTTCTATTAGTATAGCGCAATACATACTCGAACTTCTTTGCGCCGGCCGCAGCCATACCCTCCGTAGCTGTCGCCATGATGGTTCTTGTAGCTTGGACAAAGAAACCGAAAGAGTCATGATTTCTCGAGTTTGTCGTGTTTGTCGTGTTTGCTGGTGCCCCTCCAGCGTTGCGCTAACCCGATTCGGGGGCGTGCGGGCTCCCTCTCCCAAGTAAACAATCGCTGCAAACCATAACAACCCTCGTTCCCCGCGTTGTCGCAAATTGTCCCCGGGCCCATAGTGTCTAGTATCTCATTGGAACTCGTGGTGCTCTGACGCGATGGCGTACAACCACCGGATGAGCCAGCAGTTCCATGGCACCCAGCAGCACCACGGCCGGTCTCGCAAGAAGGAAGATGATAACGATGCATTGATGCGCCTGGTCAGTTCAGTCGTCGGCTTGAGAATTCCAGAGTCTGAAGTCAGTGAGACCTTTTGCTAACACTACCGCAGCCAGATAAGGAAATCGCAGGATGCATCAACGACATAGGCATACCGTTTACGCCGGCGGACCTGGCCAAACCCAATCCTCAGCAGATTCAGATGGTCTTCGAGTGGTTCGCGGAGCTGCTCATGAATACTACGCGCGAGACAGTCGAGCCGGCGATGCATGCGGCTGCAGAAGATATCTGCGGCGACTACCCTGACATTGTTCCCAACGACACGCGCAACCTTATGGGATTCTTTATCGGTGTTCGCAAGCTACTGACCGAGGTAGGGAACGAGACTTATAATTGAAGTCCAGCGCAAGCTAATCAATCCATCTCAGTGCGGCGTCAACGATTTCACATTCACCGATTTCACGAGACCGACCCACGACCGACTTGTCAAGATATTCTCCTATTTGATCAACTTTGTGCGCTTCCGTGAATCACAAACTCCAGTGATTGACGAGCACTTCAACAAGACGGAGAAGACCAAATCACGCATCGAGACGTTGTACGCCGAGAACCAGGAGATGGAGCAGCAGTTAGCGGAAATGCGACGAGATCAACAAGCAAACGACGTGCAGGTACGCGAGAAGGTCGCCCGGAATGATGAACTCAAGGCTCGTCTCTTGGAATTGGGCCGAGAGCAATCTCGGGTCGCCGAGACACTAGATCGAGTCAAAAGCGAGAGGGCACGACGGCAACAACAATTGGAAGAAAAGACGGAGAGGACAGTCCGAAGTCGACAGGAGGCGGAGAAATTGCGGCCATATGTCTTGGAATCACCGGCCACTCTGCAATCATCCTTGACGGAACTGCACGAGAATCTCATGCGCGAGAAAGCACACATAGACTCTATGGAGAGACGTGCTAGGGCTCTCAATACCTCTGCTGACACCTTCACGGTGGTTTCAAATGATGTTCAGGCTTGCGTCAAACTCCTCGAAGAAATCTCCCGGGAGCTGGAGAAGGAGGAAGAAGAGGAGTCCCGCGCTGCTCGCAACAAAGAGGCCATCTCGGACCGAGGGAATAACGTGCGTGAGGTTGAACAGACGGAGAAACTTCTACAGCGCCAACTGGACCGATGGAACCAGCGAATTGAGTCTCTCCGAGAAAATGCCCAACAAAAAGCCGAGGCAGCACAAGCTCAAATGGAGGAGCTTCGCAGCGTCCAGAAGCAACTTCGAGAGGAGCGTGCTGAGAAACAGCGTGATATGGAACGGAGGCGGATTCGCATTGAGCAGACTGAGAAGAAGGTGCGCGACCTGACTGGCCACTTTCGAAGCTATATACTAATTGATCTTTCCAGATGGCTGATCTCAAGGAAAACATTGAGAACGAAATCCAATCAGCCCACGACCAGTATCTCAAGCTGGAGGCACACATTAAGCTCTATATCACCGAGGTGGAGAAGTCGTTGTGAGCAATCAGTTTCGTGATTTTAAAGGGCTTAGGAGTTCAGCGGTCGGTCTAGGATACCCGGGTAGCACAGATTCATTTCGTGGAGTTCATGATGTTGCGATATTCCTCTCGCGTTTCCCGTTGATCTACATAACATATGCTTTATTCCCGCTTTTGAAAATCAAACCAGCGTTGGGCAACTTGCTGTACAGAGACTCCACGTCCAGCCAAAGCACCCCCTTCGCCACGCATACGGACTGATCCGTTCAGCAGGGGGATTTGAGTATCCCAGAGTATCCCTCCCCATTCCGCACTCGTAGGATTCATAGCATTGGTACATTCGTAAAGAATTAAGTCCATGCTTGCTCGCGAGGCAGCCTCAACGGCAGCAGCTAGAGTCCTAGATAATCCCTGTGCTGAGAACTCGGTAGTCGAGGCATGTAAGGCCACCATGTCCAGGACAACAAGTTGTTCCTGTCGGGTTGGTTCTCTCGCAATTTCTGCGTCTGTTCTATGTTGCGCTCTCAGGATGGCAAGATAGGCTCGGAGACTCTCCAGTGACGGACAGAAAACCAGTTGGATTTTGCTTGAACTCGCCAGCAGTCCAATAGATTTGGAAAGCAGATCATGGCGCGAAGTATCGTTTGATTCGATGCGTTGTGTTCGGATTGCCGCCGAGATCTGCACCAGAAACTCTGCCCGAGAACCGCACACCAGTAAATGTGTGTTTCTGTCACAATCGAGAAGTCGCTGAAGTAGATCGGTCACCAGGTTGCAGAAAGCGACGGTTCGCGTCGGGCCCATGACGTGACGTATCAGCTGTTCCGGCGCTGCAGAACTACCTTGCACGATCTATCAGCTGTTTGGGAAACAAAACATCTTCGTCTGCGATTATGGAGTGACACGAGTGACGGTCATCAACGTCGACAGTCTGAATATTCAAGGCGAGTTGGAAATTCCCCGAGTTCCGCGGAGTGACGCTCCTCCGCCTTTCCTCCCCCACTTGTATTTCCTCGTCTCCCTCACTCAATTCTCGCGCTCCTTGGACTGGGCCCCTTGGTGGTTGAATTGAAAATGGAGACCATTTCCAGAATATCCTCCATGCTGGAAACAGGTAAGCCCGTCTGCTGGCGTTGCGCCCCTTGATGTTGGACTCGTTGGACCTGACTGTGCGCATAGCTCGAGAGCTCACCCTAGAGGCCGCCCAGTCCGCTGCGAGCAACCGAAGCTCGAAACCAGATTATACTTCGCGAACATATAGTGCGGCTCACATCAAAAAGCTTCTCGACAGTCGCCATGAACGGGAAGTATTGGATGGAATGCGGAGAGTGATCTCGGTATGATCTGATTTCAGAGCTTCAGTTGACATACGGTGGCTAATTCAATTGCCGTTTTGGGCCATACAGTTGATGTACCGCGCCGAGCCATCTCTCACCTTTTTCTCCGCCGTCGTCAAGAACGCCGCTAGCGCCAACCTCGAGGTCAAGAAGCTGGTTTACATTTACCTTGTCAATCATGCCGAGGCGGAACCGGATTTGGCATTGCTGTCGATCAATGCAATCCAGAAATCCTTGACGGATCAGAACCCGCAGGTGCGGACAATGGCTCTTCGGACAATGTCCGGAATCCGCGTGCCGGTCATCAGTCAGATCGTGTCTCTCGCCATCAAGCGTGGATGTGGTGATATGAGCCCTCATGTGCGGAAGGCGGCTGCGTTGGCCATACCTAAGTGCTACCGCTTAGACCCAAGCACCTTACCTCAATTAACGGGGTACATTGAGACGCTTTTGGGTGACTCTCAATACTTCGTGGTCGGGCCGGCTGTCGCTGCATTCTTGGAAGTCTGTCCGGAGCAGATTGACCTGATTCACAAGCACTACCGGAGTTTGGTGAAGAAGCTTGTTGATATGGATGAGTGGAGTCAGCTCTCTACCCTGCGTCTGTTGACGTTTTATGCTCGCCAATGCTTCCCTCAACGAACCCAAAAGGTGCAGCAGGCAGTCGAGAAGCCTTTCTACGATGACCAGGAGGTAGAGGAAAATACCCAGAATGATGATGCAACAACCTACGAGGTTCCGGTAATTGACCCAGACCTTGAGTTGCTTCTTCGAGCATGCAAGTTACTGTTACAGAACCGCAATGCGGCCGTCATCGTCAGCGTAGTCCGCTGCTTTCTCTACCTTGCACCCTCTGAATATCTTGCATCAGGGGTCGGTCCTCTGGTGGCACTCTTGAGGAGTCCGCAGGATATGCAACTTATTGCTCTTTACAACATTGTCACAGTGGCTTTGAGAGACCCCAGGCCATTTACAAAGTATATTGCTCACTTTCTGATACATGCCAATGACCCCCCGCATATATGGCGCTTGAAACTAGAAGTCTTGACCATTGTATTTCCTCATTTGGGGAAACATTGGAAGGGCGTCATCATCAGTGAACTCGAACACTTCTCCAGAGGCACTGATCCCGATTTAGTTCGTGAGAGTGTGCGGGCAATTGGGCGCTGTGCGCAAGATGACACCGCCACAGCAGACATGTGTCTCCAACTCCTTCTCGATCAAATCTCCAGCTTGGACGGGAATCTTGTATCCGAATCTCTTACGGTTATTCGCCACTTGATTCAGCAAGATCCGGCTTCTCATAAACAGACCGTCATCAGCCTCGTCACACATCTTGGCTCTACAACCAATCCTGATGCTCGCGCTACTATTATCTGGCTGGTGGGCGAGTTTGCGGGCGTAGACTCGCGATATAACATTGCCCCGGACGTTCTACGTATCTTGATCAAAGGATTCGCCGACGAGACTGAGGTGGTCAAGCAGCAAATCGTGCTTCTTGGCGCCAAAGTGTACCTTCAGCACCTTCTCCAAAATCCAAAAGAAGAAACGCAAGCTTCGCCGGCAGCGGGATTGAACTCGTCTAATCCTCCGGTAAAAATCGAACAAGAAATCAGCAACGAATGGCAGGATGCCCAGTCTGGAGACCACAAAGAAGTCGATCCTTTCCCAGGCGATGAAGCAGAAGCGAAAAAGGAGGACGAGCCCGAGGAAGACCGCATTACATTGCTTTGGCGCTATGTCCTTCTTCTTGCCCGCTATGACACCTCATATGACCTCCGCGACCGGGCTCGCCTTTATAAAGCTCTTCTCGCCAGTCCTTCTTCTACCCAGCTAGCTAATTTACTCCTTTTGGCTCCTAAGCCCGTGCCACACGCGCCCAGTCCATCAGAGACTCGCAAGGACTTCCTGATTGGTACAGCGACTCTGGTTGTGGGTTCTGAAGCCGGCTACCATGGTCTTCGAGGCTATACCAACCTTCCCGACTGGGTTCAGCCGGGACAAGAGCCCAGCCCAAGCCTTCGCACCGAACCTGCGAAGCAAGAGCCCTCGACCCTTCAGACCTCGATGACCGCCGGTGAGAAACTCGACAAGGCGCTCCGGGATCACGAGAGCTTTGCTCCGCCCCGCCGACAAAACGGTGCAGCTAGAGCGGGCGGAGCATCGGGTAAAAAGACCCTGGATCAGTGGCTTGAGGAGGAAGAGGAAGAGTCCGAGACCGAATCTGAAACTGAGACTGAGGGAGAGACTGACTCGGAGGAAGAGACGGACTCTGAAGAGGAGGGTTCTTCTGAGGAAGATGAGGATGAGGATGAAACTGACTCCGAGAATGAAGCTGTTCACAAAGAGGCGCAGCAACTTCTTGGACAGCAGGACTCTCAGTCTGACTCTACAGCTCATGGTCTCAACGCATAGCTTCTGAACCGGCGATTCAATGCATAAAGTCGAGTAGAGGTATCTAGATCTGAAATCTGTTATGCAGGTGGGATTGCTGGAATATAACATCATTTCTAACCACTAGCTGCTTGGGGATACCCTGTTGAAGGTCCACAGTAGTACTATGATGACGGCAACACAGTAGATCCCTAAGTCTCTACCAATGATGTGGTGGCCACTAAATCTCAAGTAGACCTAGAGGATGAATCTATGAGTATGTGGATGGCACAAATGAAATCTTGATTCGCCGCATAACCATACCTACAGTTGTATTTCTGACTAATGTATTATTTTTCCGATCAAAGTGATTTTCCCATCTTAGTCCTGCAACACTTGATTTCTTTAATGCGATACGCAACAGCCCTACATCCACATCGCTCGGCATTTCAATAATCCGTGGCTCACCGCTCCCACAGTCATGTGCAAGGCACCGGTTCAGGGCAAGGGCGGTACACATCGGCAGATCAGCGGACTCTCAGTTCACAGAGTCTCAAGTCCAATTCCAGCAATGTTGGTTGATTTCGTGCCATTGCTACAGTGAATTTCCTGGTGGTGACCAAGATGCTGGATTTCCACCATACTTTCACTCCTAATTTTCATTGATCCCTTTACCGCTTCTCTTCTCTGCCGGGTAATCCTTCACTTTACCTGTGCAGAGACCTGTCCGCGTGCCTTTCACTTGTTCTGCCTCTTTGGCAGCATCTGATTGTGCATTGATCGCCGCTTCTCCGCCAAGGCATTTTCCGTTCTTTTTGTCCAGTGCGCTAGACCGTACAGCTCGCCACAATGCCTGGTCTTCCAAGTAAGTGTGCAAGAACCCGAGAACCCGATAGTTATGTTTTCTAGGCCTCTCTAGGCCATTATTTGTGCATGGATTGACCATTTTAAAGCCAGTATCGATCTGGATGAGTGCATTGAGCGGCTTTACCGCAAGGAACTCCTGGCCGAGCCGATCATCGAGGCCATCTGTGCCAAGGCTAAGGAATTGTTGATGAAGGAGAGCAATGTGGTTCATATCAAGGCACCTGTTACAGTTGTGGGTGATATTCATGGTCAATTCTTTGATCTGTTGGAGATATTCCGCATTGGCGGACGGTGCCCGGACACGAACTACCTTTTTCTCGGTTAGTCATTCTTGAACCACGTACCCGAGCCAGGGAGGGGTGCTGTTTCGCCTTTTCGTATGGTGTATGAGATAAGAACATAGTGACTGACACGAAGGTGACAGGTGACTATGTGGACAGAGGTCTCTTCAGTGTCGAGACCATCACTCTGCTTGTTTGTCTGAAACTGCGCTATCCGCACCGTGTCCATCTTATCCGTGGCAACCATGAGTCCCGCGGTGTGACCCAGTCATATGGTTTCTATACCGAATGCGCTCGTAAATATGGCAACGCCAATGTGTGGCACTATTTCACGGACATGTTCGACTACCTGACGCTCAGTGTGGTGATCAATGACGAGATATTCTGTGTGCACGGCGGTCTCTCGCCTTCTATTCACTCTCTGGACCAGATCAAGATCATTGATCGATTCCGTGAGATCCCACACGAGGGGCCAATGGCTGACCTGGTCTGGTCCGACCCTGATCCAGAACGGGATGAGTTTTCTCTCTCCCCCCGTGGAGCTGGATATACATTTGGCGCACAGGTGGTTCGCAAGTTCCTCGAGGTAAACAACATGTCCCATATTCTGCGAGCTCACCAGCTGTGCAACGAGGGCTACCAGATCCTCTTTGATGACCGGCTTAGCACGGTCTGGAGTGCGCCAAACTATTGTTATCGCTGCGGCAACCTCGCCAGTGTGCTTGAAGTCAGTGATAACATGGAGCGCTTCTTCAACATTTTTGACGCGGCGCCCGAGAATGATGCGCACCGCAGTGAGCAACAGGCCCAGCAGAATCGGGAAGTCCAGCCGACGATTGACTATTTCTTGTGATGATACCCTTTGGATTTTGTGTTGGTTTCTTCTGACTGCCTCTTCATGTCTTTAATGCATACGTCGTACAGGAGTTGGGGATGAGAAAATATGATTGCACTTCATACATCGACCGGTTCATTTTCATGAAATGGAACATGTCACTCAGACAGCTATCAATCAGAACATGAGATCTACCACGCAACACCCCCGTCAGGCCCGGGGAATCAAGAATGCGCAGCAACGGCTCTCGAAAGCTCATCACTTGCACGCTTTTAAATCAAGGAAATTCGTCACACGCTTGCAAACAATGGGCCGCTTAAAGAAGTTCAACGAAGTCACCATCCACAAGTCTGATATTTACCAGTCCTTGGCAATGTCAAAAGACCACTCGAACTGGAGGTGAGAGTGGTCATCGTCATCAAGGAACTTGGAGACGGCGTTGTAGTGACCACGGGCAAGCATGCCAGATGGGGCCTCCTCCTCAGCAACTGAAACGGGAAGGCAAAGTCAGTTGACAGGTTTGTAGAGAGTAAGGGTGGTAAAACTCACAATCCTTGACATAAACGGGCTTTTCCGTGGTGTTGGGCGCATAGCTTCCCAGCATCTCTTCGTCTTTGCTGACCCGGAGACCCTTGCGCTTGACCACCTGGAGGTATTTAAGGCCGCTTGTCACTTCGTGGTTGACTTGGAAGGCGGCCCTGATGTGGAATGTGGCACCCTCCTTAATGGTGAAAGGCTTGTTCTTGAGATCATCCACGGCTCCAGGGCTGGAGAGGTCGATCACGACATCAGGGCGCCCCTGGACAACCAAGGACAGAGACTTGATCTGGCACTTTGGGTCGCCAGGCTGTCCAATGGGAGTACCGGCGTTCAGACCCAACGAGGCCTTCCAGCGGTTCAGAGCTTCATCGTCCTTGTCTGCGGGGAACGTTCTCCGTAAGCGGAGGGGCCATGTAAATAAAGGAGGGGTTGAGTTGGTCCCAGCATTGATAGAAGAAAATAAGAAGATCAGTACATACCGAGCTCTTGGTACTCCTGGAGAGTCTTCTTCTCACCAACCTTGAAGCCCTCAGTCTTGGTGGCAGTGAGATCGTCCTGGTCGGCCATGATGGTAAACAGAGTAGATGAGAAAGCGGGGCACAACAACCAAAGTGATTATGGACTGGGGAAGGGAGATCGGCAATCAATGGAGACTTGGGCAGCAACCAAAAGATTGGAAAGGGGAAAATGAGGAAGAGAAAAAGGAGCACATTCGATTGTCTCCTGAATCTGGTGGGGTTGGCGGAAAGGCGGTGGGAAGAGAGGGGCGAGGCTATTCGGAGGACCGTTACAGCCACCGACACAGCTCTCCAGGTGGGGAGATGTCCAATGCACGTTTATTTCTACATGCATAATTCATGACTACATGATACGCTGGGCGGATGAGTGATTGTGAGTTATGGATTCTGGCGAGGATCATCCATCGTCTTTGTGAGCCCCTCAGCATTCGACTATGTCCACGTCGAGAGGCTTCCCGCTGAACGAATCATTGGTTCATTGCTGAGTCTCCACCCCAATGCAGGCCAACTCATAGTCTAGTTGAATCCTCGAATGACTCTTTGGAACGATGCCCAATGAAGGGATTGCCAGAGGTTGAGTCACTGTCGGGTCGAGGACGAAAATTGGTGTCAGGCTGAATGAGATGAGATGGTCGAGATAATTTGTTGTTTGAAGTATAGAGTAAACTCGCCAAAAAGGGAATGAAGCAGTCACGGGACCTGCGCCCGACCAGAAGTAACATGATAACAATACACCGCCTGAATTGGCCAATGGCAGCCTTCAAATACCATACACATACCAGACCCAAACCGGACCATTCCGGAAGAAGACAAGTCCCGTACACGACGAGCGATTCCGTCGCGACGGGCGTCTCCCCTGATTGTCCTTTTCTTTATCTCAAGTCTTTCGAGGCCCCGTCAATCCGATTGTTTGTTGCACTGGTTGCAGTGCGCCGAACCTTGATTTTCTAATCTGGAGCCTCCCGGCGAAAAGTTCCGATCCGTCACTTTTCCTCTCAGCGACGCGCCCCATAACGTGGCCGCCGTTGGCGCATCTCGTTCGCAACCTCGTTCTCCTCCGCCCGATCCTCCACGCGATCCACCATGTCGCGATCTTTGCCGAAGAAGAATAACCCGCTCATCATCGCGGATGCTGCTCCGCCCTGTAAGTTTGCCTCGAAGCGCGTCGTTGCGCGCTCGCGCCTGCTCCCACCGCCATGTTCTGGACGTCAACGTCGCTAATTCTTGTCCGACATGATAGACGACGAGCTTCTGCAACGACGTCGCCTTGGCAAGACGAATCTGTCTGTCAAGCCCGGTCAAATCGGCACGTCAAATGCGACCAAGCCGGAGAACCTGGGCCTGTTCGAATACGCCCATCTGCGAGCTCCCCTTCCAAAAGATCTGAAAGGCTCAGAGATCTTTCCCTCGCACCCTTCTCAATCGCACCCAGAGACTTACTTCCTGATGGTAAGCTTTATAGCCCGCAAATGTGATGTGCCGACAGAGCTAACGAATTTCCGGAAATTAGCGGAGGAGCAAGGATGGGTTTGTTAGCGCTACTGGCATGTTCAAAATCGCATTTCCTTGGGCCAAGGCCGAAGAAGAGCGCACCGAGAGAGAGTATCTGAAGTCACGGGAATACACTAGTCAGGATGAAGTTGCTGGCAATGTGTGGATTTCACCAATGTTTGGTAGGTTGATGCACTGCACAATCGTTTGTGGCCCCGCCTAACACGGATTATCAGCTCTGGAGCTTTCCAGAGAGTACAAGATGTATGACTGGGTTCGCGCCCTGTTGGATCCCACCGACATTGTGCAAAGCCCCTCGAGCGCGAAGAAGCAGATTACACCGCCACCCAAATTTGAGATGCCGGAAGAAACGACTACTTCGCAACGTGGCCGTACTCGCCGCTCCGTTTCACCCAGCAAGAAGTCTATCTCACCCCGCAAGTCTCGACAAGTCCGCTCAGCAAAGGACATCCCCGCCACACCATCCACAACCGCTGCGAACGACAGCCTCCAGAAGGCCTTGGAAGTTACAGCTTCGACTGTGGAGACCGACTTGACTAATGGAGTCGTCGAGGCGGTGGGGGAAACCGAAGTGAAAACGAACGGGTCCCCCGAAAAGAAGAAGGGGCGCAAGTCTAAGAAGGCACTTGCAGAGACTGCCATTGCTGAGGCCGAAACGGAAATTGCCAAGGAAGAAATTCAAGAAGAGCAGACAGTGAAGGAAGAAAAGAAGAGCGAAAAGAAAAAGAAAGACTCCAAGGAAAAAGAGGCCCAGGTGGAGGTCACTGCCTCCGCCAACACTGCTGAAGATGCCAAGGCTACGCAGACCACAGTATCGCTCGATATGCCCCTTCTTCAACAAGTGCCGTCTGCTGCTGAGACAGAGGAAATGATCGCCACGGCTAAGGAAATGGTTGAAGATGCCATCAAGAGCCAGCAAGCCGAAGGTGCACCGGCACCATCTTCTTCCGTCAAGATGACGAAGAAGCGCAAGCCCGAGGAAGACGAAGACGAGGAAACCTCGGCTGAATCTGCCCAGCGAGCGAAGAAAGCCAGAGTTTTGGAGGATAAGATCAAGCGTGAGCGAGTCCGCAACCGCGCTTTGTTCGGTGTTTCCGCAGCCTTTGCTCTTGCGTATGTTGTTCCTCTCGACGTTGATACGAGATGTGTACTGACGGAATATCTAGTGCTTCCATTCCTTATTTTTTCTAGAACAGACACCCAATTGAACCTGTTTAGGTGCTTGGATAATCTCGAATTGCCAATCTGGCCATTACAACTACCCGTCCTCAATTGACTTACGGCCTCCTTTGATTCCGTTGGTCTTTTGGACTGCTGAATCGGCAGTCTCTGTTATGCACTCGTTACAGTCCATTGTTGACAACCATTGCCGCGAATACCTCTTCCCTCCATTCCCCTTGTTATGATAAATATCTTTTTCCCGGCCACTTCTCAGTCGCACTGTATTTGCCCTTCACACACTTTTCTAATACCATGTCCTCCACTTCCGTGCCCAAGACTTGAATGCCACCGGAAACTTAACCGCAAAAGAGATGCCCTAACTTTATTCTCTCGCCTTTTGATATGCCCTCTTTCTATCTGGATACCAAACACTCTGATTCTGTTTTGTCCTTTTGGTTGCTGTGGATCCAACAGCCAAGAACGAATTGCTGAGCGATTCTCATCCTCAAAATGGTTTGCTGCAAATGCGTAAAACTAAATAGTCCTCGTATCATCTAATCAAATGTCAGGATCCTAATGGTAACTTCTATGAATCACTTCCAGTAAACAATCACATTGAAGCACTGGCGTTGCGTCGCGATCCGCAAATGCAAACATGCCAAACACCCGCGCCGCGGCGATAGCTTTGTCGTTCCCCACGATTGAAACACTGCTTTTACTTGTATTGAATTGCATCTTTCTTTTTTCGCATTGCTGTTGCTTGCTGTTCCTGCTGGTTATAATGTCTCTTCCGGGACTCGAGCTTTCCCAGCCCTCAGAAGAACGGCAACATGTCGCTGCTCCACCGTCGCAAATTGCTTTGAACCGGGGTTCGGAATGGCGGTTTGAGGTGGCTTTTGGACATATCATCCGGGTGAAGGTATGCGTTTTGATGAAGAGTTTGACGGCTATTGCCTCTGGTGCTTTTTGCTTGGAAAACGATTGTGCAGTGAGCTGATAATACCTACGCAGCTCCTCTCAGGTACTGCTGAACTCTTCGGCACCGAGCTTGCCGAATCCCAAACATACACCTTTACCGGAACCAAAGCGGCGATATTTACTTGGCATGGCTGTGAGCTGGAAGTGAGTGCGGGTGACTCGGCTCCTACTTCGACAGACGGGGTTACGCCGACGGTTGGCCATGGCGCAGGCGGATGCCAGAGCGAATACACGGCCGAGGAAACACCCATGGTGGAATATGCCAATGTGCACTTTGCATTGGAGGCTATGCGACAAGATGCACAGGGCACGGGCAAGGATGGTCCTCGGGTTCTTCTGTTGGGCCCTGACAATGCCGGCAAGACCAGTCTTTCCAAGATCCTCACTGCCTATGCGACCAAGGCTGGACGGCAGCCGCTCGTTGTGAATCTGGATCCGAATGAAGGCATGCTCAGTGTACCGGGTACTCTGTCTGCTACCCCATTCCGCACGCGACTGGACGTTGAGGATGGCTGGGGTAGTAGCCCGATGTCTGGGCCAAGCCCTGTGCCCGTGAAGCTGCCGCTAGTCTACAGCTACCCAATGCAAAATCCACTTGAAGCGAATGGGTCGATTTACCGGCCGATTGTCTCACGATTAGCGCTATCTGTGACAGGACGCTTGGCTGAGGACGAAGACGCTCGCGAGACCGGTATTTTCGTTGATACGCCGGGGATCCTGAGCTCTGGGAAACCGGGGAGCCTGGAGATGATCAGTCACATTGTGAGCGAATTCGCGATTACGACAATCATCGTTCTGGGCTCGGAGCGTCTTTACAGCTCCATGGTCAAGCAATACGACAATAAGCCCAGCACCAGCGCAACCGCTGCTGCCTTTGACGAACGCGTGTCTGTCGTGAAGCTCTCCAAGTCAGGAGGGTGTGTGGATCGAGATGCGGCTTTCCTCAAGGCAACGCGCGAGTCTCAGATTCGGTCGTACTTCTTTGGTAACCCAATTCCTTCAATGGCATCAGCCGCACTCTCCCTCTCCGCCTCCACCGCCGTCACTCTCTCGCCTCATGCACAGCAATTAGACTTTTCTTCTCTCCCAGTGTACAACTACACTGTCGCCTCGACTGAAGATGAAGACGAAGACGAGTACGATCCTTCCCAGCTGAACACAGGCGACTCGTTTCTCCCGGGAGGCAGCGTCGATGATTTCACCCCCCAATCCCAGCAAGAGTCAGACCGGGCCGCGCCTCTCCCAGGCATTGTTGGTCTTTCGATGGACCCGGCCTCTTCATTCACACCGTCTACATCGAGCAATGTCCCGCTGAAAAAGGTCCTCCCACCTGCGCCGTCTACTCTCGCCAACACTCTCCTTGCCATTACCAACGCCTCCACTACGGCTTCCCCTGCGGAAATCCGGGATACAAGCATTATGGGCTTTCTTTACGTTGCCGACGTGGACGCTGATAAGGGAAAGATCCGCGTCCTTGCTCCTGTTGGTGGGCGGATGCCTCCGCGCGCGATTATCTGGGCTAAGCGCTGGCCGGGAGAAGTGGTCGGGTTGGTTGGCTGAGCCTGGCGTTCTAAAAGCTAGTATTGGTTCTTTCAAGCATTGGAGTTAGGGTGTTCGCCTTTGGCATGGTGTATTTAGCGTATAGACTGGAGAATGGTCAATAATACCTTTGGCATTTGATATCTGATACAAATTTACTTGGAGTGTATGGATGTAGCTTATCATCAAGCAGTCTTTACCAAGTGGACTTGTAGATGAGCTGAAATGAGCAAAAGATACAAATAAATTCTAACCCTTTTTATATAACTCCCGATTTATATACACTCCTAACCTCCAAGTATCACGTCGATCTACCAGGCTTCTCCACAAAGTCATAAGGAGGCACCGGATCCTCATCCCAATCATTCATCTCTTCCTCATCCCATGTATTCATTTCTCCCTCATCACACGGCAAATTCACCAAAGGATCATCAAATCTCCCCCACAACTCCGCCACATTCTGTTTATCCATTGGAGAAAGCTCACTCCGATACGTACTCCGGTCTTTACCCTTCTGCGTCCGAATCTTAGATGTATCTTCCTCTTTCAAGGCCTCAATCACCCGAGGATTCTTACTAAAAAGCGACGACTTTGCCACATGCATATCAGTAGGAACGTTCATAACAGATAAAAAGTCAAATTTCTGATTGAACAGGCCAGCGACATCCGACGACGCATACTTGGCGAAGAATAGGGCAGCATCATCATGCGTCTTTGCCATGGAAAGCGCAGTTTTCATGTCATCGCATTGATCTGCTTTTTCCTTTCCGTACTGCTTTTTCATTCCTTGGTATTGTGCCCTATATATATTAGCTGGTCATTCATGCCGTTGACCGGAAGTTTTAATATACTTACAGAGACTGACACGTAACTTTAATATACCTCCTCGCATCAGGCACCTGATTCGGATGGATAAAACCGAGAACATGCCCGAACTCATGAAGCATATTTTCATCCAGTTCGCGCTGCGAAAGCGGACTTTGCGCAGGTCCGATTCCCAAATTGATGTAGTTCTGCATGGATTCGTATCCAAGACTGCACCATGAGTTTGAGTCCTCGTGGTGCGAGATTCGTATTGCGTCCGGTGCATCTAGTGTTCCAGAGCAGAGTCCGTGATCTTGGAATTTGATTTGGCGGCCGTTAATGGGTTGTCCCCATTTTGCTGTGGCGGTTTTGACGGAGGTTTGGAGGAGTGTTTTGCTGGTGCTGGAGGTGTAGCAGAAGGGTATGGCGTTGGGATTCCAGGGTAGAATTGAGGTTAGGGGTTCATACTCTGGGTTGAATCTGCTGGGTTTGAGGAGGGGAGGACATGAAGTGACAGGCCATGGCTGTAGTGATAGTAAGATAAATATTGTGAAAATGTAGCTCATTTTGGGATGGTTCCTCAAGGGCAAGTGTAGACCAACTGACTTGCTCTTTTATATTTTGGCGAGAGCAAAGTATATAAAAATAGTTAGACAGACGATAGAGCTGAAAGTGAATTACGTTTGGCTAAGCAAAGTCCATCACTGCTTATAGATTTGACAGCGGCACGTTTCTGAATACTTCGATTATAGTGGTGGGAGTTTAATCTTCAATTGCCCGGTAGTGGGGACGGCCCCGATATCAAATTTTCTCGTATTCTTCTTCCAAAGTAGGAAACATCCAGGTACGTCTTAATACTCTGGGTTTGTTCCGGGGTAGTGGCTCGGTGCTTGATATAGACCGGTGGAGCAACGGGTCAGAGTTCAAACCAGGCGCAAAGGGGCCGTTGTTGACGACACCTGGAATTGACCTAAACTTTATCGAAACATTTCTAATACTATTTGTGTTTTTGGGATTGTGCGAGGTATTGAAATGAGGCGATCTTGAGCAAGAATTAACGCTAGGAAGATGATTACTTCGCTGGCTACATGTGAAGGCATGTCATTTCGGACTCGGTTCTAAATAAACTCACCCTCATCACTATCTTGAAGTCAATAGAAACGTGCTACTGGGCTTAATTTACTCTATCTAGACCAGAATTAAAATTTCAAGGATGTCAAGTTGATTGCATATGTATTTATAACATGTTGATCATATTGAACAAAATAAATCCATGAAAGTCAAAAGAATGGTACAGCGCTCGGAGATGCTGAAAGTACAGAAACAAACACCACCGTGTGATATACAGCAATTCTACAGCCAGTCCAGCATCCCATAAACACTCACTCCCATCGTCGCCACTCCTCAACAGCCTTGCGCACCTCGCCATCACAGTTATACCCCTTCTTCTCCGAAACCGCCAACTCCTCCCTCCGATCCTTAAATCGGCGCTCAGCCTCGAACCGCCGCAAAGCAACCGACTTCAATGAAGAAAAGTCATCATTGACCACAGTATCACGGAATCGAGCGCGCATACGCCCGGAGTAAAGTTGGCAGCTCGCTTCTCGGCAGCGATTCGGCCCGTCGCCGGGTAGTAGACGCATAGAGGTGGAAAACATGCGTGCGATGGGATAATGTGCCTTTGCAAGTGGCCAGACAACTTCATCATAGCAGTCCTCGCACACGCTTAGTTCTGGCAGAGACGGGATATAGTGCCAGCTGCTCAGGGTTGGCCGGTCACGGCGGCAATCGCGGAGGACGACCTTGCGCCGGGCATAGGCGAGGAACTCGCGCGGGTCTGGACGGCGCGCTGGATCCGATTCTGCGCGAGCGGCGGCACTGTCGAGAAAGTCGATGAATTGGACAAAGCGAGGGCTGGTGGTGACAAAGTCGCAGACTCGCTCTTGTGGCTCTGGACAGGGCTGGAATGTATCGCGGTGAGCCGGCATCAAAACTCGGACATTGCGAGCGCAGCTACTGCAGATGTGAAAGCGTGGCAGGTACATGCCTGTCTCGGGGTCCACGATGCGGTGCCAGGGTTGATCAGTAAGGACGCGGCCTGGACAGGGGCGGGCACCAGGTGGTGGGCGAGTCATTTGATAGAGCATCTCCAGGCTGTCATGCTTCTTTTTGATCATTTGGGTCCAGGCGAGACGAGTCCAGGCATTCGAGAAAGCACAGCGTGTTTTTTGATTCTGTGGCTTGGCTAGGCTTGGAATAAACAGGTCGCGGAAGCGCGAGTTGCCAACCTGACTCATGCATGACGGGCAGATGTCCAGATGGGTGAGACCTTTAAGGGTGTACCAATCTTGGTGTCCTGCCGTGGCGATGGAACGTGGGCATGGAATGATACATAGACCTACTGGCGGAGGCCGCTGCGCTGCGCTTGTGGCTCGACTGGGCGGAGACTGAGACGCGCTGCTTCGTTGGGAGGACTGGTCTTTGAACTTGACAGAGCTGCTCCGCCGTGGGGGCTGGCCGGAATTTGTTGGTGCGTCCTCGACGGATTGAGACCGGGAGGCACTGCGAGTTCTCGATGTCGACCCGGAAGATACCGGTGGTGCTAGCGGGACGGCTCTTGTAGGTGGGCGCTCATGAGATCGATTGCTCAAAGTGCGACGAAGCTCCTGAGCAGGTACCTGAGATGTAGCCGACGAGACTGGAGCGGCAACATTCTTCTGGAATGTCTTGCTCTTGGTCGTTCGAGGACGAGTTTCGGAATCAGATAGAGATCCTGATTCACGGTTGGCTTGTCGTTGTCGGAGTTTCTCTTCGATTCTCTCTGCGAGCGTTGGCACGCCTGCGGGCATACCAGCCACTGGATTACCCGGCATAGTAGATAGAGGTGAAGCATAGTGGGAGACTGGTCTTGTGCGCGTGGTCGCCGAATCCGACAAATACCCCGAAGGCTCAGCCCGCTGGCGACTATGCGATGACCGTGTGGCTGAGGACTGCCGGGCGTTGTTAGACCGTTCAATTGAATACTGGTATCTCGCATGGTATGCAGGCCTTCGAGATCGAGACCGATCGGAGCTGTGAGGAGTTACAAAAGCCGAATTCTCACTCCGACTTGCGTGCGATTCCCGCGTAACAGACGGCTGCCGAGATTGACGGGGTGTACTTGCGGGCTGCTGATGGACTTGAGGTGGGCGATCTCGAGACTTGCCCGAGGTCACTGAGGACCCAGATCTAGAACGGTTGGTCGACTGCGATTCAGACCTAGTACGCACGGCAGGCTCTGGCATCCTCGGTGGAGGGGTTGTCGGTCCAGAGCTATCGTCGGAAGAGACGTTGCCCAAGCCCGGCAAGTTCTGGTCGCTAAGCGGAGTGGACGAGGATGAAGACGAGTCTAGAGTCACGAGAACGGGGTACTGATCAACAGTACCTCTTGCACGGGCACCTTCGACTCCCGGATTTTCGCTGAGTTTCGTGAAACCGTTCAGCTCTCGAGCAAGCGATGTAGGTTCCTCTTCCACACAGGGCGGCGGAGGATAATGGAATCGCACGCTTCGAGAAGACGGCATGTTACCGATATGCAGGCTTGATCATGCACAATAGAAGGCGAAAGTCAAGAATGATTTTGAGTTCTAACTTGCTCCAATGGTGTCCGGTGGTGAGATTCGTCGAGCAGAATAGATCATAGTCTTAAATAGGAAGTGTTGGGCAGTGAAGAGACAAGATTGTGGCACGATTAGACTCGGGCAGTTGAAAAATTTTCTTGTCTCAATCAAGTTAACAAAGAACGCAATGCTTGATGAATGTGGGTGTACCCGGGTTGGCCAGGGTATATAAATGTTGGTCAATCGGGCATCATCCTGGGTCGGGGACAACTCTGATAGGGCCGCCATGGTGATTGGGCAACGGGGGACGAATCACCAGAAATAGCATCAGGCCGGAAAGAAATCATCACGAGGTAACTCGTCATTATTGAAACAGGGGACGAAACAAGGGGTCTTGAGGGTAAAGCTGCGCCACAACAGAGCACCGCCGGCGTGGCTCTATCGGCTTTTGCTTGGTATTGGGCGTGAAATCGGGAGTTCCTCTGCCCCGCGTTTCAGGTCTAGTTTGAATTGTCCCCTGTGGCATTTGACAGGTGTAAGAGATTTATAAATATCTCCGAGTTCTGTTCCAGAAGACGCTGGTGTCTGGAGTTGTGTAGTTGCATCGTCAATTCGAGGTCGACTATTGATCTCCGGCTTGTGTCATTTACCGCGTTGGTCATCCCTAGCCATCCTTATCCTGGAGTTGAGGGGTCAGCAGCGCTATGCATAACATGGCGCCACACAATCCCAGCCAACCGACGTCAGTGACCGGGTTAGCGCGCAGGACGTGAAAGCGTCCCAGCTTCTCCGAGCCTTGGGTGTTGGTGGCGCCCATTGCATCGCTTTGAAGTTGCAACCATGATGAAATCCTGTTGGAGAAAGTCAAGGGCGGATAAGCTCGTTGGCGACCAAGTGTCTAGTCGAGGAGTCCCTGTCATTGGCAACTTGTTTTGTCACGCGCTCACGGAAAAACGGCCGCGTCGATCAAATGGATAAGCAGACCTTAATGTCTCCACTTGCTCCTGTTCTCGGCATTTCATCCGGGCCATGCACGTCACAATGGGATTATGAGTCTTGCGCAGAACAAGAACAGCCCAAGCAATGAAGAGAAATACTGATTGCAAACAATTCCCGTCGAGAATCACTTACTAAGATCCACGAACAATAGTTAACTAAGCGCGGATATCACCGCAGTGCGGAATGCGGGGGACGATGACAAATGAAGTTTATCAATCGAGAAGCTGAACTCACTTCTTCCCCCACTCTCCATGGCTTTCTCCTTTTTAAAAAGTGGCTCTCGCATATCTGCTCTTCGAAACTATCTCTCTCCCCTACCAGCAATTAGACAATTCACACCCATTCGAACCATGTCCATCCCCACAACTATGAAGGCCATCGTGGTCGAACAGAACGGCGGCCCTGAAGCTTTGAAGTTTCAATCTGCACACCCAGTGCCCACACTCAAGGAGGGCGAATTGCTCGTTGCCAACAGTGTCTCTGGAGTGAATTACATTGATACCTACTTCCGTACGGGTCTCTACCCCTCGCCCAAGCCGGAAATTCTGGGTCGTGAAGGCGCCGGCACGGTCAAAGCCATTGGTCCCAATGTTTCTGGGTTCAAGGTTGGAGACCGAGTGGCCTGGCTGGCTACTAGCGGCTACGCTGAGTATACGGCTGTGCCGGTGGGAAAGACGGTTCATATCCCCGAGGGTATCAGTAATGAGACCTTCTTGTCCGCATTCCTGAGCGGAATGACCGTTCTGTCCTTTGTCAAGGAGACTTACCCTGTGCAAAAGGGGGAGTGGGTTCTCGTGCATGCGGCGGCTGGCGGCGCGGGCTTCCTTATGACCCAGATCCTAAAGTCCATCGGAGCCAAGGTGATTGGCACTGCTGGTGGACCTGAGAAGTGTGCCTTGGTCAAGAGCCTCGGTGCTGACATGGTCATTGACTACCGGAGTGAGGAAGGCAAGGACTGGGTGAAGAAGGTGAAGGAGGCAACGGATGGTCGAGGCGTGGATGTAGTCTACGATTCTGTTGGCCTGGACACCTGGGAAGGTAGCTTGGAGGCTGTGAAGCGCAAGGGAACGATCGTCTGGTTCGGCAATGCTAGTGGACCGGTGCCTCCCATTGCACTCCCGAAGCTCTCGCCCAAGTGTGTGAAGATTGCTCGACCCACGCTCTTCGGCTATATTGAGACTCGTGAAGAGTTTGAGTTCTATACCAACGAGCTTTCTCGTCTCCTGGCCTCGGGTGAGCTACAGACTAAGATCCACAAAATTTATCCGCTGGAGGAGACTGCCCAGGCGCACATTGTGAGTATTACACGCCGCTGCATTTGGGCCATTTACTGACCTGTATCAATAGGACCTCGAGGGTAGAAAAACTACCGGCAAGCTGCTTCTGAAGCCGTGAATTGAGTTGTACTTTTAGACGGTAAATATAAATAGGAAATTCATCCGATTGGAATAAAAGCAATGATTCGATTCATGTCATGATAAAAAGTGATGTGCTGGCTTAGTCTCTAGTGCACTTTGTTGCTATTGCATATCCCCGAGCCAGTCAAAAGCAAAGCAAACCAATTGAATGGTAAGTTCGATACTACTCACCCTTTGGACCATGATAACTCCGTGCCTGAGTGCTGCATCAATCTCCTCGACCTACTGCCGAATGCCCTGATCTTGGGTCTTAATGTCATCATCCATGATCGTTTTGGGCTGTTTCCAATCGAGCATCAGGTCGTTTGCAAGATCGAAGTAGAACGTCGGGTACGTTGAGATAATGTCATCGAAGTAATGGACTCCGCAGTTGAGTTTCCAGACGGTCGTCAACACCTTGAGACCCGGGTAACAAAGCCCAAGAAGATCCTCTTCCAGGAGAAAGTCAAAGTGATAGATTGGCCCTCCAGTCCGCTCCCATTCCAGGAAAATTTCCCGAGGCATATCTGGAATAGGCCTTGCAGGATCATAAAAGGAACGAGCCTCGATCTTGCCCACTGGAGCCAGATCTGGCGCGAACTCACGATAGAAGTCGCGAAGAGAGGCTTCTGGAGGATGCACAGCTATAATCTCGAATCCATGGATGTCTTCGACTTTCTCAGCGGTCAAAGCATCCTGGTTTGCCAGTTCCTGGAAAAGACCGGCTTGATCATGAGGACTTCCGCCTGCTATAGCGAATTTGACAATTTGACGAGCATCTTCAAGGGACATTTCGTCTTTCTGACCACCCCAGCTTTCGGGCAGCTCTTCAACAAAAAAAGACCCGCCAAAGAGTGTCGAGCATGCTTCGTTGAAGTTTCCAGGACCTCGTCTCACCAGCTGCCGGTTTTTGCCTAGTTCCTCATTTGCCAAATGACATATCTTTCTCGCCTCTAGTAAGTCTTCTTTGTACTCAGGAAATACTTCATGGAAGAGGAGGTAGGTGTAGAAGTTGTGCATGGTGCCAGTGACAAGCTTGATGTCGTCGTCGCTGTCTGGATTGAAGAAGCGCGTGTAGAAAGAGCCTCTATGAGAAATTCATCAGAAATGCCCAAGCACATGGCTCATGAGGGAAACTTACAAAAAGCCACGAGCAACTTTGGTGAAATTGATCTCCAGGCCTTCCCTCTCTTTGGAAAGTTCGGTCTGGCTGCGTACTCGCATAGCTTCATCTGCACCCATCTGCTTGAGCTCGGCTGGAGTAACACCAGTTCCAAAATTTGGCCCTACGGTGACTCCACCATATTGCAGGAATTTGTGAAAAATGTTTCGGCGGTCTGATTCAATTCGACGTTTGTACTGGTAGTGGACGAGTGCGGAATCGAGTCGACTAGAACAGTCAGCTTTGATCTTGTATCTTCTGCAATGCAAGCGCTTACTCTAGAAAGCTTCGGCTACTATTGAGATGTTAGCTGTGTACCAAAAAAAGGCTTTATTATGGTATCAGCTTCGGCTTCACTTACGGGTCATAGATTCTGCGCTCCTCTTCATACTCTTGCGGAGTAAGAGGACCATCGGTGTAATACTCTTCGAATCCAGTAGGCTTGTTCTAAGTAGTCACATTAGCTAGATCAGCAAATCATCAATTTGGGTCTTTGATACCATTCCGCGTTTGCTTTTGGGGCGTCTGTTTCTGCGCTTCTTTTTGGAACCCACGGAGGTAGTCATAGCCTGACCGATGCTCGAAGCAACATGATCCTCGAAGTCACTGACATTGGAGCTTGTCTTGGGCAAGCATTCGGGTGTGTTCTCAGTATTGGTACTTTCCGTTGATTCCTCGAACTGCACGGAATCAGCCTGGTGAGAGGATTCCATCACGGTCGGCTTTGTAGTGCGAATGGGAAGATCCCCCGAGATGACTTTCCCAGCCGATCGAGAATTCCCCATGATGACAGATGGCAAGGAGACAATGAGGGTCAAAGAGAGAAGAGAAGAAGTAAAGGGTGATATTGGGTGATGCGGGCAGGTAAACACTAGGGAAGTCAATAGGAAGGAAGGAAATCCTCGGCGGTTTCTGTTTTTGAGACAAGATTCAAAGAAGAATCCGTATTTAGAATTCCATCATAACTCGCTGAGACCAAGTCTAGCTTGATAAACTGGTGCTGCAAATACTAATTACGGAGTAGGTACGGAGTAGGGAGTTAATGGATGGATCTTCATTGGATTATAGTTCTGACTAGGAAAGTTGCAAAGAGGAAGAAAATAAGGATATAAAGAAACCAAAAACAAGACTATCCTTAGATACTCCGTACGTAATACCCAAGTTCAATAAGATTGATTTGAATATCGGATAAACATGTCAAGCTTTCTACTTCCGCACCCAAACTGGGGCGATCGACATACGCGGGTCCCAGTGCAGGCGTTTCAAATAAGGCTGACGATCATGATGTCTTCCCAGAATTCCCCTGACTCCTGAAACTTCCATCATTCCAGAATTTTCGGAGATTTCAGTCTCTTGTAGCCCGCCGGTTGAGTCATCCGGCATGCAAAAGAGAATTTCAGCCCCTTTACACTCCTGAGCATCATCATGCCCTCTCCAAAGGACAGTCGCAAGACACCACAGCTGGGCAGTGATGACCTGGTTCCCTTTGATCATGTCGCCGCAGGACAGTACGTGCCTCCAATGTTATTCAACTCTTTTTCAATTTCCTAGTATGTCTTCGGCGTCAAACTGACGAGATGTCCACAGTGATGGTGTTCGTCAGACCCTCTCCGGCTCCCTGATCGCCAAACCGTGTACCAAGCAGGAAGTCGAGTTCTACGAATCCAGCGCTCTTCACCCGTCTTTCCAGGAGTTTATTCCCCTCTACATGGGCTCTCTCGCTTCCGCCGAGCAGCAGCAACCGCTGGCGATCGCTGCCGCCCAGGAATCCGGCGCGGTCTTTCTACCCGGTCCGGACGAAGCCTCGGCAGCGTCTGCCCGCACCGGCGATCCGGTGCCGCACACTGTCGCTGAGTCGCATGAGGAACGGCCGGCATCGAAGAAAGAGGATGCTTGGGTACCTTCTGGTGGTAAAAAGCTGGAAACTGGATTGTCGATTGTACTGGAGAATGTCGCATCGGGATTTCGGCGCCCGAACGTGCTAGATGTGAAGCTTGGAGCTCGGCTGTGGGCGGACGACGCTCCGCCTACGAAGCGCAATAAGCTGGATGCCGTCTCCAAAGAAACCACTAGCTCAACGCTGGGATATCGCATTGCAGGGATGAAGGTGTGGATGGGGGAGAATGGAGAGTCGGATGCAGGCGGTCGCACAGACCCTTATGCCACCAAGTACGAGGGCGCAGAAGGCGCTAAGGGCGAGGTCATTGAAAATCATGGATACCGGCGCTATGACAAGTGGTACGGCCGCTCTTTCAATGACCAAGACGTCAAGCAGGGTTTCCAGACGTTCCTGGCAGGCGCCAAAGCTGGCGAGGTGGATCGCTCGCAATTAATTGCGCGACGGTTGTCTGAAGAGCTACGTAACGTCCAACAGGTTCTGGAATCCGAGGAAAGCCGCATGTATTCCTCAAGTGTATTGATTGTCTACGAAGGGGACTCGAGTGCGATGGAACACGCTCTCGAAGAAGAAAAGAAGATCCCTGATCTGGCGAGCCACGACCAGGAGGAAGATGACGACGAGGTGGATTTCCAAATTACCGAGGAGGCTTTAGAATTGGCCGATGTCCAATTACCAGGCGGATTGCCTCAATTACCTGGTGGTCTGCCTCAAAAAGCGATCAATATCAGCATTGATCCTCAACATGCCCAAATGCCAACTCTGGGCAATGGCGAGGACGAGGACGAGGACGACGTGCCTAAAGTCCATGATCTGCGACTGATTGACTTTGCACATGCAAAATGGACACCTGGGGAAGGTCCTGATGAGAATGTCCTGATGGGTATTCGCAATTTGATCAAAGTATTTGAAGAACTAGCGCAGTGAGCATCTATATTTGATACAAAGGTCTTGCCAGTTGCTGGCAACGGCGAGACCGAAGCATCTTGTGGCGATCTACATCGAGCATCTTTTTGTATTCATAATAGCCTGCTATTTGATTATTCTCATGATCATCTTATCGAGCATTTACATCGCAATTAGACTATACCTAGGATAATCACCAATAAACAGTGACTAACTAGCTATCGTATCGGACTGAATGTCTTCGTGAGCGCCATACAACGGCTGATGTAATCAAACCACCGGTCTTTTCAACTTCGCCGGATCAACACCTCAAATCACCGCAGCCATCATGATTCCCACACGCGCACTACTAGGCCGGTCGGTCTGGAAAGGTAAGACCCATTGCATTAAAGATAATCTCCACAAACCAAGAAGACCTCTCGCTCACACACTCGCTAGGCCCAAACATCGTCCCGTACGTCCATCCATCTTGAAATGCGCAACCGACACAATTACTCTCCTACTCGACCGGAATACTCCATGATATTCAAAATCACTGACACAATCTTGATTAGTCTCCCTCTACCACGCACCTTCCCCCCTCCCCTTAACACACCCCCGATCCGCACGCAAAAGCGAGCCGCTACCATCCTGCCCAATTTCGTCGGCCTTCGTTTCGCCGTGCACAACGGGAAGAAGTATCAGGATATTTTCATTACGGAGGAGATGGTCGGTCGGAAGCTTGGTGAATATGTTGCGTATGTATCCTCGCACTTCGAATCTGCGATTTGATTCTTGGGATCTTTGGAGGCTTGGCGGTGCTAATAATTGACAGGACTCGCAAGCGCTTCACGTACAAGCAGTCTAAGAACAAATAGACGAATCGCTGGTTGGTACGGATTCGGGAGAGATGGGTATCCTGTCGGGTATCTTTCTTGAAAGACTGTCTGCTTGTCTTGCCGTTGGGTCTGAGTTTTGGCTTCGTGCCGTGTACAGATATACCTATAGTTCCCTTGTGTCATTATCTATGCGTGGGATGGAGTTATCCATGGGAAGTGCTCAACCAATTTTATTCATGACTGTTTTTGTCCAGTGATATCGCGAAGCCAATTATCCAGATAGATACCTTTCGTGAAATGAAAACGAAATGAAACTCCATTTCTAAGAATTCCCCTCCCAACCATATGCACCGGGGCCGAATCGAAAATCCGAGATACCTATCCCCATGTCCGCGGCCCCTTTGATGAATGGTATACGCCCGGCGCCGTGGACCCAAAAATTCATGATGTGGAAACAGAATCGACACCGTTCATGCATTACCGGTAGAATTCCCCGCGCTTCACATTAACACCGTACTCTGAGACGGCCATGCCCAGATCCTCCATGGTCAGCACAGTGCGACCTTGACCGGTACCACCGGAGCCACCGCCTCCGAACCCTGGGCGCTGGATGCCCAGGTGCGTGTTGCCTTTAGAGCCCTTGCCTCCTTCGCCGCCCGCGACACCACCCGGCGCACCGCCTACACCGGGGGGACCGCCGAGGCCGGATGCAGCCGTCAAACTGCCCATAGGATTGTTGGCGGAGGAACTGTTGGAGGCACGAATGCGCGCAAACTGGTAGGAGTCGGCGGCGATGTCGGAGACGAACTTTTGGGTTGCGAGAGCAAGTAAACGGGCGAGATGAGGAGGGGTTTGGTTAGGACCTGTGCCTGGTGGTGGCAGGCCAGCGAGTGTGAGATAGTGAGCTGTGACAGCATCAGGTATCTAAGAGGGGGTTAGCTTATCCTTATCTAGATTTGTTCAGTCGCGCTTCATTCTGTCTGGGTTGTAGACCAGGTGATAGATAGGTCGATAGCAACCACAACAGATAGACCAAAGCCCACCAGGTGCCACATACGATAGGCGCAAATTCATCCATCTTCCCCAGAAACTCGCGCAGGCTGGTCTCTTTCTTGGATGGTGGTGGTGCCGCGGCAATCGGATCGAGTGCGCCCGCGCCCTCGTCCGGGTTTGTGCCATCCGCAGTCTGATCAGCAGCCATATCAATATCTTGCTCGATGGAGGCGTCGATATCAGGATCGGGTTTGATGGCAGAGTCGGGTTCTGGAGGAACGGATTGCTCTTGTGACCCGTTTGGAGGGAGGGAAGAAGGTTGAGGGTCAGACATATTGGGCATGAACAAATGCGCCACAATCTCTTTGAAAATGGACTGCAGGGACCGGGTGCAACGAGACCAATCACTTCTGGTCAGACTCCGGGGGTTAGAGATGGCGTGCGGATGCAGAGCCAGTCAGACGCAGGCGGAGTTGCCGTGCACGGTCCAAGTGGAGTCAGCATTTATACTCGCTACAATTCAAGCTTCAATGCTACTAACTTCAACAAGTTTTCTTTCACAAATTCTGATAATTGTACAAAATGAAGAGAGAAACACCATTTGCCGAAGCAGAGGACATGGGCTCATGCCTGTTCAACCATCGAAAAAAGACCTCCCGATCCAGCAATGCCATAGTACAAATCCGACTCCGAGGTGAAAAAGCAAAGGGGAAGAAAGCACAGTACCATGTTGATCCCGCTGAAAAACGTAAGCATTGGAAAGGAACATGCCCATAGAAGGGCATCCTGCTGAAAAAAAAGAAGAAAGAAAGAAAGAATGCATCGAAAAAAGAACATATCCGTAGAAGGGCATCCCGCTGAAAAGAAAGGAAAGAATGCATCGAAAAACGATCCAAGAAGGGCAGGCAATGACTTGGCACCTATTGTTGCAGCTGCATGTGCGGATCAATATGATCCGGAGTGGGAGGAGGGTGCTGCTGTGGATACTGGCTGCCATGGACTTCCTGGCTCAGAGTCTGCATGAGATTTTGCTCGGCAGTCTGATCGAACATAGCCTGACTATTGGCGTCAGGAGGTAGACTGGGGGAAGCAGACATCTCATGACCAGCCACAGGCGACGCATGGGCACCAGCAAGTGCCATCATACCCTTGATACCCTCCACATGGGCTTTGTCCTCCTCGCCTTGCTTTTGCTGACGCTCACGAGCCTCACGCTTTGCCGCTTGAGCAGGTGCTCTGGTTTTGAGCTCGCCAGTGACGAACTTCAGGTAATACGGCACCTCGATCCCACTCTTCAAGAAGAAAAGCTTCAGATTTCGGGCTTTGTCCTTGAGCTGCACCTGATTGCGGTCCTTCAATGATTCATTGATTGTGCCACCGGGGCCAAACATTGCGAGAATCTGACTCCAGTGGGGGCCTTTAACTCGATCCAGACCAGCCATCAGGGCATTCTCCTCTTCCGTGGTCCAAGGGCGCCGTTGACTCGGTAGGCCTGATTTGCGGCTAGTGGGAGAAGACTTAGCAGAGGCGGCCATGCGCGCCCTCTCATAGAGGACTTGAGTAGGTTGAGACTGCGAGTAATGAGGAATCCCTGGCATGTAGCCATGGTTGGATGACATTCCATTGGCTCGTGCTTGCATGGTCTGGGCGGCATTAGGATTGTATTGATGGAAATTGGCCTGCAAAGGGCTCTGCTGGAAAACCAGAGGTGCCTGTTGCTGTTGATAGACAGCAGGCGGCGTGGGGCTGTGGTATTGCTGCTGAGCGCTCTGGCCCTGTTGCTGCTGGGCAGCATAACCTTGAAGAAATTGACTGTCGGAAGTCTGACCAGTCTGCTGGGGCTGAGGTTGAGGTTGCGACTGGGACTGACGCGACTGGGACTTCCGGGACGGCGAAATACTTTCTTGTGGCGAAGGGCGCTTCTGATACTCATGTTGCAGTTTCTGTTGCTGAGAGCGTCGAAGGCCATGGCCTTGCAGTGCAATCTGAGCAGCGCGAGCCGCACGTGCCACCAGGTCCCCATGCATGTTCCGATCCACCGGAACCTCGACTGTTTGTTTGACAGAGAACTGGCCTTGATGAGTTGCATTCGCCGACTCCTGTGCATCGCCGCTGGAGCTTGAGGGCCGGCGACCTTTGGCAGCCTTCTTTCCCTAGGGATAGATCAGTAAAATTCAGGACAGTTGAGTTTCTCGAACAAACCTGTGGAGCATTGATTGCATCGAGATTCTTCGCAATGTATGCGGCTAGATCTCGCAGGAAGTCCTCCCAAAGGTATTTGTCTGGCATGGCCCTCAAGGCTTGCTCGTCATTAATGTCACGAAGAATAATTTCGCGACGAGAGGCGAGACGATTGAGGAAGTCCGTTTCGCTCGGAGCCAGCTGAGTACTACCAGGTCGACGGGCCAGCAATTCGTCTTCCATGTCCTCGGGAAAGAGTTCATACAGCAGCTCGATCCGAGAAGGAATTGGCCCTAACATCGCAGCGATGAATGACTGTGTCTTGAGTTCCAAGTACAAAGCACCCTGGACCTTGAGTAAGCGACCACCCTCCGGTACAAAAACTTCCAGGAAATGCTCGTTCAAGTCAGCGAAGCCAATTTCTTGTGAGCCGAAGAGGCTAGAGACAAAGGAAGCAAGATTGGCCTTGCGAAGCACATCCACTTGGGAAGAATCAGTCACTTCCATATCAGAGGGTTCAAGGAAAGAGGCTTTGATGGTGTAAACTGCCTTGGTGTGATCGAAAAGAGAGCGCATGGTTGCGTAGGCTTGGGCATTGTCCGAGTCTGGTTCAGACACCATAGCGGTAAGCTCTTGATAAGTGTTCTTGGAGAGGAAAGATAGAATTTGCATTGACTAAAGATACAATCAGAACACATGCAGAACAAATTTTGATCCAAATCTTACCAGATTATCCAGAATAGGAAGACTCTGAATCTTGAGGTTGGAATTCGCTCTTAGAAATGGATAGCCTCTCGCTCCAGGGAAATCACCCGATGGTGGGATTTCCTGAATTCCCATGGCTACTGTTTGCTCTTGACGCTCGGTATGATCCATGATATCGGAAATCAGCGAGGCAACATCAGGGTTGGCATTGGAGTTGCTATCCTGGGGAGTTGTCGAAGTGTTGGCTTCGGTCTGGTCGGTAGGCCCCATGGTGTCCACAACGCTTTCACCGAGAGCAGTTGCTAATTCTTCTTCAATTCCATGGCCTGGACCATGTTGGTCAGATGTAGAAAGCGAACGCATAAAGGCATCTTCACCCTCAAGGTCAGAGTCGATGCGACGCTTCTTGGTAGCAGGAGAAGAGTCAGTCTCCTCAGATCCCATTGAGTGAGGCTTTTGATCTAAAATGACAGATCAGAAAAGGTTAATGACTGTGCTAAGAATAGAGAGCAAATAAAGCAATCGTCACGGGGTGGATATTGTTGCGGCTTGCAGGAACGGTCAACCACCGGGAAAAAACTCACCAAAGTCACTATCATCAGGTGCAAAGGAGGGCAACTCAGACACTTCATCAAAAGATGAGCGTGAGCCCCGTGTTTCAACCATCTGGGCGTGACAAGTAAGCAGGGTTGGATATGACAACTTCCAAGAGGAGAAATAAGGGCTTAGGGGTAGGGCGCGACTGTAGGGCTTGACAGAGAGAGGATCGCGGATTGGCGGTGCAGGGATTTTCTGCCATGGGCGGCGGGTGTCCATTGGCGTTGTAGTTCACCGCCTAGATAAGCTCACCGCCCGGCGGCAAATCCCCGCTATCGAGATAGCTTTAAGGTAGCTGGATAGGAACTTAACCATCTTGGAACTCCTGCCACTTTCATTCTCACACGACAGGTCGATCAATCTTGAAAGGACCAGAATTCTACACCTGGATCTACATCTGTTACGCGAGACGATGTCATTTTAAGCTTCTTTCGCACTGCATTCCGGGAATACGGGTCCGGGGAAATCCACATCATGCCTGAAGCGTCAGGCAGAAATGCCCCTTGAGCATGGCAGCAGCCACTCCCCCAATGGACACTGTCGAATTTAAGGGCATCTATGAGGTCTTTTGACAAAGTATGATGGGCCTCATGGGTGAACCGAGTTTTCCCGCCCTCGCGAGACGTACCTTAGAATTGTGGAAACTTGTGCGCGTCATCGACCTTGGATCGTTGGACACTTTGCGTGTAACCCTACAACCAGGCAAGAACCTTTGGACATGAATCATGAGTCTTTGGGAGATACCATGCCAATTGAGCAACAGGGAAATAGGGCAATGGATCGCTGTGATTGCCATTGGCATGTACGACGGTGTCCAAGCGCATTCTTCATCTATTCCATGATTTCCCGAGATGAGATTGCCAGACTCGGTTGAGTAACATCACCCAGCTGAAGAGCTCCAGTGGCTCTTGCGAGGATCCATGCACCTTATGCTTAATATGCTTTCCGCTGTCATGTCCAAGCATGACTAGTTTCCGAAAGCGGAAGTTTCGATAGGTTGGTTCCCCGGTTATCTTTGAAGTCAACTCATGCGCCAGGGGTCTGGCCCATGCATGTCACCCTGTACTTCAGTCCCTAAGAGCTCATTTATCATGTCACAATGCGGCTCTTATCCTTTGCCAGTCTTTTCTGAACTTCATTGCCTCCCTTCGCTATTGCTACAAGCGTACTCCGACATCGAGGTTAATATTCACATGGTAGAGTGACTTGATTGCACTTGCCATCATCATGCGGGCTTATCGTCAATTCTTTGTCACGATCGTGTTCTTGGTCCAGAATGCCATTTTGAGCGCAGCGCAGGGGTACACAGAAAAGGTCTGGGGTGTATTTGCCTATACTTTATCTGGGGACAGAACTCCGGATGTCTTGGTTCAACATCGACGACCTGCGGAGCTGTCCATGTATGGGGCGAATCAACTTGCAGCAGCTGGGTCAACCTTTGGAGACCGCTACGTGGCCTCGACAGCAACGAGCAACAATACCCAATATGCTATTCAGTACATCACCCCAACCAAACTGATGCCGCAATATGTTTCTATTTTCACGACAACTGAACAATATGACATTGCTTCTGCCACGGCATTTATGCAAGGTCTATATCCGCCAGTCAGCGAGGGGAATGAGACCCTGGCCAATGGTTCTTCCTACAATTACCCGCTTGATGGGTATCAATATCCCCAAATTGTGACTCTGGGCGATTCGGATCCACAGTCATTGACCTTGGCGGGGTCAGCGAAGTGTGACATGCACCACGCCGCTGTATCTGTGTACGAAGACAGTGCTCAGGCTGAACAGGTTACCCGTCAGTCTGACGCCTTCTATGCGGAAATTTGGAGAGACTTTCTCTCTGGTGTGTACGATGAATCTTCAGCCACATATACCAATGCTGTTGGCATTTCCCAGTACCTCGATTACGAAGCCCTACACAACCGCACCATGAGAAAGCTGGTCACGGTTGATGATCTACATCAAGCTCGGTCGCTGGCGGATGAATATGTCTATGCCACCAACAGTCAAGATGGGTTTCCCGTCAGCCATTCTATCATTGGAGCTGCCAACCCCATCGCTGGTCAAACTCTGGCATCAAGCATCTTACAGGCGTTCAATACCAATATTAATTCCGAGGGTATGAATCAGAAAATGACGTTGCTGTTTGGGGGTGACGAGCCCGCAGTAGCGTTGGCTTCTCTGTTAGGGCTCCCATCAACCCAGAATCCCAATTTCTATTCCCGCCTTGTGCAGGGTGGCTCTCTGGTCTTCGAACTATACAGTCTTGAAAATGATGATAGCCTCCCCATCTACCCAGCTAAATCCGACTTGTACGTGCGGTTTTTACTGCACAATGGGACCGATTCCTCCACCCCATTCACATCGTTCCCGCTCTTTGGACATGGGCCGAGCCGAGCTTTCATGACATACAGCGAATTTGAGTCTGGATTGGAGACTTTCGCTGTGAGATCCGTCCGGGAGTGGTGTCTCCGCTGTAATTCTGCCTCCATATTCTGTGTCGGTGTGTTGGGACACGGTGATTCCGCGACCCATCAGAAGAAGCAAATGGCTCCAGCTGTGGCCGGTGTTATTGGTGCCGTTGTCACGCTGGTTGTCATAGGGATTTTGGTTGCCCTTGGCTTCTTGCTCTGTGGTTTCCGTAAGATTCAAAGACACAAGCCTAGCATTGGAGGCTTCAAAGGCAACAGAAAACTTGCCAGCGACACAGATATCTCCTTTCGAAACCCCATTTGGGGGGCGTCTAAATCCACTGCCACAGAGCAGCGTAATGATCTTTCAACGGATGGAAATGGGATGCGCGGGCATGAGCGACTGGGAAGCTGGGAAATGGGCCAGCAAAGAAAAGAGACCGGGGCTGGCACGACCCTGAATAGCTCGATGATTGATGAGCCAGAAGAGAATTCCCTTCCTTGCGGATTGCAGCCGGTCAAAGTCCGCGAAACTGTCTGATAGCATTTTGCTTCCCTGGATTCATAGAGTCCATCTCAGTTCCTTCTTCAATGATTCAATTGCTTCCCCATTCACTAGAGACCATTCATCTCATAGGCTCAACTTCTCCTTTGGAGTCAATTCGCTCTGTCATTGGATCGCCTCGGTGTGTTGCTTCGGGGGGTTCCAAACCTCACCGTCCCCGATCGCTCTCGCTTCATCTCACCGTCGCTTTCCCCATCCGCCACCTTCCTCTTTCATCCTCGCTCCTTCCATCAGTCCCGTTGATCGAGGAAGGTTTCCATCGATCAACAGAGACTTCCATCTCTCCTCCAGGTATGCCTCTTGAATCCCATCACAATGAAGTACAGCATTCCAACTCTCATTGCTTTGTACCAGGAGACAGATATCGTTTGTCACTGGACAAACAACATCAAAGATTGTAAGTCATCTCATTCTCATCATCTTCCACGCGTGAAAACACGCGTTTCATGCTGCATTGGCCGTGATTCATGTTGTTTCATTCCCTTTCATCTCAACCCCAAGACCTTATAAGCCCTGCACCAGACCCCTATAGGGTCACCCATGGGCACTACCGATCCCCGGGCTATAGGCATGCAGGCACCCGAAGATAGGCCGGGTTCGGTGCCATGCGATTGGGATCATGCCCTTCACATTCATCTGAGACACAAAACCCTAACTCATCATGAACACAGGCCACTTGCTTCGCCCTCGTCGGGCAAAAAGACCTAGTCTTCCGGCGACTTTTTTGACCCGGCACGTCAAGAAAACAGCTGTCAGGGAACCGTGGTCACGGTCGGCATCCCCGACCAAGAATCCTGTACCCAAGAGTCTGTTGGACTGTCGGTCGAGTCCAATACCTACTTCCAAGTCCCGAACGACTTTCAGTGTTTCAGACGCAGGCTTTGCCCGCTTTCTCAAAGAACACTCCTCTCCAAAACATCAGCGGGTCACAGCTGGTGGTCGAATCGTTCCGATGGAACCCCCAAAAGAGACCATTCTCTCTGACGAGGAGTTCTCGGACCGGGCACAGGATGCACTCCAGGGGGCCTTGCAAGAGTCGTCTGCGAATGCCATGCATGCTTCCGCTCCAGTGTATGATCCTTCTCTGGGATACAATGCGCCTTTCGCGGCTTCTTTGAACGGGTCGCTGCAATTTGCTGGCCCTCAAACTTTCATGTATGCACCTATTATGTATGGGCCTGCAGCTGCATACAGTCCTGCATCTTTCGACATGGCTGTGAACTCGACAGCGTCGAATGTCATTCCTCCTCTGAGCAACCTGGATGGATCCTTGGTTGCGGACAATGGCTCTTTCGCTCCTATCATCGAGGGAGGGGTCCAATTCTCATCGGGGCATCCATCAGAGACATCGATTCCTGTTACATATGAGTCCTGGCTCCCCATGCACCCAAATGAAGTGAGCATGGAGACACCTTCAAGTCATATGAACTCGGGGCAATTGGCATACGCACCCACATCGGTGCATCCTGTGACTCCTCAGATTGAACACGCCTTGAACTGGGGCTATCTAGAGTTTGCAACTCTTTTCGGGATCTTTGAGGGTCACTCTTCTGACAATCTCCTTGAGTTGTTCCGTGTACAGCAGACTCTGAATAGTCTTCTCGCCAGTCTTCCCAGCCTATGGCTTGACTACCGGTGGCAAATCTTCCATGACAACCTGTTGGACCTCGTCAGATTATGTGAAATCGCTTTGCAGGATCTGAACCGGTCTGTGGCTCACATTCCTGTGACGACCCGCTCAGTTGTGGAGTTGCGACAGTACTACACGAACCTGAGGACGATCTTCTTGGGCTACTATGATCAAGTCCCTATTCACACCCTCCCTTTGGATCCTTATTTGAGCGGTCAGTGGATGGGAGAGAATGCCCTCGATGTAGGTGTGGGTGAAGGTGCCGGCTATGCCGATGGATTCGATGCATACAACGCACCGGTAACTGACATACCTGGACACCACGCGAGCACACACAATTCTGCTGCAGACCATCAGACTGCAAATGACTTTTCGGATGGCAATATTTTTGATGAAGTGCTTGCGGAAGCTATGGGCAGTCCAGCCGTGCGTGGTCATGGTGCCCCTGGAATTGATCGCCGGGATACTGAAGTATTCGATGATGTTCTGGTCGGTCAGGGTCAATCAGGCTCGATCTTTGAGGGCTCTCATACTTACTCCGATGCCGATGCCGAGCAAGCCGATTCGGAGCCTGAAACCATCATCGAGGCTCTGTCCCCTGAATCAGGATACCACATCAGCATCAGTATCCATGTATCGGACAACCATCAGTGGTTTCCGATGAATCAGACGGACGAGGGAGCCTCGCAAGGCCTGGAGAACCTTGGTGGGGTGGGATCGGTTGAGAATGCCCCCGATGTGGGCATTGACTTCAATGACAATGAGGGACTCCCAGAACGGTCATTAATTGGCCAGTATGATGGTACCTCAGAGTTCTTGCCTGTCGGCCGGGGGGCAAGAATTGTCAACCGCATCAACCGAACCCTGCCATGGAACTTCGGCCGTGGCCGCAGTGACTCGGTGTCCTCGGATGCCCAGCCATTGTTGGAGTCCGTCGGGGAGGTGGGGGGAGGAAGCCTGGTGCCGGGGCTCATCACAGATGAGCCGGAAATGATGTCTCGTGGGTCCGGTAAGAAGAAGATGACCAGTCTGTTGTGAGAGATATGCTGATGCCAAGTGAAGGAGAGCACGTTGACAACGTGCTGAGTTCGGCGCGCCTGGGAGTCCAGGCGAGTGAGGGAGACGGGGTGGTGTCCACCCGGCAGAGTGAGAGCACTCTGCCTCGCAACAAGCAGCGCCCTGGCCCTGGCCAGTATGTTCTTCCCTTCACTGCGTTCTCACGACAAACTACTAACCTTATTGATAGGGGTGCTGCCAACACCACCCGTGGGGGTCGAGCCCCCATTCTCACCTCCATTATTGCCCGTCTCTCGGGCAGGAGCGCCGTGGTGCCCCGGTCCCCGGCATCTGTGGTGGTTTCAACCACCGCCGCGGTGGTGGCCGACACCACCACCACCGACCCCTCGGCCCCCGCGCCGAATCCGGGCGAGACTCTCTCCCCGGGACGATTCCCGATTGACTAATTGCCCTGGGGTCAACACTGGCCAGGTCGACTGCCCGGGGTCGGCTTGGTCAGTGCCTAGGGTAGGTCAATTGGGCGGAGTCCCAAGTTTCTTCTTTTTCTTTTGCTTGTTTTTCTTTTGTTTTGTTTAGAAATGAACAGTGTGGACTCCTGTCTCACGGGTTAATCCTTCGTAGTAGAAGCCCCACTTTTCAGTGTAAAAAGTAGTCGCTGAATTCTTTTGAGGTTTGTATTCTAGGCTCTTTGGAATATTTCTACTCATCCTGGGGAATGCTAGCATGAAAATGCATTGACGTGGGTCTTATATGCTTTATACACAAAGACAAATGAATCATTGTTATATGAAAATCATGAATCAAACAATATGTGCTAAGTGAGAGTATGAATGGTGAATCTCCAACTTCTGGAGAATGCGATATCACGTGATCCGGCTAGCCCCAATGGCGAGATCTGTCGTCATTGTAGATATCGCCATAGTGAATTCGTTCCCCACCACTGCCAGTGATTGTTGAAATATCATTCAAGAATACAGCAAATCAACTGCAAGGGTGTTTTCACTGAAAAATACTAGTCATTTCGAACACAATCCATACACATCTCAAACGGTTCAAGAATGCGCCGGAATGACTAAGCTTGGCCTCCGCGTCCTTCTCCACTCGCCGTTCCGACTCCTTCTCTCTTTTGCCTTTCTCAATCTGTCCTAACTGCCTTGCCTCTCTTTTCATCTGATCCTATGATGCAGCTTGATGCATGAGCCTAGTTTTGGTGCCCCTTTTCAGGTATTTCATCTGGGTGGAAATCTTTGTTTCAACAACCTGGTGCCTTGGTAATAATCTTGGACGCCTCCTCTCCCCGCGGTTGTACCCCCATCTGGATCCCCGGAACGCCCCGTCAACCTTCCTTTCCTTTGCGCCAAGTGCTTCGAGAAATTTGGTTCTTATTTGTTCTTGGAGACTGCTGCTTCATTTGACATTCTTTCCCTTTCGTCATGACGCAGCTTTTCGCGTCAAGTCCATCCGCCATGAACGAAAAGCGCGGGAACTTCCCCGGTCTTTCGCTCCCGTCCCGCAAACACTCCAACGAATCGGGCCATCTTCAAACCAGAATCAAGAATTTCTTCCGAATCAACAGCTCCAGCAGCCACTCATCCCATACGAGTAGCCCGACAAGTCATGATCGGGAGAAGGAGAAGGAGAATCAAGGCGCCACCGCCAAGAACGAGAAGTCTACGTTTCGACAGTCCCGTTTTCTCCCCGCCATCGGGCGCAATCGATCGACCACTGTTGCCAGTGAAGGCAATCCTCTAGATGATGGAGTCTCCCCAACTGCGACCGCAAACCCATATTTCGCCCACCAGGGACTACCCGCTTTGCGTCATAGGAATGAAGGGTCTGTGCCCTCGTCCCCTCCTGATACACCCGAGCTGCAGGTCACCGGGGTATCAGCGGTAGAGCAGGCCACTACCGCCAACAAGGAGGAGCTTGCTCGCAAACTCCGACGTGTAGCATCTGCCCCCAACGCTCAAGGGTTATTTGAAAGCCAGAGTGGGGATCGACCCCAAACGGCTGATATCGGCAAGCAGCCTCTGGTGGAATCCACCGGCCCTGATGTCTCGGTCGGATTGGTGGATTCCGGTAGTGAGAACGTACTCGCAGTGCCTTCTATGGGCCCGGGCAGCAAGGCCCGTGGTGACAGCGATGCATCATTTCGCCGCACATATAGTTCCACTTCAATCAAGGTTCGCAACGTCGAAGTGGGGCCAGCTAGTTTTGACAAGATCAAGATGATCGGCAAGGGCGATGTGGGCAAGGTTTATTTGGTTCGTGAAAAGAAGACCAGTCGCTTATATGCCATGAAGGGTAAGCTCAATACCATTGCCGCTACTGTATAGTGACGCATGCTAACCGGTGTTTAGTCTTGAGCAAAAAAGAGATGATCAAACGTAATAAGATCAAGCGGGCGTTGGCCGAGCAGGAAATCTTGGCCACGAGTAACCACCCTTTCATTGTCACCCTGTATCACTCCTTCCAGTCCGAAGATTACTTGTATCTTTGCATGGAGTACTGCAGCGGTGGGGAGTTCTTCCGAAGTATGTGTCGTGCCCAAAATTTCCAAAGTGTCACACTAACAGTTCGCAGCCCTCCAAACCCGACCTGGAAAGTCCATCTCTGAAGATGCTGCTCGCTTCTACGCCGCTGAGGTCACCGCGGCTCTGGAGTATCTTCATCTCATGGGTTTCATCTATCGAGACCTCAAACCTGAAAGTAAGCGTCCCTCTTTGCACACCTTGTAACATCCGAGCGCAATAGCACTAAGACAGCAACAGATATTCTTCTACATCAGTCAGGTCATATTATGCTTTCGGACTTTGACCTTTCCAAACAGTCTGGGTCCGGGGGCGCTCCTACCATGATCCCCGGGCGAAGTGGCGGTAACTCTACGGCGGCTTTACCTACTATCGATACGAAGTCTTGCATCGCGGATTTCCGCACCAACTCATTTGTAGGTACCGAGGAGTACATTGCTCCTGAGGTCATCAAAGGCTGCGGCCACACCAGTGCTGTCGACTGGTGGACCTTGGGTATTTTGATTTACGAGATGCTGTACGGAACCACGCCCTTCAAGGGTAAGAACCGGAACGCAACATTTGCCAGTATCCTTCGGGACGAGGTCAATTTCCCCGAGCACTCGGGCGCTCAGCAAACATCCAACTTGTGCAAGTCTTTGATTCGCAAACTGCTGATCAAGGACGAGACCAAACGTCTTGGTGCTCGGGCCGGTGCATCGGATGTCAAGACTCATCCGTTCTTCCGACAGACCCAGTGGGCACTTATCCGACACATGAAGCCGCCGATGATTCCGCACCAGGGTCGCGCTGGCACGGACACCGTGAACTTCCGCAACGTCAAGGAAAGTGCCAGTGTGGATATCGGGGGCAAGCAGGATGGCTCCAAGATGAAAGGAGTTCCAATGGACTCGGGCCTCGCGACACCGACTGGCGAGTTGAATGATCCGTTCGAGGAGTTCAACAGTGTCACTCTTCACCATGAAGGCGACTCGTGAATTTTTCGAATCTGTGCTGTACTTTGCTATACCTTTTGTTCTTTGCTTTCTTTCTCCCATCATTTACGGAAGGCCAGCCGCCTGAGCATTGGCTCGTTGATGATCATGATGCATAGACGACCGCATTGCACTTTGCTTTCTTGATTGCCACCTCCATGAGGTGCGTGCGGCATTACTGGGCCTTCGGATCAATTTTTGAATTCGTTTCGCTCAACTTTTGCTCTGCTTTGGCCATTTCACGCTTCCATTTTGCATTCGCATGATTTCAGAAGGCTTCGATCTACCCTTCGCCTCCCTCTTATGCGACTCCGACCTTTTTGAACTTACCACTCCTTGTGTCACGATTACATGTGCTTTTTTCGCGTTGTCTTTGCTTTTTCGTGCTTCAAAAGCTGCGATATACATTGGTCCACTTTCTCTACAAAGCAGCGGGCGGCGTTTTGGCTTTTTTCTCGGATGGTGGTCGTGACACTGTTGGAATCTGTCGACTTGATTCCTTATGCGGATTTCCATTTACCATATTTCTTGGACCATGGCGGTATCTATCCACGGTTGGTCTTGCAGTGTGTTTTCTTAGGAGCGAAGCCACTCTGCCTCCGAGCAGGCTTGGTGTCTTTGCAGAGAGCAAAAACGAGAGTTAATGTTATTCGGTTAATTTTGACATCTGATCATCTGATCATTCGATACGTAGCTCGTATATGTATAATCCTTGCGAAGTATGGAGTATAAACTGCTGAGGGGATTCCGCCTTCCCCACTCCACTCCATTTCAAGCTCCTCACAACTTGGAATTATCGACCACAACCACTTCTTCCATATCACCATGTCCGCATTCGCAGTCCCCGATGATCCAGACAAAAATGACGACTCTTACATCTCCCCAAACCCAACCACAACCCCACCCATCGCCGCAGAGCAATCCAGTCCGGACCCAGACCGCAACAACTCCCACAATCCCCTGCTAGGCAACGACAACTCACTCGTCTCAGAGCTGGAACAAGAAGTCCTAGATGAATACTCACGTCTTCTTAAGAACGTAAACCAGGTACGTGGACTGGACGCGTTCACACAATCCAGCATCAACGTCTAACAGCAACCCAGCTCTCTGATAAAGTCTCTCACCTCGCCGGTTCCCCTGCCTCGATGACTCTCGATGGACTGCGTCTTTTAGAGCGCAAGACTGCGACCGTTTGCACGCTGCTCAAGGCGAGTGTGTATAGTATTGTGTTGCAGCAGCAGATATGGAATGAGAGTGAAGAGCAGCAGCAGAGTGGGGAACAGTTTCAGGACCAGGATTTTCAGAGTGGTTATGGTGCGGAGGGGGATGTGACTTTTCAATGATGGTGTGGTTATTTTGGTTTTTGGGCTTGTTGCGTATACCCGGTTGTTATTCCATGGCGTGTTTTGGATTGAATATATTGGATTGACAGTGGAGTTGGGTCTTGGACTCTTTACTAGTGGAATAAATACTCGGGCGAACCTGCACATGAGCTTGAGGGTAATATTCAATCCTTTCTGAACGACCAACGGTACAAGTACAAGTACATGCAAAAGACACAAGGAGAAGAGAAGAAACCATGAGATATATATACACGCTGGGGAAGCAAATGGACGTCAGAGCAGACTAGACTTTCCCTGCGTAGTACACCTTGCGCACATCAACGATCTTCCGGCCGCGTGCTCGAGCGATTTCCTCGGGGTCTCGCTGGCTCATGAGAGCCTCGTATGCGGCCTTGACTGTGTTCATCTGGTTTCGCGAACGTCCGACGCGAGCTGCGAGGTCGTGGATACCGGCCGCACGGCACATCTCGTAGATCAGGTACTGGACACGGAGACCGAAGCCTAAGAGAAGTGTTAGTCGGCAGGAATTTTTACTCGGGACGTGTCAAACGTACCTGGAGGACGGTGCATCAATTGCAGCTCCACGGCTCCGACCTTGCCGGTCACATCGCCGAAAATGGTGCGGTTCTCGTAGCGAGGAATGGGCTGCATGTTTCGAATAGCACGGTATTGTGATTGGATCTTTGCGTCTGTCGCCTCATCGGACTTGCCCTCGCCAATGCCCAGCAAGCCGTTGCCATTGCCTGCGATGGACAGACGGTAGGCACGACGGACCTTACCGAGACGGGTCTGGTTAACGACGCTGTGAGAGACCAGGGTCTTGGTGCGCAGTTCATTGACTTGGCGCTCGGTGTAGCCCGTTGACAAGAGAAGACGCTTCAAAGCATCGGTCATTTCCTCAGCCACCAAAGACCGTTCCTTCTCGCCCTTCTCGGCGGCAGTTTTCTTTTCTTCCACCCGAGGTTCATCCAAGGTCTCTCCGGGGCCAAAAAGGTCCGGGACCAGTGCACTGTGCGGGTTCAACTCATTCTCCTCTTTGCCCTGGGTCAACCGCAGCGACTCGGCGAATCGCACAAAATCCGAAGACGAGGCATCCTCCGGCATTTCGGCAAAGAATCGCCCAAAGTCATCCACAAAATCATCCTCACTCCTCAATTTGAAGTTGTAATCCGAATTCGACTGGGGGGCGCGTACGTTCCGATCCACTCCGGGCTCGATCACGGAGAAGTCGTCCAAATAACTGAATTTCATCGGATCGTCACGAGGTCTGAACTGGTTGGCCAAATCCTTGGGGTCGATAGCCGATTCACCCGCGGCAATGGCGTCCATTTGCGCGGTTGAGTACTCCTGCGACAGCTGGGCTTTTTCCTCCTCCGAGTACGGCTTGAACTCTTCAGTTTTCGCCACGGTTTGAGAATCATCCAAGGGGTGCTCGGGGGCTTTGACATTTGGGAATTTCGGCTTTCGATTCGACAGCACCGCTGGGGTCGGATGGAATTGGCGACGTGGGACTCGCGTGGCCGGGGTGGCCGCACGGGAGAAGCTGCAGAACAGACATCTTGCTGGTCGTGCAAGACTCATAATAAAGGATTATAAGTGCTCTATGACTAGCAATCGCTAGCCACGAGCTGTCAATGAGGATAGATATCCAAGCGCGGACAATTGGGTCAAGAAAACAGTTGGAGATGATCGGACCGTGAAGCGTCGGGAGGAATTTCTTGCTCGCGGGCGGTCAGTCCCCAGCCAATCAGCGATGTCTTAATGGATTTCCAATAAATTTCTCGGAATTTCAAGCATCGAGTACTCTTTCCCACCAAGTTTACAGCACATGTTTGCGCTGCAGTCTTTGGCCTGGAGGTTATTTTTACGCTCTGCGCCGCCTCGTTTGCCCCTTCGAGACCAATTCGTGTCGAAAATTCCCGCTCGGTTGGCAAGCACTGCGCCAGTGCCCAGCTCCATCATGCAGAATACCGCAAAGAAACCCTTCGACGGCAAGAGGCGCAAGAAGGCCAAGGTTGAAAATAAAAAGAGCAGCGGCCACGATGAAGTACTCTTGATGGACATCGACCAGCTTATCAAGCGCAATCGTCCAGAACAAGCTCAATCGAATGGCGACAGTGGCACTCCGCCTGCTCGCGATCTTCCAGAAACTTTCACCGAAGTTGAGGTCGCCATATCTGATCTTTCCTCTACCGGTGATGGCCTTGCGCTTTCGGAGAATAAAGACCATGTCTACGTGGTGCCATTCAGTGTTCCTGGGGACAAGGTGCGGGTGAAAGTCGTTCGCCATTTTCCAGGTCTGTCTTACACTATGACGGATTTTCTAAGTGTGATTGAGCCGGGTCCGAAGCGCAACGATGCTCTGATTAATTGCAAGTACTTTGGCAAATGTTCTGGCTGTCAATTACAGATGATGTCCTATGAGGATCAATTGGCTCATAAGCGGCGCATCGTGGAGAAGGCCTACGCGAACTTCTCTGGTTTAATCCCAGAGCTGGTTCCTACGATTGGAGAGACGTTCGCTTCTCCAATGCAGTTTGGATACCGCACAAAACTTACACCTCACTTTGCAAACGGCGGTAGCAGAAAGAGCAAGAAACCAAATTCCCCTCAGGAAGAATCCGTGGAGGTCCAGGTCCCGCCAATTGGATTTACGTACAAGAATCGGAGAGCAGACATGGACATCGAGGATTGTCCACTTGGGACAGATATAGTGCGGCGCGGTCTTAAGAGCGAGAGGAAGCGCGTGGCCGAAAACATCCGGTCCTACAAGCGAGGCGCCACTCTTCTGATGCGAGAGTCGACAACACGCGTTCCCAAGGACAAGGCTGTCAGCACTTCTGAGATCAAGGAGTTGAATGGCGTGGCACCCACGCCTGGCGCCGACACCGGGGATGTTATTCGTGTCGAGCACGAAAATTATATCGAAGAGAAGCGCTGTATCACCGACAACAATGCCACTACAGTGGAGTACGTGGATGACTACATATTCAGCAACAAGGCAGGTGCCTTTTTCCAAAACAACAATTCGATTCTCTCGGGATTCACCGAGTACATTCGCTCTCAGGCCCTTCCCGCTGGCAACGACGAAGACCCTCGCCCCATCAAGTATCTTCTAGATGCTTATTCGGGATCCGGCCTATTTACCATTACTCTCTCTCCTCTATTCAAGTCTAGCTTGGGCGTCGACGTCGCTGGCGACTCTATCACCTCTGCGCGGGAGAACGCACGCGCGAACAATCTCCCCAGCACAGGCTTCGCCGCTGCCGATGCCGCCGTGCTCTTCAAAGACGTGCCCTACCCGGCCGATCAAACTCTGCTAGTGATTGATCCGCCCCGTAAGGGCTGCTCAGAAGACTTTTTGCAACAACTTCTTGAGTTCAAGCCTCGCCGCGTGGTCTACGTCAGCTGCAATGTCCACACCCAGGCTCGCGACGTTGCAGTGATGGTCCAGGGCGACGAGAAGAAGAACGTTCGGTATGAGATTGAGAGTGTACGCGGTTTTGACTTTTTCCCTCAAACGGGACATGTGGAGGGCGTGGCGATTCTCAACCGAACTTCTTTTCCTCGCGCGGCAGATTCGGCTTGATATGATTTATGAATGTATTTAGAATCTTAATTGGATCACTGGCGAATCTGAGCCGATCATTTTCCTTCTATCTCGTTTGATTGATGCTTTAATTGGCGGTCTTCACATTGTATCTTTTCATAAACAGTTGTCGATGGACTGAAGTGGTCAGCAACACCTTTACATTCATCAATCATATGGAAGAAAACAACGTAAAATCGGAGTATTGAGTCGTAGCAGGTAATAACATTTTTTCTCTAGTCTCAACCCTCAAATCTCGCAAACCTCCCATTTAGCAGTAGCTTTTACCCAGAGCACCTTGTCACCTTGTCTCTTACAATCACTTGAGCGAAATACCTCTACTGACCCCAGCTATAACCGGTGAGATGTTAAGAGAGTAGGCAGAGGATAAATTTTGCATTTTCACACGCTTCTGAACAAGATAATAAAAGACCACAACCAATCCCCCTCTATCTGCTTGGCAACCAGAGGTAGCATGCTGAGGACCCAGCGCCATACCGCCCGCTTCAAAGACAAAGATAACATAGAGGGGTGGGGAGAGGGAGAAACGGCAGGAATCAAGCAACAGGCATGAGGACGACGGACTATGAACAAAGTGCCCAGCTACACTGGCTGACAATGGTTGGGATCAAGGATAGCATCGTGAACCTCACGAGCTGCCAGGGCCACCCAGCAGCGCGAATCTCCGCACGATGCTGGGACCAATCTCATCATACTCGGCCTTCGTGTGGCAGTAACTCCGGAACTCGGGCGTCTGACCCAGCAGGCTGCCTCCGAACCAGGGACCATGGCGCTGTCGCTTGTGCGTCACAACAGCAACATCGAGACCTCCACTCCGCGCTCCGCCGCTACGGGCTTCGGATGCACGGATGCGGGCGTCCACCAGGTGCCGAATGTCACGCTGTAGACGACGGCCAAAGTCCTTGTAGAGAGTAGATCCACCGGACAGCACAATGTTCTTATAGAGACCTCTTCGCACATCAATAGGGGAGGATTGAATGACACCATCCACAACATTGGGGAGCGGGGTCAGGAAGTCGGACGAGTAGATTTCAGGATTGAAAAAGATCTCCGGGGCCAGAAAGCGTTCATAGCCGATGTCAATAGACACACTGCGTCCATTCGGCGAAGTCACGGTGTGTTTCAAGAAGCGGTCGGGCTCACGGTCGTAACGCGCAAATTCCTTGACGATGTCCGGGCTCACATAACAATATTCTTCCTTCACCTTTTCCGCCGTCTTCAAGCTGCTGTCCGGCTCGCCGCGGTCACGCAGCAAGCTTTGCACGAAATATGTGATGTCTCGCCCGGCAATTGGAATGCTCTTAATGGAGGACCCAATAACGTAGCCTTCCGCCACGGGAATAACGTGGGTGACACCGTCACCAGAGTCGATTACCGTACCAGTCAATGACCGGTCGGTTACCTTAGAGGAAGTCCAAGAGGCGGCAAGAGCAAGCACGGCTTGGACGGCGATGTACAAGCCAGCACAGTTGAAGGACTCAAACATAATTTCGGCGGTATTTTCACGATTCTCGGGAGGATTCAGTGGCTACCATCGCACACATGTTAGTAGACTCGTTCCCATTCCGACCATCGGCAATCAGTAGATAAGTTTGTCTTACAGGTTCAGTAAGAAGGAAGTAATGGTCCTCAGGCTCGACACGGAGGTACTTAAAAATCGAGTTTGACCAGAATCGCTCCATATAGTCCCAGTTCTCAATCTGTCCATGTCGGATAGGGTACTGGACACCATACCCGGGTCCATTGCCAGCTGCGAGGGCCTCATCACCGATGAAGAAATCCAAGTCTTCAGTACCTCGCTTTGCTGACAGATGAGAGCTGCCTCCACCACCGCCAGTCAGGAAGGATGGCTTGTTCGCAACGGCTGGCCGAGAACCCGCGGAGCTTCCAGCGCTTCCAGCACCGGCCTTGGTTGCAATTGCTGTTGGGAAGACGAAGGAGGGGGAATCGTTACCGGCAAAACCTAAAAGCCCAAAGCATTAGTCTGCGTCCCGATCGCATTTTGGTTGTCCGGTAGCCTTCGGTCCTAGCACCTACCAAGCTTGGAGTAACCAGTACCGCTGGGAAGAGGACTCGAGTCAGTACCACATCAATTGGAGCTTGGCAAGCCGACTTACTTGTCCATGACAACGGCTGGTGTTTGTGACGCCATGGCTATGAATGGAGGACAGAGCCAATAGTGTCAAATTGGAGATAGAAGGGGGGTGAAGTCAACCGTGGCGGAGCTCAGGCAGACAAGGCGGGGAGGGCGGCTTACGTAAATTGCCATCATGTGCGGGCGGAACGAAGTGGTTAATTAATATAGCAAATGATGCCTTCCATCTTGGAATTATCCAGCATTAATCACGGCGCAAGCGCGATGGACAAATCAATTCGGTGAATTGAATATGGATCGGGGAGTCAGTCACCATTCTTTATGCGGCGATCCTATGTGGGAATCCTCTCCCAATAGAGACATCCTTCGTTTATTGTTCCTCATGAGCTCGCCGTCTTATCCATCCTTCCTTTTTATCCTTACCCTTGCCTAAAACCTCTAGAAATTCACGGATATCCGTTACTTTCCTCGGAGGTCTGGCCATTCAAATTCACGGTTGTCCGTTACTTTCCTCGCGGATATCCGTTACTTGGCTCGCAAACCCAACGCATTCAAATTCACGGCCATTCGTTACTTTGATTGCGAATCTAGCGTATTCGAATTACGGACCATTCGTTTACGTTTTTTGGATGCGTCCACGGTCATTCGTTACGTGACTCACGAACCTGACGCATTCGCATTGACGACTATCCGTTGCCTTGACTGCGAAGGTAGTCAATCGCATTCACGGATATCCGTTACTTGACCCCCAAAACTGATTCCATTCGTTTGCCTAGCATCCACACATTGTCTATCTCGGAAAAGGTCCATGGTACGTACTCATACCCGGACTTGTTGATATTGATCTTCCTTCATATCTAACGAGACCGAAAGAGCTTGAGTAGCACTTGACAACCCTTTGACTACCGTGCTCCGCAAGACAAAACATCAGTCCAGACCCCAGTCCGAAGGATTATCATCCCTTCTATCCACAATCTAAAGCTGGATCAGTCATTCTAGGGTCCTGGACAGTTCCGGTTGCCCTTCGACTCCGCCAATCACGTCAATCGCTACACATCCCCATCACAATGGCCAAAATCAAACACAGTGATGATCTCTGTGCTATCTTCGTCCATGCAGGGGCTGGATTCCACAGCCACGGGAACGAGAAAGCCCACCTGGACGTCTGTGCACAGTACGTATGAGCTGCGCCTCATGAGAGAGTCATCACTAATATGATATATCTTAGGGCTGCTAACTCGGCGATGACTTTCCTTCGGGGTGGAGGATCAGCAGTCGAGGCGGTAGAAGTAGCCATTATGGTGCTCGAGGATGCCCCTCTGACCAATGCTGGCTTTGGCAGCAATCTGACGGAAAAAGGTCGAGTCGAAGGTGATGCCACGATTGTGGACCACTATGGGCGCAGTGGCGCCGTGGGAGCCGTGCCGAGTACGTTAGCCGATGATTTCTCGTTAAGTTTGATCTAATTCATGGACAGACATCAAGAACCCGATTACACTAGCTCGGAAGGTCTATGAGCGTGCCCACAAGTCCACGGGCCTGTCGCGGGTACCCCCAAATTTGCTTATTGGCGAAGGCGCCACTGACTTTGCATGGGAGCATGGAATTCCTGTTGTTCCCGATGAAGATCTCATTTCGCCCAGTTCTCGGGCACGATGGAAGACCTGGTGCCAGGAGCTTGCGGAATTCGAGAGAAACAATCCACGGGCTGCCGAGGATAACGGATGGCTTCGACGGCCTTTGACGCCACTGGCTGCTCGGATCGCCCGTACAACCGCTCCCCGAAGCCAGGAAAAGATCGAAGCTAAGCTGGCAGCGACGCGTCAATTCGATGCCGATGTCTTGGATCCCAGTCAAGCAGAAAAGGCCAAGGTGCTTGATGGTCCGACAGCGAAGATACATTCGATGGCCTCATTCCAGCCATATGTGGAGACGGAGAGTTCGGTCGACTATGGTGATTATGGCGCTGCCATGGAATATGATCACTCATTCAATGCCAGTAACATGCCAATGGGAGGTTTTGATACCGATACGATCACCGATACTGTCGGGGCAATCGCAATCGATAAGTATGGTAACATTGCCGCCGGGTCTTCTTCGGGTGGTATTGGGATGAAGCACCGAGGTCGAGTGGGCCCTGCGGCCTTGATCGGCATTGGTACTCATGTCATGCCAGTTGATCCTACTGACCCTGATAAGACCACTGTAGCTGCGGTTTGCTCTGGTACCGGTGAGCACATTGCATCGACCTTTGCTGCCAGCACATGTGCTATGCGCCTCTTCTTCTGTCAGCGAAAGGGCGATGCAGGTTTCTATGAGACTGTCACTGAAGAGGAAGCCATCCACGCGATGATCATCCGCGAGTTCATTTGTATGTATTCCTCGTTTGAGCGGTCTTGGATAGTTGCTGACGGTTCTAGGCCACCCAGCTGTGGAGAATAGCGAAGTGGATGGTTCCATTGGGATCATGGCAGTCAAGAAAATTGAGGACGGCATAGGTCTCTTCTTTGCTCACAACACGGATTCTTTTGCCCTTGCTTCCATGTCCAGCAATGACACCCAGCCAGTCTGTCTTATGTCTCGCACCCAGAGTTCGGGCTCTATTGCTCAGGGAGGACTGATGTTCCGGCCCAAGTCGTGAGTTCTGTTCGTGAAATCCTTCTCGAGCAAAGATTTGCTAATGAACATCTGCTAGCTCTTACAATGGTAAGAAGCACAAGAAGAACAAAAAGCGCGCCGAATCTGATGAGTAGCCACACTCTCTGCAACCGACTCCTCGTGCGATGGTGCCAAAACCGCTGCTTTCGATCCTTTTTTCACCAAATGATTTCAATTCATCGGTCTCAACTTTCATCAGCATCGCTAGCATTCCTGGCTTTCTTTCCTCTCCACTTTTCGCAGCTTTGCATCTTCCTCTTCGGCACTTGCACATTGCCCTAACATGACAGGGCTCATTCTAGCGTTGGGTTTGCGGAGCAGTCTGTGCTGCGGCTAGATTGCGATTTCCAACTCTCCAGATAGTGACCTAAGTGCGCTTCTTACGGAGAAATTCAAGATGGTGCCCAAATAATTCATTCCGTGACGAACGTAAACCGTAGTGGTAAATTCTATCCTCGAATCCAGCGAGAAGAATCACCATCAACTCTTGAAATTTATTTTAAGAATCATTTAAATCTAGAAAGTTTCAAGGCCCTGGAGTCGGAGTCGACGCTGGTGTCCCAGCCGTCGATGTCCCATTCGCCCGTTTCTTTTTCTTTTTCTTCCTCGGAAGGAGTGCAGGTTTGAGTCCGTAATCGCCCCGATCCAGTGATGTCCCGCAAGTCAAACACGCGCCATCGGGTGGAGGCTCACAGAAAATACTGAGACAGATGGAGCACACAAACCCAACGTCGACGACACGCCGATGGCAGAAGCACGCCGCGCGGAAGTCTACGTCCACCCGTGTCGGAAGAACCAGATGTCGTCGAGAGCGCTGGTCTGGTAAGAAGGCCATCATCAAATACTGTAGCAGACCACGCGGTTCCGCCAAAGACATGTACACGCCCTTGGTTGCATCGCAAGCCTGCTGCAGGAAAACCGCGTCGCCGCTGAGCTTACACACGTCGATGGGGATGTTCAGGCGCTGACATGCAAAGATGCTGTTCATGACGGGGATGTACTGGTGCGCGGAGTCGCTAGACCCACTGACCGAAACGATCAGAAGTCGGCACTGGAGCCGCTCGTCATCGTTCGAGGCGGAGTAACGCCCTTGTGCGCCTGTACCCCCGCCACTAGCGCCTCCCTCCGCGGCTGCATCTTCCAAGCTGGCGCCACCGTGCTCTTCGGCCCAGGCAATTGTGCGCCGGTTGATGTGGCTCAGGGCTAGAGTGAGAGCTCCTGCTAGCATGGTGGATGTGTTTCCGCGTAGATCCTCGCTATCTGTCGAGGTCATCAGGTCTGTTAGGTTGCGGTTCACTTGCTCCTCGACCTGGCGGAATGGGCGGTATTTATTTGTTTGCGCGGTAGGTGCTCCATTTGTGCCGTTCATTGCGATATCACCATCGCGGTCAGCGGGCGCGTGGGCATGGGAGTGGGCATCATTCTGGACTGGATATAACCATGCTGCCTTTTGGGTGTGGGATGCCACGACCGCGACTTCGTTTGCGTAGTTGCATGCCAGGTGGGCATTGACAAAGACTAGGATATTCGCAATGGCCTTGGAGAGTGGGAGTGAGTTTTCGAGGGCGGCCCAGGCGTATGGGTTGGTGTCAATGATGACGGTCAGAAGCGACGGAGCAAGATCTGCAGTGTAAATTGGGTGTCAGCGGAGCTCTAATCTGTGCTGAGAGCGACAGACCTGTGACTCCGAGATCATAGTGTTCGGAGGCATCGATGGAATTCATGATGCCGGATTGGTCAGACGAGGCGTATTTTCATATTGAGCCGGGGCTGACGCTGATTCGAGGATATCTAGGCCATGTATAGTCTAATGCCTTGTTTCCTCAGATCCAAGCGCTCTCGTTGAGCCTCGGCTGGAAGAAAATCCGACAATGAAAGTGATGAATTAAAGAATGGCAGCTCCGCGATAAGGTTGGTCACGAGACGATAACGGATTGCTTTTAGATTCCACCAAATCCGACTATGTTTTAAGGAAAAACAAACACAAAATAATAATGATCATCACTTGAAATATATGGATCAAGTGCATAATTCAAACACTCCAGTTGAAGCTACAAATTTCTGGAATGAGTCGCGATCGAGAACCTTGGAATGATGCAGGGGTTGGTTGTTCTCTAAAGCATCGGAGAGTATATTTCCATATGGTCTCAGCTTTACCCCTGTTGCCACACCGATGTTTCTCATGGGTCACTCTCCCGGAGCTGATTTTGATGCTTTAGATCCTCTAGGATACCCCGGAGTAAGCTCCAGAACAGACTGTACATCTTATGCAAGATACTAGATTAAAGGCGGCGCTATGTGGCGCCACTGTCGAATAAGAAAGCAACGATCATGTCCCACATGCTTGTCACAGACAGACTTTGTACGGCGTTGAACTCATCCCGTTGAGAATACAGCGAGATTTCCAGTTACCGACGCTTGCGAATGATTGAAGAGCATGAATTAGTTCCATTGATAAGAAAGTCAGACAAGCCGGGATCAGCAGCTCAGCAACGTGATGACATCGGTCGCTGTGGTTGGTCTTATCGGAGCGATTGATAATGGGCTGTAGTGAGCAAAACTCGCGGACAATGGAACACAAGCGGCAACGGTATTACCGGAGATCTTCAACACTCAGCTTCCAAGACTTCCAAGACTCCGCCAGATTCCCAAGATCCCTATTGCGCCTTGCTTTTTCTCCCCCTTATCTTGCGACGTGGCTTTCCTTTATAATCAATTACTCCTTCCTCCATCTCCGCCTCTCCGCCGCCTCCGCCTTCCCCTCCTTCCACCAAAAAAATAGCTTCCACCGCCTCTCCCAGCGGATTGCCCGTGTACCTTTCACTTGCCCTGCAATTCCATCTGCCCCAGCTTTGAGGCAGTCTGCAATGGTCCTTCCAAAGGGCGAAGAGCGCGCTGTTCATCTAGCACGGGAGGCTGTCGAGCTGGTCGATGCCGGCCACCGTGAGGTATGAGAGGAGAATGCCCCTCTCCAATGGAAATCACCTCCGACTAACACAGCCCTTGTGACATTCAGGCCGCATCACGGAACCTACGAGAAGCTCTTGCAATCGCTTCAGAGAACCCCGATGTGAAAGCTGCTTTTCTCAAAATTCAGGAAGAGGAGCAGCATGGCCACCAACTACTAGACCTCTGTCGACGCTACACTGCCAATCACGACGAGAAGGCTGGCAAGGAAGCAGCTGCCTACCTTCGCACAGATGGCTTGAAGCCTGAGGAGAATGTTGCGCTGGAATCCTTGAAGTTACTGCTGGCTGAGCGCGCCCATACACTCTCCGAAACACAGGACGCCATCATAGCGGGCCTCGTTCGACAAAACACCAGCGTTCGACAGTACATCTCGACGCAGCTACAGATCTCTGTGACGACATTTTTCGATGATATTTTTGACCGCGGTGATGGAGCAGCGGTGTGCTTGGACACCGTGGTCCTAGACCCCACGGTGTGGCCCTCGGAAGACACTCGAACCCATTGCGAGAATGAGCTGTTCCAGTTGTTCCTGGCGAAGCTCATGGAATCGGGTCACGACCAAGATGGCCGGGCTCTGAAGGGAATCACACGTCTGCTTGCAGTGGACGCGGACCGGCTTCAAGATCTAATTGATGAGGAGACATTCGAGGTGATCTTGTCATCTCTCGACAACAGACTCCCCCTCGAATTGCGCAGCCAAGCTACTATGGCAACGGCAAAGTACTTAGAGGTGGCCAAGGAAGCAGGTGCACAGCAGTTCTCCGCCTTGGTTGCCGCCAAGCTTCTCATGGGTCGCCTTGACGATTATATCATTGCCTTTTCCGCGGTAGCCGCTGTATTCCCCGTGGCCCCGGCTGCAGCCGCCAGTGTCTTTCTCTCGGACGAATTCATGCAGTCACTGATCCCATTGGCAGCGCGGGATGCGAAAAGCAAGAAAGTGGAGGTTTTTGTGCTGGAGCTGCTGAATGCTGCGTGCATTAACCGTCCTTGCCGCGAAGCGGTCTCCAAAAATTTCTCTGAGTGGCTTTCGCATACCCTGACAAACGGCAGTGACGAGGGATCCGAACTGGCGGCGGTGATCTTGGCCAAGCTCCAGGCTTCACAGATTGGCTCCGCGGAGAATGGTAAGGCCCAGGAGGAAGAGAGTGGTGTCTCGGAACTGGTTCAACGTTTCAAGGGACTGATGTCTGAATCCAAGGCCGAAAATATCTCGCACGCTATTGAGGGACTGGCGTATTCGTCAGTGAAACCTTCCGTGAAGCAGGAGTTGGTGCAGGATCCGGCGTTTTTGCGTGGTTTGATTGATCTTTTGAAACAACACAAGACCGACTCCTCAGTGCTCTATGGTGGATTGATGATCATCTTCAACCTCACCAGATTCCTCCCAAACCTTTCTGAGGAGCAGAAGAAAATGTCCCAACTAAAGGACTATGCCGATGCATCTGCTGGGAAAGCCAAGCCCGCGCCACCGGACCCGCGGGACGACGATGAAGTGGTGCTGACTCGCTGTGGTGTGGTCATTGAAGCGGGAGTCATGGCTCTGCTGGTGGAGTGTGGTCGGGTTGCAATGCCTTCCATTCACGATCTCACAGCCAAGATTTTGCTGGCGCTGACCCGGCGTTCAAAGTCACGAGGCAATCTAGCCCAGCAGGGTGCGGTTAAGCTTTTATTAGGATTGGCTATCCCGAAGCAGGGCGGTTCAATCGTTGTGACCGACACCACCCAGACCGCATCACATGCCCTGGCTCGCATCCTTATCTCCGTTGACCCTTCACACATCTTCCCTTCTTCCGGGTTTCCGCAAATTACCTCGGCGGTACGCCCTTTACTATCGCTTCTGTCGCTACCCGAGACGGCCACTTTTTCTGCCGATCAACCGCGTGACCTTCTGCCAGTGTTCGAGAGCCTACTGGCTCTCACCAACCTTGCTTCGTATCCTTATAACGAGAGCCCCGCAGAACTCATTATTCGGGAGGGTTGGTCTGATGTAGAGGAGTTGCTACTTAGTAGCAATGCGCGGGTCCAGCGAGCTGCCTGCGAATTGGTTTGCAACCTCATGACCTGCGAAGCCGGGGTGATCAAATTCGCCGATGGCACTCAACGTGCTGCTCAGCGGCTTCACATCCTCCTTGCTTTCACCGACGCGGATGATTTCGAAACGCGTCGTGCGGCGGGTGGTGCGATAGCCATGCTGACCGAGTACGATGCAGTGATTGCTGCGATTTTAGATCGACCGCGCGGGGTGGAACTTTTGCTCGGCTTGTGCCAAGAGGAAGATGATGCTCTCCGTCATCGCGGTGCAGCCTGTCTGGCCAATCTGACGAACGCATCAGGCGACATTGGATCGCGCGCCAAAGCGGCGGTCCAGAGTGCCGAGGGAATCCAAATTCTCACGGCGTTACTTCGCAACACTTCGAACGGGGCCGTGTTGCAAGCTGTCGTGGATGCCCTGAAGCCATTGACCCAAACTCAGTAGCGGTCTTTTGCATCTTTTGCATTGAATCCTGCTCAATCTTGGCGCACTGGTTCCTTCTTTCCTCTTTCTTTTTTCTCAACTTCGCATGCCATTCGGAATATTTCTGGAATGTGGAATTGGAGTCCACTGTGGGAGTCAATTACTCGTTTTCTTGTTCACACTTTTCATGAGCACATGTTCGGGATTTTAGCGAAGTCGATCTACTGGGCAATTTGGATTGGAGGCGTTCAGCGCGGGGATGCGCTACGAATTTGAATTTCTAGCATCGAGATGATATTGCTACAGCCATAGACATGGGAATGCAAGGCTGTCTCCTTCTGACTCTCTTGACCTTCTATAGTATTTCTGTTGTATAATAGTATCCGATGGGGGCTGAGTACAGGCGATTGCATCATTGTACGTCGTGACAGGCGATGTCGTACTTTGGGCACGAATGTTAGGTCTCGTTTCAGTCTCTTTCCCCTCCTTTTCTCTCCTTCAACATCCGTCGACTTTTCCCCCCTTCCATGCGGTGACATGAATTCTGGGAGCATGACTGCTACCAAATGGGGATGTTGCTTGGACTTTCGGTGTTCATCTCAGACTAGGGCCCGGGTCTAATACGACAATCAGCACCCGATTGGGGGCCATGGCGCACCTGGCCTCATCCATCATAAGCTTGCCGACTAGGGTCCCTGGTATCTGGTGATCATCCTATCTGCTTGTTCTAGGGTTGTTTTCTGGGGTGAACTAGGAATCTCCCGGACATCCGAGGTACAGTTGGCACTGGACTTGCTCTCGGCGATCTCTGACGGTCACGAGGAAGGATCGGCTTCGTGCAGGAGGAAAAAAAAAAAGATCACAACAAATCAACTTGATCGAAGATGAAGGACCTCCGATAAGAAGCCCAGGAGTATTGGGGCAAATGACGAAAGTGGAGTGAGGAAAAGGCCAGAGTCTCCGGATCGACAAATCACTGCGGCAGCCGTACGCACACCACGACTGAACTGTGGTTCCCGCGTTGCTGCTGCTCCGATCAATTGGCTCCTTCGTGCCTCGTGCTCGCGTTTTACTCTTGAACTGGAGACGCTCTCTTTTTCTGTCCCACTTTTTCTCCGGACTCTCTTTGGTTGCTCCATCTGCTTCACGCCTCACCGCTTCACTCCCCACTCTCAGGTACAGCTGCTCCAGAGCTTTTTCTTCTTCACTTCTCTTCCGTGATTAAGACCACTTTTTCTATTCCCCTCATGGCGCCTCTGACTTTGATCTGTGTGCGCTCGCTCACCTGATCTCGCTCTCTTAGATCGATTGGATCTTCATCTCCCGCATCACCTTGTGCGGGGAAGATCGACTCGAGTGGCAAAGAAGGAAAAGAAGACAAGGAAAGGAAAGAGGTGTTAAGATCGAGGATATTACGCTGAGAAAAAACCCATCTGGGAATTACTCGCCCATCATGAAGTTTGGGCGCAATTTGTCCCAATTCACCGTGCCGGAGTGGAGCGCCTCATACATCAAGTACAAGGCGCTCAAGAAGCTCATCAAGTCGGCGGCCGAGCAAGTCAAGGCGGGGCAGGAGGCGGATCTGGCTGGTAAGCGCGACCTTTGGGCGCCGTGATTGTTTCTTGCCCTGTGCAATATTCTAACCACGAGTCCCGGCCGTTTGGCCATTGGCGCTCGGTGGTATAGGTTTCTTCTACTCCCTTGACCGAAACGTCGAGGACGTCGATTACTTCTACAACAAGAAATTCGCCGACTATGCCCGTCGGCTCAAGCTGCTGGAAGATCGATATGGGTATTCCATGGAGGGTCACCATCCTCTGGAACCCGAAGACCGCCATGATCTCCGAGAGGCCCTTCTCGACCTGCGCTACCACCTGCGCCGCCTACAATGGTATGGTGAGGTGAACCGTCGTGGCTTCGTCAAGATCACCAAAAAGCTGGATAAGAAGCTTGGAGCACAGGCTCAGAAGAGATATCTAGAGACCAAGGTCGACCCAGCCCCGTTTGCCTCCAATGCCCGTGCTGTGAAAGCTCAGGATCGCATTAATGCGTGGATGGCGGTGATCACCGACCAGTCCAAGGCAGATGAGAAACTGGCCGATGATGCCAGTTCTACTCACTCATCGTTGTCGCTCAAGCGTGGTCCCTCTCGGCCTTATCTTAACCTGCCAACGAGCGTTGTTACGGCTGTGGACGATGCTCTGAAAAAGGACGATACTCATGTACTGCTGGAGCTGCTTGAGACCTTGAAGTCTGTGGCCGATGAGACGGGAGATGGATTATTTCCCAAAGTCCTCAAGACGCTTGTTCAGCGATCCATCCATCACCGTGCACGGACATGTCTGGCTGCGCTCATCGCTCGGGCTGATAACCTCGAAGAGGATGATGATATTAACAGACGCAATTGCCTGCATCGTCTGGTCATCTCGATAGGTCGGGAACAGACCACTAACGACTCCGAGCCGGCGGCATCCATGGTCCTCAATTTCCCTTCGGAGACCTCCCATTACATTACCCCTGCTGCACCACCCACCCTACAGCCCCCACGCGCAGTGGTCAAAGAGGCTCATCTGCCCCAGCAACTAAACCGTGATGATCCGGCTGTGGCTTTGCTGCAGCATTTGCTGGATTCGATGCGGCCGAACCAGCGCGAAGCCTTGATGGCCAAGGATCTCTCGGGACGTACTCCACTACACTATGCCGCACAGTACGGCTTTAAGGTAGTGTGTGAGGTCATCATCGAGCACCTGAAAGACTGGGAAATGTTCGATGTCAGCGAAGGAATCGATGGGCACCTGTGGCAGGACAATGATGGCTGGGCGCCCCTGCATCTGAGTGTGGTCGGTGGTCACCCAAAGACCACACGGTGCCTTCTCGATGCCGAGAACTGGAGGGAAACCCATGGTCAGAACAATCAGATTCGCAAGCAGGCCCCAAAGTCTAGTGCCGTGCTCGCCCTTGCCACAAAGGCCAACTTCGTGGACATTGTTCAGCTGTTGGTTGACGCTGGCGTGGATATCAACTATCAGGATGAACAGGGCGAGACCGCATTGCATGTCGCAGCTCGTTTTAACCACGAAAAGTGCGCACGTATTCTTCTAGACGGCACTGAATTCCAGAAAGCGGACACCGAGCTGGCGGAAAACACGTATGCCTGGACACCTTTGTTCATCGCATGTGTAGATGCTGCTCTTGGTGTGGCCAGGCTGTTGATTGCTGCTGGTGCGGATGTGGACCGATTTGATTCGTCTGGATGGACCGCCAAAGAACATGCGGCTCTGAGAGGTCATCTCGATATCGCTCGATGTCTTGCTGAAGTGAGCCCTGGTCCCCCCACTGAGCCCGAGCCTGCGATTACCGTTCCTAGCAATGACGTCTCTCCATCCCCGTCCCCACCAGCCCAGTCCTCTTTAACTGATCGACGGTCCAATGCCCCTGCTCCAACCTCAGGAGGGAGTTCTGGGTTGCGGGGCACTGAACCTATTAAAACTTTTGGACATCGGTATCTCACCGATGAAACCATGATCCTCGTTAGTCTGGGTACAATGGACATGCGCAAGCCGCTTGAAACCGTTAGCCTTGACCGGATCCCGATGGAGAATGCGCATGCGACTCAGCTGGATACCTCCTTGTCCTTGGTGGTCACGGCCAGTGGCGCTCATGGCGAACCGGAAGTCATTGATTTACCTGTGCAAGATAACATTTCCACTGAGCCGATCGTCTTTCACTCAACTGATCCAAGCAAAGTGCGTTTGCTTTTTGACCTTGTGCCTACCTACTCTGGCTCCAAGGACAAGATTGTCGGCCGTGGTGTTGCTCTTCTCTCAAAGATCAAACAGACCGTCGGCTCTCAGCGAATCAATTTGAAGGGTGATTCTACCGTTCCCATCGTTGCCGCCAATACCTTGGACGTGATTGGATCTGTGACTTTCAACTTTCTCGTCATTACCCCCTTCAAGCATCCGAACATGTCAATCACTGGTAACCAGACCTACTGGCGCTCCATGAGCTCTACGATGGTCATTGGGCACCGTGGCTTGGGCAAGAATATGGCCAGTCGCAAGTCCCTTCAGCTGGGCGAAAATACTATCCAGTCTTTCATTGCTGCGGCGAACTTGGGCGCTTCCTACGTGGAATTCGATGTACAGCTCACCAAGGACCATGTTCCTGTCATCTATCATGATTTCCTAGTTAGTGAGACAGGTATTGATGCTCCTGTGCATACCATGACTCTGGACCAATTTCTGGAGCTCGGCAAGGGTCGACACCGGAGTGTCCTGCCCGATGGCACAGATGCCCGCGGCGACCCCGGCACGCGGCAACGCTCGATGTCTGTCGGTGGGTCTGAATATGATCCCACTGAACTGACCGAAAAGATCAAGCATACCCGTGATTTCAAGAAGAAGGGATTCAAGGGCAACACCCGTGGCGAGCATATTCAAGCCCCGTTTGCCACTTTGGAGGAACTGTTCAAGAAGATTCCCAAGCCTGTGGGCTTCAACATTGAACTGAGTGAGTTTACCGCGCCTTGTAAAGAACAGTTACATTTCGTCGATCTAACCTAGGTCGCAGAGTACCCCATGCTCCACGAGAGCGAGGAGGAGGAGATGGACACCTACGCAGTCGAATTGAACTCGTTTGTGGACACCATTCTCACCAAGGTGTATGACCTGGGCGCGGGCCGAGACATGCTGTTCTCCAGCTTTAACCCGGATGTATGCCTTTTGCTATCTTTCAAACAACCATCCATCCCTGTGCTGTTCCTGTCAGACGCTGGGGCTTCCCCCGTTGGAGATATTCGCGCCAGCAGCCTGCAAGAGGCCGTTCGCTTTGCATCACGCTGGAATCTCCTCGGCATCGTCACCCAGGCTGAGCCTTTGGTCATGTGTCCACGTCTTGTGCGCATTGTCAAGGAGTCTGGTCTCGTCTGCGTCTCCTACGGTGTTTTGAACAACGACGGCGTCAACGTCGATTACCAAGTGGCTGAAGGCATCGATGCCGTCATCGTCGACTCTGTGCTCGGTATCACCAATGGCCTGATTCAGCGTCAAAACAGGGGCGAGCGCACTCCTGGTCCTTCACCCAATCCGCAGCCGGTTGGCGATCAGGTCGCCGACTCTGCCAGGGGAGCCATCAATGTGCCCGTTCTCGAACAGACGAAACAAAAAGCGTCCAACTTGAACGTGAACCCTGCGACCATCCTTTGAGCTCGTCATAGGCTTGCATTTTCTCTGCATGCATTACGCCTCTTATGTCCATAGTTGCATTGGCTCGTGCCAGCTTCAACAGCAAATATCAATATTTCGGCTCAACGATTCCCGTCTAGCCAATTGAGTAGAGACCAATTGTAAATAATTGTGTAGATGCGATAGAATATGGAGACTTGTCAGAATGTTTCATTTCAAGCAGTCCTCCTCCATGATCATACCTAACAATTCAATTCCTTGTTATGAGTTGACTGGCTTTCTCCCATTTCTCTATTCTTGTTTACTCTCACCCCCATCCCCTCTCGTCTGTTTTCTTCGATCAAACCTTCCATCTAGCCCAACTATCCATCATGGCCCCTTGGCTTCCTCCAGAGATTCTCCTCCAGATTGTATGTCTCATCGTGGACCCAGCCACTCTCTTCGCGTTACGGCTGGTCAATCACGCCTGGGCCTCCGCAGCAGCCATCCAGCTCAAGAATGTCGCGTACATTTCCATGGATCAAACTACGCAAGACCATTTCTGGTTTCGTCTTCTTGATCTAGGTTACCGAAAATCAATCCGAACCGTTGTTTTGAACGTCCCAGATCGCGATTACTGGACTGTGAGATACCACGTCTCTATGCCTATCCACAAAGCTGACATCCATCTCCCCAGATCAGAGTTTCGGGCGATCGAGTATGTTCAACCCATGAATCTATCTGTCTACGTCGAAGACTGAGCAATATCATCGAGACTTGGGTTCCCCATTTTTCCAATCTTCAACATTTGGCTTTACACTTTCGTCCTCCACCAAGGGATATAGGGCCTTACACTTGTTCCGCCAAGTTCAAGAGCATTTACCTATGCTACTTGATGCACAATTTTTTCTGCTCTTTGAGCAACTTGCGGAGCTTGCGGGAGTTGTCTTTGCAGAGTCTTCCTATCCAGGCTAATTTTCCTGTCTTCGGACCTCCGCCTAACTCGTTCTCGCAGGAGGATATCACGAAGATCATTGAGCAGTTGAAACTTAGGTCTTTGAAATTGGCATTTGTTGGTCCGAATATTTGGCCTCCGTCTCTTGTAAGTTCTCTGGTTTTCTTGATGACTGCTTTCGCAGCATGGTACAGAGTTTTGCTCATGCTTGGAGTTAGTACTGACGATTTTTGTTATACGTAGGAACCTCCTGTCTATTATTGCTTCGATCCACCGGGAATATGGCTCCAACATGTCAAGGATACCCTCCGTCATCTGTCACTTACCTGCTGGGGATTCTACATGCGTGATATTCCAAATACATGTACCTGCGACGAGTATCACTTGCCACACCTCGAGTCCCTCACACTAGGTAGCATTGGTTTTACAACGGACGGCCAGCTAAAGTGGATCCTGAATCATCATTCGACCCTACACTCCCTTGTCCTCGAGGATTGCGCCATCGTCCACAGCCTAGAAGTTCGAAGCAGGGCCAGAGTCCTCGACCAGATCCAACCCTCCAAAGAAGTCCAGTCCTCGCGAATAGTCAGAAGAAACGGCCATGAATTCCGTCTGTACCACAGACGCTGGGATGAATGGTTCAAAAGATTCGAAACTGAACTTTCAGAGCTAAGAAATTTCCAGTTCGGTAGTCGGCGTGTGCGTGCACCCGGAGAAGAAGGTCCAACATTCAAGTCCGAGACAACCGCCGGCCCGCCATTTGAGAATCCTGCAAAGTTCCTGTTTGGTCTGTTTCCAGATCGGTACATTGCCATGGCTGACGGGGAAGATTTTAGTCCTTGGATATTTCGGACGCCGATCCGAGAACATGAACGGCGACCGCGGAATAGTCGGCGTGATCATAGGGCTTTGCGAGATCTGATGCGGAGTATTGGACAGCGTTTTGATGAGGATGATACTTCGACTCATGCGGGGTTTGTGGAGGGATTGACTGGGTATGTGAGGCCTGTGGAAGGGGAGAAGATGGATGAATCCTTGAGTTGAGTCAAGATGGATAGGAAATGTAGCTCAATCAGAGCTCCGCAAGGTCTTGGTTCTGGGAGTTTCCATCTTGCGTGAAATGTTTACGATATTATCGAATGCAATGTCACACTGTCTGTCTCTACGATGCAATCAAGCCCATCTGATCTGCGTTTGGATCTTGGGGTCAATTGCGTTTTGACGTCCGTATGAAGTAACATGTAGCAGTTCAAGGTTGGCCCCGTTGGCATACTGTTGATTTTGTACTCGCATTAGACATGAAAGCAGTATGAATGCAGGAATCCCATGGCATCAAGACAACTTATATTTATTCCAATGGCATGGCCTCTATATATATCTCCACAGTTCACGATCGTTCGACTGGGCCATATCTTCATCAATATGTACATCTATCCCTATCATAAACACAAGCCAGCTTTAATTTCGACACGCGAAGTTACTGTGAGTTGACAATGCGAGACACTGAACGTAGGTATGATTTCGAGTTACAACCTTGGAAGAAGGGTTGAACCCATTTGAACCCCCGGCTCGTATCAACTCGAAAGAGAAACTGCCACGCAGATCAGCCAAGAATAATCATCCAACACGGCGTCCTCTTGTACACCTGTTGGCATATGCTCGCATGTGTTGAATAATTGAAATAAGACGACCAAGAAAGCATATGCTGTTAGTGGAAGTTACGAGTCAAGTGCCAACAAAAGTAGTACATAAGGTGAAACAACCCGTTGGACCTTCTCCAACTCCAACGAAAATATGAAAATACATATTCGTAAATCCTGCACTAACCTGATAACGATAGAACGAGTTATACATTCCAAAGTACGCCACTCTCGGCATAGAATAACAAGCTGAACAACCAACATCCAATCTCGCATCCAGAAGAAACCCCAGCCAACACAAGTTTCAACTAATTTGTCATGCTACCCCACAACATAACGAAGATACGACCAACATACTCGGTACGGGGTAATCACGATAGCCAAGACAAGATGTTGGAGACAATCAACCCGGCATCAAAATCAGCCTGCAAATCTCGGCATCGAGTCTGAAACCGAGTCAAGTCACAATGGGGCTGGAATAAAATGGCCCGAATCAATTCAGCTACATTGACATAAGCCAGGGTGCAACGACTAAACTAATCTGTACATCTATGACTAGCGCGTTGCACGTTCTTGTTCTCACCAACGCGCTATAATTAGGTAGTGTGGTTGGGTTGTGTCGTGGGGGCCGTGATCGTCGACTCAACATTACCTTGCAGTGCCGACATGCGGCTCTGATAATGTTGCTGGGTACTTGTAGCCAAATTTGGTTCCGGGTATATGCCGTGTACTTGATTTATGCTCGCTGCCGATTAGTCTAACCTGGAACAGCGCCTTGCCGCGAGGCTGAATGTGGGGGTTCTCGAATTGTAATTCTATTCCGTCTATCTCATTGGTCCATGCTCCATGAGGCTGAATCTACCGAGGAAAGAGGAATGACCTCATCTGAAAGTTGGAGATGCAAATGTGCTTTTGATACAGATATTTGAATGATCATAGGAGATGATTACTCCGTCGTCTAGTGCGTGACGCCAAGATCGGTATCGTGCCGTGTGTTGGTCTGGATTGCGAAGAGGTAGAGTTGACGTGATCAGAATCTAGTTTGACATTTTGCCTTGATAAGCCACTGTTTTAGGTGGATTGTTTCCAAAGATCAGTAGCAAAACGAAAGAATGTTAACCCAGTGAAGGAGGCTCGATAGTGTTTTGCTCACGAGGTAGAGATTTATCTTTAGGTGCTCGTTAAAGCTACGATAAAATAAGAACACAAGTTCCTCCTGGTCAAAGTTAGATGTACACAGGATGTATACTAAGTTGTCTCTCTACGGGTACCTAACATAGTACATGCCTTGATCTACACTTAATCTCTTGGCCATGGAGTCCCCACATACTGTAGGGCTAGAGGTTATATCTTTGATCTGTAGGTACTTAAATATAGAAATGCCATGGGTTCGGACTCAAAAATAGAGTTGCTGTCACATCGATGATAAAAGAAGTACCCGAGGACCGAACGGGTATAGTCCGTGTTTGATCAACTCCCGCATTGTATGAACTGCAAGAAGAATGCACGGGCGGCGCTCATCCCGCCCGTCACTATTTTCAAAACTCCCGTGTCGATCACTTAAAAATAGATTTTGAGACTGTTGCGGCTCGGGACTATCAAGATCGCCCATGTTAATCTGCTGTTTGATGTAGATATCATGCCGATGTTCTATTCAAGTCCTTGCCTTACAAGGCACTGTCTTGAGTGGCTATTGAAAGATGTCGCCGGATAGTTCGGGAAATTCTCCGATCACAGGATTTATTGTTATCTCATAATAGAATTAACCTTCATCCTGTAGGTACTTACTCCGTATGTAAAATAATAAGATCAAGGTCAAGACCAATCCCAATAACAGTCAATTTGCATTTGACATCATGGATAATCAACGAGAGCATGGTAGACGGAAAAATGATTCGTTCCGACCAAGACAGATCTGGTTAAAAGCGCGATAGTTAGCGTTGAGATAAAGTGGAACCGGCACTGCAGCAACTGGATCAAGCGGCTCCGAGCAACGCGCACTGATTTCCGAATTCGTCGAATCCCACGAGAAGACTGCCTAAGTGGGACAAGTGGAGCTGGATAAGGTTCGTGGCAGATTAGAGTTGGAGAAGATCCAACGAATCACATCCATGATATTTCCCCCCTCTTTCCCTATCCTGGTTAGTACGACCGATCCCAAATTGACCCCAAAGCCCGTGGCAAAGACCGGGCCACTCCGTCATGTTTTTACCTTTCGTCGCGTGTCGGCACCCCTCCAGGATTCGTCGTGGGGCTGATGTATGGGATGATGAATGGCCCGAGACAAATTAGCCTCACTCTAGACCGTGGTAGGAACGGCAAAGATGGGGGCTGTCACTATGATTCGTGATCAGCAGATATGCGGCGGATTTACGGAGCACGGAGCACGGATGTACAAAACAAGCCCCGCGGAGAATCTAATGGGGATCCGCAGAGGGACAGAACGCGTTCGTTAACTTTCTTAGCTTGGTTCTAAATGGCATTAACCAGCCCAGTCAACCCGTGGATGGAGCTTGACGAGACCCCAGCCCCTGAAGGAAGTCACGAACACACCATAGCCAGGGTTTTGGGAATGAAAGCAATCACCTGGGTCGTTGATCACGGCATACGCGCCGATCTTGCAGACATATCAACCGAATGGGTTAGAGGCTCGAGGCAGACTAGATCGCGGGAAACCCGAGATCAGGACAAGGGGTGAAGTGGGTGAGTGGGTGATGGGTACGGAGTAACTTGTGAATCATGTCAACGTGAATGATTCAGCTGTCAAATTTAACCGTCATCGATCAGCTGTCAATGATTTAGGATTCCTCGCGTATTGGAAGTTTGTCCAAATTTCTCTGACTAACTTCCACATGGTTCTCACCACGTGCCTAGGTCCATTTCCCATAATGATCCAGACCAAGGAATTACTCGGATGGATCTGCGAGTCGACCAATGGTCCAGAGGTCCATTTCCAAATTCTTGGCCCTACTATCCCGGATCTAGTTAGATGATGTATGGTATTTACCGCCAACATTGTTCCTCTGGTTGTGGTTGCTAGAGCCAAGACTGGATGGATATATTCCCCGAAACCCTCTTGCTGTGAATACATCATCGAATAAACGTCTCGTTGATTGGTCTTCCATCTAGAGACGTATAGCGATAAGGAGTAATGTTCAAACGTTGTGCTGGTCGAACCTGCTGATGGCTCGTGGCGTTCCGCAAATAGCTAGTGGTACAGAGTATAAGGAAATGGGCATACCGGCAGTTGATGGTTTTCATCTCTGCAGTAGAAAATGACGTAGATCTTCCCTTCGCTGGGTAGAAGATTTGAATTCGTAGGCCAGGAGTTACAGCTAGTAAGAGATTTCACACTACGGTAAGATTAGTGGATCTGCACAGTTGGAAATGAACATCCGGTTTACTATAATTATCAGTATTAGATGATTCTTACTAAGTCTGCAGTTGATGGTTGCATCAGGGGTTGTGGCTCGTGGGGGCGAGAATCGCTCAAATACCCATCGTTTTCTCTGCTGAGGCTCGTTACTGAAGCGAGTCAATGGTCATAGCGTCCCAGCGCCCTGTGTGTCAGTCTGCCGATCTTTTTCAGTGGTGACTCGCTAAGTTCGCTTGTCTAGTAGTAGTAGTACTCCGTACTTTGGGTACATCGGGCGACATGTGGACCATGGCCAGTGCAGTCACCACCCGAGCCGTCGTCGATCCAGAATATGGGGGAGAGATAGCAGAGATGAACATGTGTCTGAGTAGATGGATATAGGAAATGTACGAAATAGCGGTATGTTTACTTGCAGGTAGGAGTCAAATCACCTCCGACTACTTCTTCTCTCCGTGATAGAATCAGTCTTCAGCTCTCCGTGTGATTGCAACGGTTGAGTGGAGAATGAACGCTCCTTTCTTGTTAGACTTCCCTAGTGGCTTTGTCGCTTCTTCCCTAGTGCCAGTGCTTAATCTAACCCAGTCTAGGCTGGTTCCGTCCCAGAAGTGTGGACAAAAGTAATATCAAATGTTATTACTATTTTAGCGTTCATAAATGCAGCACACTTGAGGATCAATCGCCCCACTTCTGAGAATGGATTAGTTCGAATTTGACCCCAATTCCACCTGATCCCTTGGCGATCGTGGTCGTCTCAATTTCCTATTAGGTGGTCATCGTTCTGATGGCTTTGGGGACAATGAAGTTGGGGTCCAGCTAAACCATATCATCGGGTCACTATTCTCATGATGTTTTTGGAAACGGGAAACTCATTACCGATGAAGAGTTTCTTGACAAATTCAATCTTGACATTTTGAGTTAAATGTAACTAATTCACTATGTTGACAAACAATCGACTTGGACGTGGTCAATGACCAAACAGGAAATACCCAAGTAGGAAAAATAGCAAAGACCTCGAAAAGGAACAAGCGTAATCCAAGTCATTCTCATTTGGCCTTTCCCCGTATGAACTCGACAGTCCAAGCTCGATTAACGTTGCCCTGAACAAAGTGGAGTCATGAATGGGGGCTGAATAGACGGTGGTCGATCAATCCAAACTTCCGCATCGTTCCACCCGTTCTTTTCCCCTTGTAGAATCGCGCTCGTTTCAAATTATTTTTAAATTCTTATTTTGGTTTTTTGGTTTTTTTCTCCAAGACCCATTCTGAAATTACCCTTCCGTCAATCAGCGGATCCTTATTGATCCACGCATTGCCTGACTTGCCCAGAGCTTATATAGAAGTCCTGTGCCACGAATCCTGCAAAATCCGTCCCATTCAATCTCCAAACCAACACAACAACAACACAGCAGTCACACTCTGGGGTTATTCTCAGTTGCCATCAGTCTGATCCGCGTTATTTACCTTTCATCCTTCGCAATATTTTGGTCTTGTCGGGTGACCATCACCGGGAAACAAGATGTCTATCAGCCGCAGCATGTCGCAGTACTCGATTCCTTATGTGGCATCGATGCCTCCCTACTTGGATGCGCAGTATATGCAATCAGTTCAAGCTCCCATGATGGAAGGCATTACTTCACATGATTTGGCTCGCTCAAGTCCCCCTCAGTCCATCATGCACCCTTCCCCCCCTTCTTCAGTCGGGGATGGACGAGTCAGTAAGGCTCGAAAGGGAAAGCGAGTCCATGCATGCGAGTATCCCGGATGTTTCAAGGTGAGCTTCCTCATCCCCTAGCTTAAGACAGTGTCTAACTCCGATAGGTCTTCACAAGAGCGGAACACCGACGACGCCATGAGCTGAGCCACAAGGCAAAGAAGACCTATGTCTGCACCTACGAAGGTTGCGAAAAGGCCTTCCACCGCTCTGACTATCTGACCCAGCATATGGCTCGACAGTAAGGAGTCCCACCTGCTCACCCAGGCTTGCAGATGCTAACCGTCCGTTTTCGCAGCGAGTCCAACTCCCCACGAGCAAAGTCACGCTCTGTACGAAGCAGCTCGGTCTCCTCCCCCACACCAGCCTCGCACGCATACTCGAGCCGGTCTCCAGTGCTTGCCGGCTTCCACTCCCCCGCCACCAACGTTAGCACCGGTACCGCGAGCAGCGCAGAACACCCGATGGCCGCTTGTTCAGGTTGCGTGAACTGCCAACAGCAGTCGCAGGGCTGTTCAAGCAGCAACCAACTCTATAATTACCAGTCAGGCATGACCGGGAGCCCTGTTCCCACTATGCCTCTACTCTCATCACAAAGCGCTCCCTCGCAATTGTCACCAGGATTCGACACAGCCATCGATTCATACTTGCGGAGTGTTCTACGACCGGAAGCATTTATCTCGTCACACCAGTCCCAAGAAGCCATTAGCAACACCTTCTGGGGGGCGAACATCGATCCCAACCTTTCATCCGTGAACCAGTCGGTAAGTCAAACATCCGATCAGAAAGGAAAAAAAGAGATCATGCTAATCTCAACACAGGCCTTTCAAAACCCGACTTCCTACCCCTGGGCGACCAGCGCAGAAGACCTGGCATCCAGTATCCCAGCAATCCACCATATCATGGACCACTCGCCCCGGTCAAGTCATGACTTCCGATAAATCCTGACGACCGGTCGTCTATAATTCTTTGTCATTCGTTCCGAGCGTTCTGTGTGCATACCCTTGACTTTGATATCCATCTTGCGTTGATACACTACGAGTCACGTTGACTGCATGTTTTGATAACGTTATTTCCTCTGCATCTGGCATGTCACTATTAGATCGCGATCTCGCGCACTATACAGGAGTTAATTGGAACCTGGAGTTCAACCAGACATTGATGATCAGTGGATCCAATCAGGTGCGAGCACCGCGAACACCGAGATCCGCCGAACCTTCTATTAAAAGATGATTGGCGGGTAGACTTCTCTCCGTAAATTAATTAAAAAGATCGCCTGCTATCCACTCGAAGGTTTGATGGGATCTACTTGTTACCAGGGGTGTTGCATTGATGGTTCTGGTCGTAAGGGGCAAGTATGATGCATAATCTTATTCAGACCGGGCAACTTAATGTGACTATACCGCGGAATGCGAATTCCGGGCTGAATTGCCAGTGTCCAGACCAGGCGATCGAGATCATTACCAGTATGAATAGAACAGCCGAGAATATTAATTATTGCCACTGACGAGATGTGGAAGAACCAGTCGATGCAGGTACATGATTAGTACAAGACCTCGGATCGGCAAGCCACGAACTGTATGGAATACTAGATATCTCGCTCACAATTAATTAATCATGGATTATAATTCCGTTCAATTTGTTTTTACCTCCGCCCCAATCTCGATGTAACCGAAAATCTTCTCTTTCCTTATAATCACCTGGTTTTGCGGAGCTGCAGATTGCCGAGAGACACCGATGGTTTCGACAGTCTACGAATAGACTATTGGTCGGTCGGGTCGATCTACGCCCGGCAATTGACAGACTCGGGCAATATCGTTTATGAAGTGCAATCATCATAGAATATCTACATCTGAATAGATATCAGTCCTGTCTCAATCTTTCTAGGAGTATGTTCGATCACGCTGTATACTATTGATAACCACTTAAACTCGCAGCAGACCATGTCAAATCGTCTAATTAACAATATGACCATACTCCTTTCTCAGCTAGACAATAACTATTCAGTCTGAGGTCAGAAAGACAGAGTCATTGACTAATTCAGTCCATCGCCCCGGGGGCCAGTCTCAAAATAAAACGACTTTGCCCCAATCCACCGGGCGAGACTGCAGGATTCCTCAGTCCAATAGAAATAACCAATGGAAAAGGCAATTATGCATTCGACAGTTTCAGAATCATCTGAATGAAAACCCGCCCCATATCCTCAACCTGTTTATCTTTATTAGTCCATGGATGACGCATCAGCGCGTGGCGTGAGTGAGCGTGATTCCTTCGAAAGTATGTTTCTGGAGAAAGAACTAAATTTAATTCTAAATCCTGAAACGAGCTGTGCATTTGGACCCACGGATGTGGAGGTGTATTAATCCAGCTTGGGTTAATGGTCTTTGTGCTTGACTTGGCTGCATGGCTCTTGATATTGGGGTTATGGGTGGCGATCGTCTGCTTGTACGTTTCTGAGGGGCCGAAATAGACAGCAGGATTTAGTTAGATGGAGTCGAGACTCCACACTTGTGGTGAAAAAGCTATATGATTGCTTATGCATGCTAGGGGAATACCTTAATTATAGAACTGACGGCAAAGCCCGCCAGTCACCTTGCTGAAAAGGGATTGTTGTCGATCGATATGTCGGGATTTGCCATTGATATTCCTCGGTGTCAACGTCGAATAGGGGTACATATGTCAGTGGCGCGAGTCTGCATTGGCAAAGTTTGTCGGGTTTCCGAATTTGGATCCTATTGTCACTGAAGATGAGCATCTGGATATGTGATGATATTCTTGGGAGTCAAAAATTTGATCAAGACTATTCCAAAGTATCCCGTAGAAGAAACGATTCTCTCGAAGTAGAAGATCTGTCTGAGAGACTACGTCCATCAATACGCAACTTCCTGTTTAGCGTTGTACCTTGACAGAGATTCTGTAGAAAGAAAAGTGTTTGACTCTTCAACTCTCGAGACTACATTACTGGCGGCCCTCGAGCACCGCCAGGAAGATACGTTGGTCCAAGTTCACCGCGTCCCACCTCGAATTCGCCCTCCCAAACTCCTTCAGCCCACGATCCATCAAAATTCGCGTCCGAGCCATCGTCCTCCGTCCTCCACTGTCGAACCACACGCCCACAGTCATCCAGAAAAACATGCAACAGATTCCCAGTATCAAGCGCCTCCTCGTCCGCCACGAAAAGTTGATTCGCCACACAAGCCACATGATATTTCCAATACCGAAGAATCGGATCCTCCAAGCGCGTCTCTGCCAGATACCGTTTCACTTCCTCTGAATAACCACTCTCACCAACCTTTTCTCGATCCTGTTTGGCCTCTTCTCGATCCTGTTTGGCCTCTTCTATCATCGCAACCGTCTCTGCAAGGGTTTTCTCCCGCCGCTCAATATGATCCCCCAGAAACGCCACCCATTCCGGGAACAGCTCCAGTGCACGTACGAGACTCATCTCTTTCCCTCCGAAGATCTCTTCGTCGTCAAAGATTATCCCGTCGTCACTGACAAATGCCAAGTCAAGGTTCTTCTCCCACAAGGCGACATGTTGCTCTTCTTTGTCTTTGTCATAGCAAAGACGCAGATACAGTCCCTGTCCAAACCATTCCGAGAACGTTACGTACGGACGTAACTGCTCTGGTCGTGCTGGACGCAGGATCTCGTCAATCTGAGCCTCAGTGGGCCTAAATGGATCCTCTGCCGTGCGGGTCACGTAAGGCTGCGAGGATCAATAAACTGTGTAACTGCAGCCTTGTCATGGACCAACGACATGAAAAGCACGTACCTTTCTCCCTTCATCACCCAAGGCGAGAAATTGACGTAGAAGCCGGGTGCGTCGCTCAGGGGGGTTCTCCAAAGGTTGTGAAGGATCCGACGGGTGAGGGGATTCCCATTCTGAGAGGAGATATGTATCTAAGAGGAGGCTACCCCACGCTGGGGAAGATAAGAGCTCTCCTCCAAGGATGCCGAGGGGCATGGTTTGGTTTGCTTTATAGTTGTGCTGAGGAGGAAATCTTCTCGCCCCACTTCTGGCGGGGATGGGCGCTTTTATAGTTACAAAGTCGGAGTAGTCCGTTTGAGGAATTACCTACTTAGGTAGGGAATAAAGATTCGTTGCAATACAAAGTAGATTATGCTTTATGGATTAGTAAATCTGGTAATTTCTCAATTGTTTTTTGTCAATCGCATCTACATGTACACATTTGAATACCGGAAGTAAGCAGCAGATTGGAGATCTAGCACCATCAACTTGAGTGACATTTTGAGAACAAGTTATTTAATGCAGGATCGTGTATACGTAAACAATCACTGTGGCCTTTCTACTAACCCTCTCACCCAGACCTTAAAGGCAGACCAGGCCTCTTACACCTATCAGCCTCCCCAAAGTACCAGTGATGAGTCGGGATGTACATTGAGCATTTGGTCGATTGTTTCGGTGACATGTTTACGGACGTTTGTCCACAAACTCCAGAAACCTAGCTCTATTGCGCAAATGTCATAAAGGTCCAAATCGGTATACAAGAATGCCACGTCCGCGATCCAGTTGTATACCGAGAATGAGCCCCGGATAGCCAGGATGACAGCTTTGCTGGTGTCGTCTACGGCAACGTAGCCGGCGGTCTGTGATGGTGGTGCTATGATAATTGAGCATTGATTCACTAGTACGGCGAGCATGGCTGAAACTAACTTGGAGAAGCTGTATACGATGCTAGCACTGCTGGCCTCAACGTCGGGACAGTTACCAGCTGAACAACTCAACTTATGACCCGGCTCGGCAGTACAGCTATCGTAGCAGTAGGAGGCAGCTGCATACTGAATTATCGGCAGAGACATCTAACCCAACCAGCGAAGAAACATATCAATATTGTAGATTTCATTCCGCGAGTAAGTAGGCCATTTGGAAGGGAATATCCTAACGCGATAAATTCGACCAAATTTGTCAAGATCGATAGACGCATGTTCCAAGGTTACGAAACAGAATATTCGAAATACGTTGAATGCAAATCCTACCCTCGAAATCGCTTATATTTAGGGGTAAATCTCGCTTAGAGGACTCACCAATTAGACCCTATGGAGCCAATTGTACGCTCCGCCTGGCCGCTCGCATAGCGATAGGCTTGGCTCCCCCCTAGAATGTATATGATCTAGTGCACGCTCTCGGAGGGTAAGGTAGATATCCAAAAATGGATAATTCGTATTAAGCTCGCGCGGCGGAGGATTCTCTAGATCAAAACCGATATTAGCTAGCTGATCTTAGCTCTTTCCGAATTTAGACTCATTTCATCAAGCGTTGGACACGCGACTATCATCCTACCAAGTATGAGAAGCGACACAGACACCGATCGATGTTCTTCGTATACCCATACATACCTTGACTTCAATGCGATTCTCAAGAATAGGAAACCAGAAATACTGACAAGCCTGACTATTGATCATAGCAATAAACAAGCCATAGTTAGTTATCATCATTCGAATCAATGACGCCATGCGGCTGATGGGGGTAGTTATAACAAACGTGGCCCCAACAACAATGGGGCCAAAACAACATTAATAGATTCGGCACATCGGCAGGATTCAATCAGTAACAACTATCAACATCATCGAATTCATTGACAACAACTCAAATCACCCACCTCAAAACTCCCTCCAGCAACATGTATTCCATGATGGATGGAGAATGGGACATTGCCGATATCGCCAGCGTCAGCCTCCGAAAAGTAGGCTTCGAGCGAGATCCCCATCAATGGACGGCAGTCAAATCCTTCCGATTCGCATGGACATATCCCCCGCCCACGCCAGACAGCAGTGACGTGGAAAATGTCTTGAAGAAAAATTATAATCCCTCCGAGGCAGAAGAAGGACAAGGTCCCATCAACCCGGATACGAAGACTCTTCATACGCCCTGGCGCGACCAGGTCTATTATTTGTGGAATCATCTTTTCTTTGATGCGGGGCGGTTCTTGAAAAGCATGTATCCTGTTGGGGATTTCAAACCGCCGAATTCAGATGCTTTTGCGTTGGAGTTTCCCCCGTCGGTGGAGGGACAGGATGGTGGAAGTGTGTGTGTTTTGACGAAGGTTTGGGAGACGGAAGTTATGGTTCTTCCGGCTTACTTGGCTCCGGGGGTCTCGGTGCGGGTTGAGACGCGCGAGGTGATTGGGGAAGATGGTGTGACTCGGGATGATATTAAGGTACGGGGCAGATTTACTCATGAAAAGCCTGGGCAAGTCTGGTATATCACCAAGGGACTGGAGACGCGGTTCTATGTTGAATGCGAGAAAGATGCCAAGGTTGACGGTTTGGCAGCTGCGATGGTTTATGGGAAGATGGGTGAGAATCAGTAAAGGCGAGATTGTAAATATTTCATGCCTGACAGTATAGATATCAATTATGCATCGTATTCATCCATTGTCCACACTTCGATAACTATGGAGATGGTCTGATCAAATTGACTTGGCAGCGACCATTCTAGAGCCAATTCATCACTTCAAATGCATCACATCAGACACCCATCCTTGATGCTCGAATGCAAGTCACTCATGCCAACTCGCACACGGCGATATCCTCGGGTTCCACCCGTGACTCTCGATTTGAGACCGTTCTCCTTACTCTTCACACTCTCCATGCTAGGGGATCCCAAGCGAGCCCCGCTCATGGCCGGGGTAGTGGGATTGGTCGCAACTGCAGAGGTACGCTCCAGTGCAAAAACCTCGACCATCCATTCATACCAGACCTTGCGATTGTCGGTTTGACGATACATGGTGACGACGATTTCGCCATTGTCGGGAACATGAAGAGGCGTCTACTCAGGTCAGATCAGATCCTAAACAAAGTGGAATTCCAGCCGGATTGGGTGTGCTCACCTTCAATGGGAAATAGATAGGGAACCAGCTAATCATACTGGCACTCTTCGCATCCATAGTGACTGGATTTGTCGACAATTCAATATCTCCATATAAGACAGTTTCGAAGTATCCTGCCAGCCCGTGGCATACGCCACGATTCTGAGCGGGAAAAGACAGACGTGTCTGGCGCACGTTGTGCGTATTTGAAACAGTGGACTGTGACGGTGACTGAGGAGGAATGTGTCGATTGGGATGAGAAAAAGACCACGCTGTCTGCACGAATGGTGCGGGGAACTCGGTTGCGGAGGTGGACGCTGTCGATGTGGACGAGCGGTTGGTCGCGTTTTGGTTCGTAGCTTCGGCATTTCCTGTAGGGTCTGTCGAAGAGAGAAAATCGATCGCGTGAAGCATGACCACATAGGGCGTCTCTGGAGCTGCAGGATTTGAGACGGTTTGGTTCGTGACATCGGTGTGCAATTTTGGTGCTGCGACTGGGGTGAAATGGGCGGAATACGAAGCGGGGATCGAGATGCCGTGCACTGGATTGATGAGGTCGTTGACTCCATCCAGGCACTCAGGCGAGAGCTCGTTATCAGCGAATGATCCAAGCAGCTCCGAGACCACGATGTCAACATGGGTGTACGCAAAGCCGAGATTCGAGCCAGAAATATCTGACACTCGACCAGGGTCATTCTCGCCGGCCTTCGGCGTGTGAAGAAGATTATCCTCAATTCCTAGCGACTCGCCCACGCTGCCTTGGTCTGCAGAATCGGGTTGGTTGGCCTGAGCAGTCTTTCGCCGTACTCGAGGCCCTTTCCAGCCCCGCATGTCTGACTGGACCAGTGTGACCTTACCATCCCATATGGTTTCATTATGTCTTTGCAAGAGAACGAACGCGTTCTGGTTCTTCTCCACTGCCCATAGATCGATCTCCACTCCAGCCTCAGCACTAGCCTTGAGAGCTCGAGTCACCAATGGGCCACGCCCAGCACCCACCACTGCAAGGATGACTTTCCCATCCGGATGTGATGTGGGTTTCTTCTGTTCTGCCCAGTCTTTCAAAGCCTTTGTAATTGCGCGCTCATACCATTCATATTTGATTGGATCCTTTTCAAAAACCTCGTAGGTGATGCTCTCCAAGTTGACTGTGAGTGGTTGCAGAGGGGCTTGCAAGTAGTCCTGGTATCCAACCCCAAATCTTTCAATGGGGGTTCGTGCGGGCTGTCGCTGCTGCAGGTTCCGGACATAGGAAAGATGCGGAGTTGGATCATGATGCTTCTTGGAACCTGTGACCTGAGACAAACTAGGATATTCCTGACTGGCCTCATATTCCTCCGGATTCTCAAGACCTGGTATAGGACCAACATCGCAAAGGAGGACCCACGGGGGAGTTCGGAGTCGCATCATCTTGGCAATCAAGGCTTGGTGACTCTTTGATAGAACAGGATACCCCTTTGGGTTCTTCAGGAAGGATGAAACATCAATCGTGAGCAAATGTACCGGCTCGGAGTGCCAGCGCGACTGCACTGACAGAGGGGGAAGCTGCTTTGGCATAGATAAAGCTAACAGTCATCTCAGTACGTGAGGCTTGAGAATGGGTATAACAACGTGGAAAGAACATGCTTACCTACGAAAAGTCTTGAATGGTATTTGCAAGTCCTTCGGATCAGATCCCAGGCATCCCAGGACCCAAACAGATCCAACTTAGCTTGAATGCCCTCATCTGGTTGTAAGTATTCCTCTCGCGCAAGAGGGGCTAGGTCGCCCATGTTATCAACCTCAAGCTCGGGGTTGTCCACCATTCCTAGCCAAATGTGAAATTGAATATACGGTCCGAGGCTCAGGGCATCCTGAATAGCCCGTGCGTAGTATACTACTCCCTCTGAGTGCATCGCCCCATGGTGAAGCTTGGGTCCAGGAATTAACAAGTATCCGATGCCACAGAAAGCAGCATAGGCTACTTCCAGCATAAGAACCTGGCGAGAAAGATCTGCAATCAATGGGTCGGGAGAGCAAATATCAATCCAAGTGCTAGTGACACCGACAAGCTGACTGGTAGCGTCATTAGGAGTCAGATTCGAGTCAGACTTGGAAAACGGCGGGATCTGCAGCGGTCGTGTGTTCTGCGTAGTTGCCATGGTCCCAATAGAATCATATGCCGGGGACTGCTTGGCCGACAGATAGGAAGAAAGAAGTCCAAGGACCCGGGATTGGAAATGCGATGTCGTAATCGGAACGGTCATCATATCATACTAGATACTCATTATTAGTATTTGGAGAGAGCCGCAAAAAAGCTCGAGTTAGGAAATGACGACTAACGTTGCTCTCATGAACCCTTCGAACCATTTGAGGCGTCACCGTCAGTGACCGCGTTGTCTCATGGTGACCAATGCAGAAAGCCGGTCCCGCATCCTCGGAAGGATTATAGCCATCCATGTTGACACTTTGTTGGCGGGGTTGGAGGGGGGTCAACTTGGACAAAGTGCAGTGGCAACTATCGCAGATGGAGGTGGGCTCAAGAAGACAGAGACCACTGGTGGACCGCAGATGGTCACACTCTTGAAGCCAGGGAGAAATACACCCAGGCTGCACCCCTGCATGATTGGAACGCGACCCTCGATCCCTTTGTGGAGGGCGGCAGAATAGTTTGGGCGGTCAGCCCGATAGAGCAACTGGAGCGATCGCCGCTCGACTTTCCTATCCGAGTTTTTTAATCGCCCGAGTTTTTGCACCCTTCAACCTCTCTCAACACTGCACAGCATGAGTGATCGCCGCTCAGACCCAGAGGACGGTTCGCGCGCGAAGCGTCAGAAAATGGAGACCGATCCCCGGGACAATCCCTACCTCGCCCACATGTACGAGGATTCGAATGGCTCTGACAAGCACTCAGCCCTGGCCAAATTCAAACGGCATCAGACCACCGCGGCTCTGGCAAAGAAGGCCGAAGATGGCGATATTAACCCTTTCAGCGGTCGGCCTTACTCTACCAAATACTTCTCGATCTTGAAGGGCCGCCGAGATTTGCCTGTGCACCAGCAGCGGTGAGTATTCCCTTGACTCTCCATTGGAGATATCGTACTAATATTGCATCTCTAGTGATGAATTCTTACAGCTATACCAGCAATCGCAAATCCTCGTCTTTGTTGGTGAAACCGGTTCCGGAAAGACCACTCAGATCCCGCAGTTCGTCCTGTTCGATGATCTTCCCCAATCCCAGCGCAAGATGGTCGCCTGTACACAGCCTCGTCGAGTGGCAGCGATGTCCGTCGCCCAGCGTGTCGCCGAAGAATTGGATGTCAATCTCGGGGAAGAAGTTGGTTATAGCATTCGTTTCGAGGATAAGACTAGTCCCAAGACCATCTTGAAGTACATGACCGATGGTATGCTGTTGCGCGAGGCCATGAACGACCACAATCTATCGCGTTATAGCACAATCATGCTGGACGAGGCTCACGAAAGAACAATGGCCACCGATGTGCTGATGGGTCTGTTGAAGGAAGTGGTGGGCCGTCGGCCGGACTTGAAGATCATCATCATGTCTGCCACTTTGGATGCGCAAAAGTTCCAGCGGTACTTCATGGATGCGCCCCTCCTGGCAGTTCCCGGACGAACCCACCCTGTCGAAGTTTTCTATACCCCCGAGCCAGAACAAGACTACGTGGAAGCCGCAATTCGGACCGTCCTTCAGATTCATGCTACAGAAGACGAAGGAGACATTCTTGTGTTCTTAACTGGTGAAGAAGAGATCGAAGACGCTGCGCGCAAGATCTCCATGGAAGCCGATGAAATGGTTCGAGAAGCCGATGCGGGCCCTCTCAAGTGCTACCCACTCTATGGTAGTCTGCCTCCCCATATGCAGCAACGCATCTTTGATCCTGCACCAAAGCCCTTGCGCGCTGGTGGCCGGCCTGGCCGGAAGGTGATTGTATCTACCAACATCGCCGAAACTTCTCTTACTATCGATGGAATCGTCTACGTGGTGGACCCTGGATTTTCGAAGCAAAAGATCTACAACCCTCGCATTCGTGTCGAGTCTCTTCTAGTATCTCCTATTTCCAAGGCGTCTGCACAACAGCGAGCTGGTCGTGCTGGTCGTACGCGTCCAGGAAAATGCTTCCGACTTTATACCGAGGAGGCTTTCAAGAAGGAACTAATTGAGTCGACTTACCCCGAGATTCTCCGATCAAATTTGTCCTCGACTGTTCTTGAACTGAAGAAGCTTGGTATTGATGATCTGGTCCACTTTGATTTAATGGATCCTCCGGCCCCCGAGACTTTGATGAGAGCATTGGAGGAGCTGAACTACTTGGCCTGTCTGGACGACGATGGAAATCTCACACAGCTTGGTCGCCTGGCCTCTGAATTCCCTCTCGATCCGGCTCTGGCAGTCATGTTGATCAGCTCGCCTGAATTCTACTGCTCCAACGAGATTTTGTCAGTGACAGCTCTGCTGTCCGTTCCACAGGTCTTCGTTCGACCGGCTTCCCAACGGAAACGAGCAGATGAGATGAAGGCTCTTTTCACCCACCCTGACGGTGACCATCTCACCCTGCTGAATGTTTACCACGCGTTCAAAGGTGGGGATGCGCAGGCGAATCTCAAGCAATGGTGTCACGACCACTTCCTTTCCTTGCGATCACTTCAGTCTGCGGACAATGTCCGCATGCAATTGCTCCGCATCATGGAGCGCGAGGAGCTCGAGATGGTTTCTACCCCCTTCGAAGACAAGAAATACTATGAAAACATTCGCCGCGCCCTCTGTGCCGGTTTCTTCATGCAGGTCGCCAAGAAGGAATCACAGGGCAAGAGCGTCTACACCACCATCAAGGACAATCAGAGCGTTCTTCTCCACCCGTCCACAGTCCTCGCCCACGATGCCGAGTGGGTGTTGTACAATGAATTCGTTCTCACAACGAAGAACTATATTCGGACGGTGACTGCTGTCAAACCCGAATGGCTGCTGGTAAGCCTATCTCATCCATTGACCAAAATTATGTGTATACTAACATAGCAATAGGATATTGCCCCAACGTATTATGACATCTCCACATTCCCCAAGGGAGATATTCGCTCTGCCCTTGTTCGTGCTGCTGATCGCCTCGCTCGCAAAGAGAAAATGCGTGTCGACAAGCGCCGTTGACCTATTCCCCGTGGAGGTTGATGGACCCATGACTTTGTTTAAGATTCCCTTTTTTTACTCATGATCCTCCGTTGTTCATATAGAGCCTCGTTCCAATAAGACAAGAGACGCATTTGTCACTTCATTTGTTCCTGAGATTAGGGTGGAGTTCGGTGTTACGTTCTAGACAACCTTGGAATCATCGTCACACAAGTTCATTATGAGAGTTTAGAGTAGAGCTCCAATGTACTAAAAAGGCTTAGGATTCTCATAACATTGATGCATAGTCTACATACACCACCAACTCCAGCCGATGAAATGTTCGTGGCATCGGACGGCTCGCATCCTCAGTGTAAACAAGTCGTAATATACAAGATCGACCTTGCATCTCACACAAGGTCGAGGCTGGTATTTACCCAGCTGGTCGTGAAAGTTCGAGGCACAGCCTGGCTTGCACGAAGACGCACTATTGCTCTGGATTATCTTGCACATTCGCGCGTTGACTAGAAGAGTGCCTAGTTCCACCGAGTACCCTTGCAAAGCGCGAATTTGAACCGAATTCCTTCGTGCTTTGAGTCAACGATGCGATTGACGAGCCTGTGCACTGGGCCTTTCGAATGGATACGCGATCGAACTCGACATTTAGAGGTTGTTTGGGTTGGTGAGAGGTGACGGGGGATTGAATGGGTTTCGGAGGTGGATCTTCAGCGAAGATGTCCAGAGCGCGTGAAGGATCTGATTTGAAGGAATTGTCGATATGATGTTTGCGAATCTCATATACAAGGTCGCGAAGTTGTGCAACTTCTTGTTTCAGGGCGGTAACTTCGCTTGGTGTGTTTTCTGTCGGTCGAGCTTGACTTGAGGTAGAACTCGGCGGCTGGGTATTTGATGAATCATCCTCATCAGACGAGGGTTGTGACTTTCCGCGAGAAAGAGCACTAGACATAGCATTCTGGGCGTGTTGGGCAGCAAAGTTCACCATTTGCCTCCTTCTTGAATTGTCTTCTGACAACTCAAGTTCAGTCAACTGCGCGCCAAAAGCATGTGCGAAATCAGAGCATTTCTGCCACAAGGGACGATCGACATTCTCCACGGGCGCAGACTTCGCAGCCTTGAACCAACGCTCAAAAGCGGGATCAACAATGGGTGCTACATCCATTTGCTCTGATGGCAAGTGTGGATCAAATCCACTCTGCATCGCTGCAAATATCAATGCTTCTGAGGCACTTTTCTGGTTACATGAATCGCATAGGTGAGCCATAAGAACGACAAGTCGTTTCACCAGTCTGCTTGGGAGGTTTGTTGACGACACAAGGTAAGTCATTGCTCTCCTTAAAACAGACGTGCCTTTCTCCCAATCTTGTCGAAGGCTGTAAAACCGGATGTAATAGAACAGAGTCGTGAAATTATCGAAGAAACCGATTTTGCGTGCCGCTTGGAGGTAAGCGTCGGCTCGATCGGGTTGGTCGAACCGCAACGCACATGAAATGAGCTCGGTATAGATGACAATGCTGTTACTGTCGAGTGGTGGGACGATGATGTTGACTCCATTGAATTTCCGACGCTCGTAATGGCCAATGCCTCCCAAGTTGACGGCATAGCCATCGCCGCTGAGCATCTGTAGGAACATGTCAAAATCCTTGAGGTTTTTGGACTTGCGATAGAAGGAAAGAATAGTGGTGATCAACGATGTGCTCAGGTGAAATTTGTGTGGAAGTATTGTTCGCAGCAACAGCTCATTCAAGTCGTTCTGCCGACTTTTCGTGAAAGCGATGAGGATGTGTCTGAAGGCTGAGGTGCGGTTCGGGTCCACCGAGGATAGTAGATTCGACGATACCCGCAGAATGGTTTCTTGCACCGACATCTGTTTGCTCATGAATGATTGTAGGTCTTGCAAGAGTTCGGCATCAAGCGTGCGATTCCTTGCTTGAACTTCTCCATCGTCCATGGCAATGTTATCCTGAAGAATATCGTCGTAGTTCGAGTCTCCATTGTACTTGATGTCGGCAATTCGTAGCCGAAGGTTATTCAGTTCTTCCAAAAGGCCCTGGACGTTGATCTGAGGGACTTCAAAATCCGTTTGATAGTTCCTCGGAAGACCGGAATATCGCTGTGCAATGGTCGGCCGTAGCAGAAGCCGAATGGCAAACTGTTTCAACGCAAGTTTCTGGACGGCCTTTAAACGTAGAGCTTCGTTCGAATCCCAGCTGGAATCGACCTCCTCATCTTCATATATCATTGCGTCGAGGACCTCCTCACTTGAGATCCTCTCAGACACACTCGCAGCTCCAGGGTTGTGCAATTGACGATTGGTATGGAAGGACCTTGTTGGCCGGCTCGGCATGGCTCGTCGGCGCATGACAGGAGTCAAGTTCGTGGCATTGCCAAACCCTCTTTCGTGAAGTGACCGATCGCGACCATAATTGTCCTCCCGCGCTTTCAACGAATTAATGATCCGTTGTTCCTCATCTACCAACTCATTGGTTTCCGCCTTTACCGCGGCAATTTTCTCCTCCCAATCATGCCGGCGCTGGGTTTTAGACCGTGCATCGGCGAGAGCGGCTGCGGCAAAAATGCTGGTGTATAGTGCAGTCACGGAATTGCCTATCCGGAGACGTCTTTTGCTGGCGGCCGCCGCTGATCGCGAAGTGACGCCGTGGGCGGTGGTGCTCAAACACGAGACGCAGCGGCATGTCGACTGCGACGCAGCCGCGCGAGACCAGAGGCTCTGCATTATCGGATCATCGCTGTGAGCACGTTCAAGGTAAAGGAATGATGGCAAATAATTGGGATCTTCGTGGAGCAATTGAGGATCGTGTGGAATAGAATTGCACGGAGACGATGGTTTCTAGGAAATTATCCCGACAACGCAAATCTGCCGGTGCAAACAAGACAAACAAGCTAAGGCTGGGTTCATTTCCCGTTGAATCTGGGGATTGCGAGACTCGACCATCTTTCTGTCCCTCGCTTCAACAATGGTGAACCGTTTGATTTATCTTATTGCCGGTGTGCTTGCGGTGGGAAGTGGTTTTGCCAACGCCCATGGCTCCCACTCCAATGACCAACCTCCTTCCTCTGACTGGGCTACAAGGCACATGATGGGTATGTGGCCTCCAGTGCTCACGACGATTGACAACACGCTAATTGGGCATTAGAGGAACATCACATTGAGGGATTTGATGGCGCCTCATTTTTCACGCTTCACGATTACGATGCATCCGGGACATGGACGCCAGACGAGATACGCAAGACATACGGCATCGACGACGAATCCAATCAGGGCGTGGACGAGTCGCGCAAGGCAGATGCTGTGCAAACTGTCCTTGATCTCTTCAACCCGGCAAACGCCGGTTTTATCACTCGTGATGACTGGATGAAGTCTCTCGAGGCCGGCATACGGTTACCCGATCTTGGCTTCGGGTCGGGACACCATGGCGACATCGAGTACGAGTATGAGATTCATCATTTTGAGGCATTTCATAACGAAGATTCTACCGAGGCTGAGCTGAATCACCCCGAGGATATCGAACACTTCCGGCGACATGATGAGGAGGAAGCTGCCCAAAAACGGCTCGACAGATTGGAACAGAGGCGGATTGTCGACGCGAATATCCCGGCCAAATTTCACCGTGGTGCTTAGTTCCTGTCTGAGATGAATTTTCTGTTCATGTACATAAGCGCTTGATATATTGAATTTTCGTGAGACATGATTGGCACAGGTATTGACCATGCTCGGCCATTAACTTTTTCTATTGCTACAACAATTGAATGCATACATGAAAACGACAGAAGACGTATAGGCTCATCCATCGGTGTCAAAGTTCCACGTCAACTGACCTGCTTTGGGAGAAGGGATTTCACACTAATGGATGGGCACATAAGAATTTATTTCTCTGCTAAGGATCACTCGAATTCAGCAACCGCATGTCAAAAACACAATGCATGACTCCTGGTGCATACGTCTTGACATGCTCGATATGACTACAGTCGACCGTGATCGTTCGTATCATTCCATGCTCGCCATAAACTCGCCCCCGAAGATTTGCGAGCTCATCCACAATGCCCTCCTTCTTTTTGTCAATTTCTCGCAAGTCCACGTTTTCATGAACATGGAGCCAGCCTCCTCGTTGTAGGTCAAGTACACGACATGCGTTGTCCCAAGATGGTTGCGATGAAGGGAGAAGACCAAGATTGACATGGCGAATAGGACTCCACATCCCTCTTTTCTCCATGCCTCGTTGAATGTTCGCCAGTGTCTCCGCAGCAAAACGGTTATCTCCGTGGAAGATTACCACGCGCTCCGTCTCGTTGAGGTTAGCAACCAATTCTTCGATTGAAGGGTCCAGTCGACCGTCATCCAAGATACGGACGACTTTACAGCCCCATCCGTTAGCTTCACATCCACGACGTAGTCCTTCCACGGACCAGCCGTTCAACTCCCATCCCCAGACTCGTTTGACACCTCGCTTTAGATAAGAGAAGACGAAGTAGCCGATTCCGGCGTACATGTCCACAACGCTGACATCTTGAACTGCTTGCCCTTGTAAGGAACGTTCGTCTAACCCTTCGAATGTGTTCTGAGAAGGCCCTTGTCCGAGAATGCGAGCCTTTTCTGTTACATTTCCACGAGAGAACATGGTATATAATGGAGCCCAGATCTGGACGATCCCTTGATTTTGCGTCGTACGCACCCAGAAAGCACCTTCGAGATCTTTTGCTGTAGGCTGTTTATCTTCGCCTGTGAGTAAAGCAAGACTCGAGTCACCGAAGTCGCCGTACAGCGGCACCAGGCCCGCTGGGCTACGCATCCGGTTCTCCTGGCCTTGAATGCCTGTCAAAGAGATAGGTGCATTCATGGCGATGTGGGATACACCGAGGCGGGCGAAAGACTTTGCGATTGATGCAATCAAAGCTTCTCGTTGCTGTGATGTGAGAGCTGCACAGAATGTCCCCCATGCGGAGGGGGCTTGAAATGCATTTGTTGGAAGTAGTAAAAGGGGCTCGTAGATCATGAACCTTTTCGGTAGAGCACCTTCGAGGGTTCCTGGTGGTATCCCCAGGTCTTGTAGTAGAGACTGCGATGTTGGGATCTTCAAAAATTCCTTGATGCCCGCCTGCAGTGCATTGGAGGTTTTAGGAGCGCGTCGGGCAGTCCTCTGGTAAGAAGCTGGTTGCCTTCCAGAACATTCGACCAATCCAGGTTTTACTGAATGATTTTCAGAATTCATTTTGAGCATGCACGATGTAGCATCCTCGATGCAAAATGTGATGCTAGCCACGGTTTGGTGCACTTGGCTGGGTACCTAGGTAGTAGTCTTAGGATGCATCAAGTTTGCTCGACTCAACATATCAATAGTCATGTAATCATCCCGTCTTGCAAGTCAAATAGTTCCGAGTTGTTGTACTGCGCACAACATCCAATCTGGACATAATTGAAAATCACACGTGATCGTCACAGAACTGACCAATCGTTGGGCTCGCAATGAAGGATATATTTTCATCTACCGAGGTAGCAATTTTAGTACACGATACCTAGGTATTCCTAATCTAAATCAATGATAACCTTATTCGATACTATACACAAAAGATCATTGTCTACCCCCGTTGACTAATTCTTAGAAGAATCAGTCTCTATGCGATTTCTTCTACACTCATGTGTGTCTTCGTCGATCCATTGCTCGTACCAACCTAAGTAGTATATGAGTCGGTCTTGCGTGCACAGCGATTATGGTGAAATCACCAACTCAATATACTCCCAAGTCCATACTATCGTGGCGGTAATTCGTCACTTCAACTGAAGTGAGTACATTCGAGCCGAGGCTATCGACTTTGTTATTGATCATTATAGCCCAGAGGTACCATCATTTTCGGAAGTCAAGGAGGGGAAGAAGAGGAGTACTGGGGTCATTCTCATGAAGCTGTATGCCTGGTCATACTATTAGGAAGCTGGCCAATGTATTCTCTTTGCTACAAATGAGTCCGGATATCAGTGAACCATGAATCCGCATCTTCATCCAAGCCATAACGTGTATTCATTCACCCCCAGTTCATGTTGAGTAATAGTTATTAATGAAAAATAAGAAATAAAAATAATATAAATTTAATTAACACCTCGGCCAGCCCAAAGTTCCCAACTCTCTATTCTAATTGGTTCGGCCAAATGACCCCGGCTGCCCTGACTGAGTCAGCATCAACGGACCAATGACAGCCAGTCTTGTTACGTTTTCGGCGAAGGACGCAAGGATTGTCCCATCCTCTTGCCGAATCGTGCTGTCACGCCAAACCCAATCGTGATGGTGATCCCTTATCTTCCTCAGCATGAGGAGGCCGATCACCATCATCTGGAACCGGCTATACCCCCCTTCGCCGGCCGGCTCGGCGGAAACCAGGATTTTATCCTGGATCGCCATGATCCGAAGAATGTGGAAGTGCTGGAAAAGGTTCCCGATGCAGCACCGTGCATGACGTTGCCCGAGATCTTTGATCTGCGGGGATTCCATAGTGCCGATCTATGGAAATTTGCCTTTTTGGAATGTGTTGGTAAGCAGTCGCCTTTCAATGATCGTTGGCGGAGATCAAGTACCCCCGGGGTGTGGATGGGTTACTAATGGAGTACTTGTATAGCTAGTTTCATGAATGTGTTTATTTCCGCCTGGGTTACGACGCATCCTCTTTCGAAGACGACCTCCCCGACCACCGAGGCTGGCGTCTATGGGACTGTCACCTTCTTTTCGCCGCTCTTCGGCGGTATCACCAATCTTCTTTTGACACCATTGTTGATCTACACATTCTCGCCGTCGAGTGGAGGTCATGTTAGTCCGACAATTACCCTCGCCACGTTTTTTGCGCGCATCATTTCCTTCCCCCGCATGATCTTGTACTTGGCGGGTCAAACACTCGGCGGTGCTCTGGCTGGTTTCGCCATGCATAGCGCCTATGGCTCTCGTCAGTTTACTGTTGGAGGATGTTATATTGACACGAGCATGATGCATGCTCGCGATGGCCTGGTTATCGAGTTCGTGGCTTGCCTGGCTCTTATTTTCCTGGCATTCGGAACTGCGCTCGATCCCCGACAAGCCAATATCTTTGGTCACGCCACGTCTCCGTGGTTCGTAGGCATTGCCCTGGGCGTCATTAGCTGGGGAACCGCTTTTACGCGGGAGGGCTATATTGGAGCGAGTAAGTTGAGAAACAGCGGGTGCACGAGCGTACCATTCGAGTAGCGCGAAGGCGCAGGGATTCCGACTCTTTCTAATAATAATTCTTTCTACAGGTTTAAATCCCGCCCGGTGCCTGGGGGCGTACGTGGCGTCCGAGTTCCCTTCTTACCATTGGATCCACTGGGTGAGTTGCAGATCCCTGGCACGCGATAATTCTCTTATCTTTGCATGTCGCTAACGTGATATAGATTGGACCACTGGCGGCTGCTATCGGACACGGGCTGGTGTACTTTGTTGACCCACTTTGGACCGAGACGCGAGATCCGCCGTGAGCCTTATCTTCGTGGCTGATGCATTCAAGCGACAGTCCCTGCTTCTCCCTACTCTTGAGCTGTACAGAACTTCAAGGGTACGGAGCTGAAAATAGTTATTAGAGAAAGAGCCTATATGGGGCATCAATGTGAATATGATAAAGATGACTAGCATGTCAATGCGTTCCTTTGCATAACTTGGAAGCTATTTCCATTCGGAACAGTAATATTAGACATGAATGAAGCGATATACCTAGGTATCTACAGACTTCAACGTTGGGACGGCGCTTCCTACCCAATATTTGCTGATTTCGATGCATACTTCGACGTGGCCGAGTAAACGGAGATACATTGCCCCTAAAATCCTATCTCTCAAAAGGATATCAAAGCTTAACTAAAAACAAAACCCGCCCATAGCCAAGGCCTTCAAAATAGAAGCAGAACTATTGACGCCAGAAAAGGGGGAAAATTTCGAATGCTCACGCTTAGAACGAGGGGAATATGGGCTAGGAAAAGCGTCAACGTCAAAGTGGAGAGGGAAAGCCAAATGAAATAGTGATGTGAACGCCTGTTCGAAGATGAAATCCAAAACGCCTCGCAGATAAGATAATGTTTCTTGCTGAGGTGCATGTGATTGCCCGAAAATGCGAAGCCTTCTTTTGATGGAGAAAGCTGTTTCTATGCAAGCACCTGGGGCGGACCGAGGGAATTCGTACTTGCAGCTCAGATGAGAAGAATGATCCTGCTCTTAGTAGTCCATTGTTCCAAGCCTGTCATTGGAATCAACAACTCTATACGTGGATCAGCATGGGAGACCGAAAAAAAGACCCGGACGTCACTTACGAGTATTGCTTGGTGAGGGTACCTTCTCCACCCTTGGACAAGTCGATGTTGAAGACGTAGAAATTTCCATCACTGGTCACAACCATGACCTGGGGGGTGTTGCTGCTCATGGCAACCACACTGCGGAGGGGTCCATTATTCGTGTTCCCACCAGCCCCCTGGTTTGCCCGGGGCAATTTGATCCAGGCAAAGTCTCGTGCTGGTTCCCACATCTCGCTGACCCCCTTGGGAAGGTAGCCGCCCATGCGTGCGGCCATCGCTCCTCCGACATTCTGGGATGTTCGACGAATCATTCCGATAAACGTGCCGTTGTGCTTTCGGCCTGAGAGCTCTGAGCTTCCCTCGCCACTGACCTCGTCTTCATCTTGCAGGCTTCCAAAAGGACTAGCCCCGAGGCCATGATCACGGCCAATTGGAGATTGCGATGATGATCCATCTGAAGACGGACCCGGATTATTCAGCTTAAAGAGGTGAATGGTTTCCGTAGATGACGAGACGCAAAGAAGGGTAGACGTAGTGTTGAAAGACATGCTGTAGATTCGAGAAGGCATTGAACCACGGCGAAACTGGTACAGTTTGTGACCGTCAGGGACTGAAAACACGCGAATGATAGTCCCCTTGTCAGATGCCGTTGCTAGAAGAGTGCCCTCGCTATTGAGGTTGATGCAGGCTAGAGGGGACCGATGCGCCTCAATGACATTGATGGCTTCCAGCTTCTGCGCGTCAAAAATCAGCACATCACCTGTTGTCGGTGAAACATGACTTGATCCAGGTGGAGCATGTGCCGGAGGCTTGAGAGATGAAGGCGATTTCTGTGGCAGCGGATAAGCCAGATAGCAATTATCCGAGGATGGTGCCAAAGTGCAGATAGCTGAGTAAGAACGATTAGCGAATAGAGCAGTCAATAAGAGAACATCTCGAGCATACCATGAGGGTTCGGTGACGTGTCGATTGTTGACAACAGCTTCATGGTCTGGATATCATAGAGATAGATCTGGTCCTCTAGGACAATGACCAGTCGTTTGCGATTTAGCTTGACAGCCAGGACCGTTGTTGGAAATGTTAACTCGCATATTGTGCATTGACGCTACATATGACCATTAGATTGGCTGTCACATCTTCGATGCATAACATGATTTCCTGTAAGGTAAATGCGGACAAACCTTGGTGTTGGTGATCTGTAATCGACGGGGAGACAATATGAGCGCCACTAAAGAGGTTGAAAAGAGCATTTCAATGACGGCGATATTCCCTTCTTTCGTCTCATAGCTCTTGGCAAAAGGATCTGTAGTGAATATGCGGAATCCCTTGGCGGTGGCTGAGAGTTGTCAATAACGCGACCGTGTATATATCACAGAATAAGACAGTACTCACCTACAGCCAGGTAGCTGTAGTCCTGGTTGAACGTCACAAAGTTCATCGCCATGTTGAGAGATGTGAAGAGGAGATGAATTCAAGAGCCGCGGAGCGTACCCCGCTTGGAGACGCGCGCGCCAGATGGGGCTGAGCTAGCAAGGTGTCGTCACCGGGCACTCCCTAGCATTTCCCACGATGGGGACCTCCGGGGGGTTCGAAGACGGGGCAGAGTGCGATGTCCGGGGTGTCTCTGGAGGAAATTGCTTGTCGTCACAACGAAAGTCGTGAGGCGCTTGGGCCACACCTTGATTCCCACCGCCTACAGATTTCTTATCGATAAGTCGCGCCAATCTCTTCAATCCCAGCTCGATCTTCTCACTCATCATGGCGGCGGCTGCTAGTCCTGCAAGTACAGCTGGGGCTCCAGCTTCAGCTTCTAAAGCTGAAAAGGATGCAGATGCAGTGATGGGGGTAGGTGTGATCACTTGGCACGCAATCATGGAATGACACCACTGATAGCCCCGCAGACAAACAATAGCAGCATTGTATCGAAAAGAAGCGTCGAGATGATCTACTATCCACGCCCACATTATTTCCGGTACTTTGTCAAAAAGCCCCAGCGACGAGCCCCGATGATCAACCGTGGATATTGGTTGCGCATGCATGCCATGACCAAGATAGTGCGACAGTTTATGGAAAAGCCCTCGGATAAACCGAAATTCGTGGTGAATCTTGGTTGTGGATAGTGAGTTATGGGCGGAGCACAAATTTTGGAGTGTATATGCTGAAATAGGGCCGTAGTGATTCGCTTCCCTTCATTCTACTCAGCGATGAGCAGAAGTCGATGCGTAGAGGGCATACCGTATTCGTCGACATTGACTATGAGAAGCTCATGGTTCATAAGAAAAATACGGCTCGCCAGACTCCCGACATCATGAATGTCCTTGAGGAAGTAAAGCTCGGATCAGATGCAGATACCATCCAAATCCGCAGTACTCGGTATTTGGCAGTGGGCTGCGATCTCCACAATATGACGAAATTGGACGACGTGCTGCGAAATAGCATCCTACCATCCAATGAATGCTCAGTACTGTTTCTTGCCGAGGTCTCTCTCACATACATGGAAATGGAATCCGCCAACAAGATTGTGGCTTGGGCTTCCAAACTGACAAATGGTGTGTACATTGGACCCTCGATCTGGTTGAAGACATGCTGATGGTGACCAAATGATGGTTGCAGATGTTGAATTCTGCATTTTAGAGCAGTTCTTTCCAGATGGGCCTGATCACCCATTTGCGAAGAGCATGATGTCGTACTACAGCAAAATGCGATCGCCACTGTTCGCAATTCACGACTTCCCTTCACTCGAAGAGCAGGAACAGCGCTTTAAAAATGCGGGCTGGGTATCAGCACACGCCAGAAGCTTGTGGGATTTGTGGTCTGACAGCGAATTCTTACCAGTGTCTGTTCGGACAGGACTAGATAAGATTGAAGCATTCGATGAGTGGGAAGAGTTTGCACTTTTCGCCTCTCACTACTTCTTATTGCTTGCATCGAATAATCCCGAGGCCGAACAAATTTCCAAAGCTGATGACATTACCAACGCTTCGATATATAATGGGCACGATGAGACGAACATCTCAGAGCGATTCGTGCTGGAATCATACTGCCCTGAAGACAAACGCGGCCGACGGCGGTATGGTGCCTTGGTTCCAGATCAACAGAATATGTTGGGAATCCATGGTGGTCAAGGTGAACAAGTGCGATTGGCCACAACGGATCTATACAGCAATTCTGAAACCAATCAGCCACATGCTCCATTCCCCTCGCGTGACGTTTCGGCACGCATGTGCCATACAATTACGCCACTGAGCCAGACAGATTGTCTTTTGGTCGGGGGTAGAACATCACCAACCGCCCCTCTCGATGATTGCTGGTTACGACAGAGCAACATCTGGCGTCGGATACATCCGTTGCCTAAACCTCGATACCGTCATAACGCGATAGATATTCCGCTCGGTGAAGGTCGCAGCTCTATCCTTGTATACGGGGGCAAGTCTAGCGATAACAGCATTTTGGATGATTGGCTGCACTGGAACTCGAAAGATGAACGAGGGTGGCAAGCAGTTGATACAGTTGGACCTAAGCCCAAAGCCCGATTTGGAGCATGTCTGTCGAGGCTCAGTGACCATGCGGGCGTTCTCTTCGGTGGAATCGGCCACAACGGAACAATCCTTGAGGATTTCTGGATTTGGGATCTTTCCCACCGCAGTGATGGTTCTCTGCAGGTCGAACTCACCGACTTGACTCAACATCTGCGGGAAACGTCACCACGGTTATTTCCATACTTGCCTCGATTTGGAGCCACCGTCAATGCTATTTCCCAGGGACTGGTGGTTGCAGGAGGCATCATTCCTAGCCGACTTCTCCCAGCCGACAAAGAGATTTTACTTCTGGACACCAAAGATTTGCTACAAAAATGGCCAATGACGACACGCAGCCCAACTCTTATCTCTACGATTGGGCTCGGCAGCGCATTCACCGGACCCAAGCCATTACTCACTGGCCACGTCGCCTGCACGATCGATCGTGACCAGGTGCTACTACTCAGTGGAGGAGCGGTATGCTTCCCCTCCGGGACGTTTTGGACCGAAGGTACATGGCTCCTCAAACCCAAGGACTCCCAATCCGAAAATAGATGGGCACTTGTTCCTCAAAAGAAAGAAATCCCGTCCAAGCCCAATGCAAATCACTCTCCAACCCAAACGCGCGGCACGACACACCAGATGGCAGATCCCATTCCAATCCGTCGGGCCCGAATCGAATCAGCCGCGCAATTCCAGCAGATCCTCGCTGATGGCACACCCGTCATTCTCGAAGGCTGCGACATAGGACCCTGCACGCAGCTCTGGACACAGGAATACCTCACAAGCGCCGTCGGTCCGGATCGAAAGGTACGGTAGTCACCCACATCATTACACAGTAAAGCTGCGCAGCCGGGCTAAGACTAATGTCTCGATTAGGTTGTCGTTCACGAGGCCCAGTCAGAGCAGATGAACTTCCAATCTAAAAATTTCACTTATGTGACCAAGCCCTTTGGCGCCTTTTTGGATGAAGTTCACGCTGGCAGCCGCCAGTACCTCCGTTCCATCTCGGCAGATCAGCCATCCAGGCTACCCGCGAGTCTGGGCAAAGATTTCCCCACTTTGCACAATGATTTCCGATTGCCCGGGTACATGGCGCAGGTCACGGATAATGTGCATAGTTCCCCGCTGCGAATCTCGGGATTGGTTACAATGTGGCTTCACTATGATGTGAGTATGAGACAGCATGCTATTCCGTTTTGTGGTGACTGGTCTTCCACTATCGACCAGCACATTAAAAGGCGATATGATTCTAATCGTCAGCAGGTCATGGCCAATGTGCTGTGTCAAGTCCGTGGTGAGCGGCGGCTCATCCTCTTCCCACCCGACGACGTGCAGTCTCTGCACATTCCCGCTGGGGCCTCGAGTTCCACTATTGATATCTTCGAAGGCGTCGGTCTCGATGCCGCGAAGTCTGTTCCCGGGACCTCGCCCCAGGAAGCCATTCTACGCCCCGGAGAAATCCTGTTTATTCCGCCGTTGTGGCTCCACACGGCATGCTCGGCAATAAGCGCTGTAAGTGTGGCTGTAAATGTATTTTTTCGAAACCTCACAACAGGCTATGGAACCGGACGCGATATCTATGGGAATCGAGATTTACAAGCATACGAAAAATCTAGACAGGATCTGCAGCGAGTTGCCCGATCATTCGATGGGGTCCCGCCTGACATGGCCCGATTCTACCTGCGACGGCTCGCTCAGGAGCTGCAGGAACTCGCAGACCAATGACCGGGAATGCCGGGACATAGTGGTGAAATAGTCAAGCAGTACGCGAGGGGTTCTGGGCAGTGATGCTGCTGTGCCACTTTAGACTCCAATAGTTGGGCACCTAATGGTTGGGAGAATCAGTGAAGAACCTGACTTTTTTTTTGTTTTTGTTTTCTGGTGCATCTGCATCTTATCGTCAGTCCGAGTATACCCGTTCCACCACTTATTCTGATGTGTTTATTGTCAAAGGAATCCTCGGCAGGATTTTTGACAGGGTTGCTGCACGCACAATTTGCGGCCCACTTGGTGGACTGTGGATCGCATGGAAGATCCGGGGTCAGCCCCAGTATACAACGTGCGAGTAACCGGTAAATTGAGTTCACCAGGATTCCGTGGAAAGAAGGGTTCTGGATATCGATTGGAGGTGGGAAGTGGATCGAAGGTGCGGGGAATCGCTCAATTTCTGGGAGACAAAAAGTGGAGGCCCTGAACCCCCCGGACGCACAGACAAGACCGGGTGGACAGGAATCTGAGCCGAGTGAGAACGAGGGACATCGAATCTCGTCGTCATCCTGGGTGTGATTGGTGTTCCGATTCTGCGTTGTCCGTGGATTCTTGCTCCTGACAGGTGTCGGGAGTAGTGCGCACGGAATCATTCAAAGACGAGACAATCAAAGGAGTCAAGTAGTGAGAACAGGCGACATACCCTGTTTTCTTAGTCGGAGTCGTTATACCGAACCGGATGGCCCGATCAATAATGATCGAGATCCAGCGTCTCAAGTGGAGTGAGTGGAGCAACTCGGAAGGGAAGCAAATACGATGACGATGATAAGTGATGATGATTAGGAAGTGCTCCGTGTCACCTCGTCAACACCTTTTCCCCCTCCTGAACACATTCTTGTATTCCCCATTCCGCACCCCCTTGCGCTTCTTATCATCTTCCCCTCTCTGTATCTCTTTCTCTCCCGGACCTCCGGCTGTGGTCTTCTTTCCTTTCCTCCATCCCCGTCGAATGATGTGATCCACTGGACCGGCGGCCGATCATACGAGTATCGAATCTCCCCATATTCAGACCTTCTATTCTCTCCCCGTGTCGCTCAATCGTCTAATCATGGCTACCGTGGTCGTTCAGCAGCAGCATCCGCTGCAACACTCAACACCTCCTCCCTCTCCTATCCCTTCTGCGCTGGCTGTCAACCGGCGATCAAGTCCGATTCCCAACAAGCATCTGCCGGTGTGCCCCACTGGACCCTCTCCGGCGGAGTCGCTTCCCCAGTCTCCAGTCTCCCAAACGACAATCCATGACCAGACATCCTCATTGCTCTATCCACCAGATGACTTTGTGCGGATTTCCCATCCGCCCTCGCTGGCGGTTTTTGGTATTGATGCAGAGACCCTGGCGGCTGCAATTGATCACATGGCATCACAACCCTTGCCAGACCCCTCGTTGATGTACCCATGGCTGCACGGTCTCCACCCAGAGAATCAGTTGCAACTGGGCTTCTTCTCCAGCCGCAAGCGGGTTTCGCGACGGGCGCCCAAATGCTGGAGAGGCATCACGGTGGTGAAGCTCGGTGTAGACCTCGGCAAGGCGCGTATCAAGGGCGCCGTGAGTGTCAACGAGGTCCTCTCCCCTTCATCTCGCTTCTTGATGGCCGATCCGCCAGAAGGGTTCTCGGTTCGCAACTTTCACATCCAAACGGCCAAATTGGCTGCCATGTCGGACATTGTGATTTATGGTGAAGACGGGTCCAGCAAGTCGGAATTGCTAGCCCTGGCAGAGGAATTCGCCACGGCTCAGCGGGCGTGGAGGGTCAAGCATGACTCCATGCAGGAACGGCCGAGCTACAACACCTTCGTTTTCACTGGATCGTTTGCGGACTTTGAAAAGAAACACCCGGACTTGGTTGCTATCGACTCCAAGGGCCAGGTCACTGGCCAGGTGATGGATTTCTGTAAGTGTCCCTGTGTTGTCCTCCCCCAGTCACACAGGCTAATCAATACTCCTAGTCCAATGGGAACGTTTTGAAATGTGCAGCATGTCCCGGGCAACGGAAATTTCGACCAATGTCTGGTTGGGACCGACGCCAGACTATCTGTTGAGACCAGGAGTGTGTCAAAAGCCTGATAGCGAACCATATGACCTTTTGATTGAAACAAGCGATATGGCGAGCATCCCCGGTCCGCGCTTCCTAGCGATGATTGACAAGCAGCTGGAAGATGGCCCTCAACGCATGGAATTTCCTTCCTCTGGTTCGCTTTTGCTTCCATCCGATAACACTCGTGAAATGGAGGATCTCGTGAGCACCCTCCGTTGGATCTTTTATCTTGCCCATCCGGATGGTCCATCCGATGAGTTGGATTCCGATGGCGATGTTGAAATGCCACGCAGTGACCGAAAGCCATGTAGAGTCTTCATCCACTGTGCCGATGGCTACACCGAGAGTTCTCTGCTGGCAATCGCGTATTTCATGTTCGCCGAGGGTGTGCCAGCCCACGAGGCTTGGTTGCGACTGCACTGCAAAAAGCGGCGGAATTTCTTCGCCTACCACACTGATGTCGCGTTCCTCAGTCATGTTCAGCCTCGTCTGCTGCAGGAAAGCCCGATGAACCGCTCGATGAACACTGTGGATACATCCGATCCAGACTGGTTTCTGAGAATGGATGGTTCTCTGCCTAGTCGTATCTTGCCATATTTGTACCTGGGAAATCTGAACCATGCCAACAACCCGGATTTGCTGTGGGAACTTGGAATTCGACGTGTACTTAGTATCGGCGAGCCCGTCTCTTGGAGTGAAGCCGAGCGCGCCAAATGGGGATCAGAGAACTTGATGTACATTGACAATGTTCAGGACAACGGGATCGACCCGTTGTGCCAGGAATATGGGCGATGCCTCAAGTTCATTGGTAAGTGGGACATGGCAGTGCTCTCCATTCCGTTCAACCGTTGATGAGATTTTTACCAGGACAAGGGAAGCGTGATGGATCCGCGACTCTGGTTCACTGCCGGGTCGGTGTTTCCCGATCCGCGAGCATTTGTATTGCCGAGGTCATGGCATCCAAAGGCCTTTCCTTTCCTCGAGCATAGTGAGTACCCGGTTGACATGCAGAAAGAGATCCAGGCTAACATTCTGTTAGTTGTTTTGTTCGGGCAAGACGCTTGAATGTCATCATCCAACCTCACCTGCGTTTCGTGTAAGACCATCTCTGTCGTTGAGTTGATCCCAGCTTGGCTAACATGGCAATGTAGCTATGAACTACTGCAGTGGGAAGAGTTCCAGATGCAAAAACGCAACGCTGCCCCGAAGCGCGAGTTGGAATGGGCAACCGTCGCTCGCGAGATTGCGCTGCTCAACAAACCTTATTCGCGAACATAGGGCAAGATTGATGTCATCGTCCTTCAGTCTCTCGCCTTAGCTTCGACTTGACACACACCGACATACTTCTTCTAATTTCGAGTTTTCACTCCTGTTTCCACTTGCGGAATACACGGAACTTCACGCGACATGATTTGAGACACGACTTTGATGAGCAGGGAATAGTTCTTATGGTTGACATTTTACGGTTTGGCGCTTGGCGTTGCATGGATACGAGTGCCAGGATCATTCAAGTCTGTCTGCTTCCCACCTTTTCACTCTTCGGCATCTTTCTTCTCTCCACATCTACCTCATTTTTCCTTTCTGGACCACTGGTTGTATTCCCAGAACTGTTCTTTTTCTTCTGATTTTGTTCACCTTTGAAATTCTCGCGTCTGTTTCTCATCTCTTCATTTAAGGCGAAAAGTCTTATGCGACCATCCATAACGAGACATCTTTTGCAGGCGATCTTGATCTTTTCTCTTTTGATTGTGTCAATGTGCTGCCTTCTTCACATTGCCTTCTCGATTATTACATTATCCTTCTCCCTTTACTCCTGTATTTGTTCAGAACCTCATATGCTATGGATCGCAATGGGAATTGGCGTGTATTTCACACTTTCGAATTTTCTGATTGTAAAATCTTTCTGTCCACTCATGTGGAATTTCCGTCAATCATGGGTTTGTGAATAGGATGAACTGTGATTTCATTCTACTCATCCATACCTAGCATCGCTCAAATACCCTGTAAAGTCCCTTCAGATCTGCAACCTCAACGACACCCCGGAGCATCCGTGATGTGGCGATGAGTCGAGCTCGAAAAGCCGGGAAGATTGCATATTCTAGCATTCGCGCCATCTGTGCTCGACGCGCTGATATCATAGGATCATCTGCAATATTCGTAGGATCTTCCGGGGTCTGTCCGGAGGAACCGGTCTCATCATTATGGTCATCAGAAGCCGCCTCCATGGATGTCTGAGAGGAAGAAACAGGGAGCTTCTCGGGTGTGTAAAAAGCAGCCAGTTCACGGAGAAACGTCCGGAAACATTCTTCCTCGCTATTCCAATCCACATAGGGACCTAACCTGAGGAGAAACAGAGGGAGTTTTGCTAGCGAGGGCACATATCCTTTCAAAAGAAGTGGGATGGTGAGTAATTGCCCGTCGTCACTGATCTTCATAGAAAAGTACTCATCCAGCATCTCACGCCGTTCAAAAAGGGTCTGCGCAACCATTTCCGCGGCATTTGAAAAGATGCTCTCTGCTTCCTCGTCATTGTTATTTTCATGTTCTTCTTGCTTGGCTTCGGCGGCAATTTGAAGAAGATCGACGATTTTGGGTGGTGGATCTAATTTGATGATCCCGAAGTTGCCAAAGTCTGTCAAGCCGACTTGATAAAAGAACTCGTTGCATGCGAGGCCGTAGTCTATAAGGTAGAGTTTCACGCCGGATTGGATGGCGGCAAGACGGCGGCACTCGTCTACCAGCCCGACATAGGTATGTGAAGCGAACATATCGGTTAGTGTGTTATGCATTGTGCTGCGCACGGCGCTGCGGAGATTTTTGACAGACGTAAGGGCTATGCGAAGAGGTTGACGATCTGTGGTTTCATATTCGAGACCGTCGTTCATGACGGAGGATTGTAATTTGCCCGTCTCGGTTGATAGGTCGACGTGAGGTGATGGAGCTTGAGTGGGTGTGAGCATAGAGGTAATTTTGCGGACTTTGGAGTCTGTCCGAACAAGGTTGTTTTCATATGGTCTTTTCGAGGTTGCGGGTGTTTTAGGCGTGGCCGCTGCCTTGCCATCCAGCATTGCTTCATTGGAAGGGCCATCTTGGTCGCGCTGAAGAGATGTGATCGTGGGCACACCGGGCAAGAGACTCTGGGTAAGGAATGTGCGGCTTGAGTCAACCTGGGCAAGCTTAGATCGAATCTCGTCGCTGATAATCTCAATAATTTCATCTTCATTCAAAAAGTTCACTTCTCGTTTCGTCGGATGCACGTTGACGTCGACACGATGTGGCTCAATTTCCAAGTCAAGATAAATGAAGGGATGCCCGCCTTTGGGTAAGAACGTGGAATATGTTTGCTCCAACGCACGTTTGACCGCTGTTGACTCTACAGCACGATGATTGATAAAGAGCAAAACAACTGTCTTCTTGACGTGATAATTGGCGTTGGTGGCCAGTCCCGAGGCACGGAAGCCAAGTTTGGAGTCTGCAGTCTCGAACTCCATAAGTTCATTTGCGACCGCACTACCGTGGATCTGGCGTATTCGGTCGATTGTATTAGCACTCGATGGGGTGGATATGCTTACGCCGGAATCGCCATGCTTGCGACATGAAAAGGCGACCCCAGAGCAATGCACCGCGTAACGGCCAACCACATCGAGGATCTTGGCATATTCTTCACTCGCAGAGCGAAAAGCGCGACGACGGGTAGGAACGTTATAGAATAAGTCCTCGACCGTGATCTGCGTCCCTCCTCGTCCGGCAGTCGCCTTGGGCGCGGCATTTTGTCCAGGCTTCGCCGGCACCAATTTGCCGTCCCCGTAATGCGCTCGCCAGGCGCAACTAGATCCAGCAGTCTTTGTTGTGACCGTCAAATGCGCGATATGGCTGATACTGGCTAGCGCCTCGCCTCGAAAACCGTAAGTACCGATAGAAGTCAGATCCTCGAACTCCTTCAGTTTGGACGTAGTAAATCGCTCGCAAAGGATGGGGAGATCATCGCGCTATACGGGTCAGAAATTCTCAGATTTCGATATTTCTTTAGATGCGAAGTCATGTCCACTCACATCGATGCCGTGGCCATTGTCCGTGATCTGAAGCAGCTTCAATCCACCATCCTTGATCAGGACCTCGAGGGAGGTGGAGCCCGCATCGACAGCATTTTCGATGAGCTCCTTCAGCGCGTGCATTGGAGCGACAATGATCTCCCCTGCGGCGATTTTATTGACGACATCCGGATCGAGTGCCTACAGGATTAATAGACATGACATGAGTCTGCAGGCGTGCCCAGGTTGACCCCGGCTGGGCTTACCTTGATCCTCTTCGGCTTGGATGTCTCGGTGACTTCCACATCCTCCACAGGGCGCTTAGCACCCCGCTGATCTGGAGAGTCAATGTCCATGTCAGCGTCCATGATGTTGAGGATGCTTCGTGTGTAAGTCAACGCGACTACACGTGACGCGACGTGGGTATTGCGCCCTTCGAAGTATGGAGCAGTGACACCATTTAAACTATGCTTTCGTGTAAAATCACAGGCCGAATCCAACAATTTCTGAATCTGAAGACAACGTAATAATGCCTCCAATATTGCAATAATTCCAATCATAATCCTGAACTTTTCAAATATTAAATTAATTTCCGGATCTAATAAAAGCTACTGAGTTCTGAGCAAAGTGTCGACACCCGAACTGTAAGGCCGAAGAATGACGAGTTGGTTCGATTACATAATTCCGGAGCTGCACCAGATCGAGCTCTCTGCGCTTCCATCACCAGCTCACAATTCACTGTATCAACCACCATCTTCAAGACCCGATCACTGATTCTTTCGGTGACAGAAGATACTCAATTTGCAGACATTTGAGTCTCTGTCTCCTTTCCTCCTTTAATCACCCGACCTGGTCGCCAAACACCGTCAGAAATGGCGAACGAGGGCGAACGGTCAACCGCCGCTGACAAGGGCAAGGGTAAGGTTGATGATGTCCGGGATTTGAATGGAAAGAAGCCCCAAAAAGATGAAAAGACATCTGCTGAGGGCAAGAAGAAAGATGAAGAGCCGCAGGAAGGTATGTCATGACCGCGCCTGGGGGCAGAGCATATAGCCTCATGGATCCTTTTCAAGCGTTCGGAGTCAGTGGCTAACTTTCATGAAGAGGAGCTCAGTGAGGAGGACCAGCAATTGAAAAACGAGCTTGAGATGCTCGTTGAGCGATTAAAGGTGCGACAATCCGACTTAAGCACGCGATGATAATGCTCATTCACATCTTTTGTGATAGGAACCGGATACCTCCCTCTATGGACCTGCTTTGGATGCGATTAAGAACTTCATCAAGACCTCAACTTCTTCCATGACGGCGGTGCCGAAGCCGCTCAAATTCCTCCGACCGCATTACGATGACCTGACAGAATTGTACGGGAAGTGGACAGCGGGCCCTGTGAAGGTTTGTACTGATCCTTCGAATTGCCACGTAAAGAAAAGGGAAACTGATTGCTCTATTTGATAGGACTCGCTGGCCGATATGCTGTCTGTCCTCGGTATGACCTATGGAGACGAGGAGAAGCTGGAGACTCTCAAGTATCGCTTGTTGGCCAAGTCCGAGGACCTTGGTTCATGGGGACACGAGTATATCCGACACCTCGCACTTGAGATTGGACAAGAATATCAGAACCGGTTGAACGCAGAGAAGGAAACACAGGACTTAGTGGACCTTGCGCTATCGCTTGTACCCTATTTCTTGAGCCACAACGCCGAGGCGGATGCGGTCGACCTCTTGAGCGAACTTGAGATTATTGAAGAAATTCCTCAATTTGTCGATGAGAACACATATGCTCGGGTTTGCCTTTACATGGTTAGCATGGTCAACTTGCTCACCTACCCCGAGGACCAGCAGTTCCTCCGCACTGCCCACGAAATCTACGTCCGCTACAACAAGCTTTCTCAAGCCATCGTGCTCGCTATCCGGCTGAACGATACCGATCTTATCAAGAGTGACATCAACGCTACAAAGGACAAGTCTCTCAAGAAGCAAATGGCTTTTCTTGTCGCACGGCAGCAGATCTGGCTTGACCTGCCGGGCGAGGATGCGGATGACGAGGCCTTAGCAGACTGCCTTAACAACACTTCGCTTCCGAAGCATTTTAAGTCGCTTGGAAAGGAGCTCAACATCTTGGACCCAAAGATGCCCGAGGACATTTACAAGACACATCTAGAGAGCAGTCGCGGAGCAGGTCTCACCAACCTCGACTCCGCGCGGCACAATCTTGCTAGCGCATTTGTCAACTCTTTCGCCAATGCAGGCTTTGGCAACGATAAGATGATGCTTGTTGAAGGTGAGAAGGGCCCATGGGTCTGGAAAACTAAGGATGATGGCATGCTTTCCACCACTGCTTCGCTGGGTATGCTTATGCATCGGGATGTCGACGATGGCTTGGAAAAAATCGACAAGTTCACCTACGCATCGGAGGATCAGGTCAAGGCCGGTGCCCTCCTCGCATTCGGTATCTTGAACTCTGGTGTCCGGCAAGACGCCGATCCCGCCCTGGCACTCTTGAGTGATCCGGACAATCTTGAAGCAAAGAACGTTCCTATGCGAGTCGCATCGATCATGGGTCTTGGACTTGCATACGCCGGTTCCAACAAGGAAGAGCTTCTTGAGGTTCTTCTCCCTATTGTAGAAGACACCTCACTAGACATGCAGCTCTCTGCGATGGCCGCAGTCTCATTGGGTCTTATCTTTGTTGGATCATCTAATCACCAGGTTAGTGAGGCGATTGCCACGACATTGATGGACGAGGAGCGTCAGAAGCAGCTCAAGGATAAGTGGACACGATTCATGGCTCTCGGCCTAGCACTGCTCTACTTCGGCCGTCAAGAGGAGGTCGATGTGATCCTTGACATTCTCAAGGTTGTTGACCACCCCATGGCGAAGCCTACCTCGGTTCTCGCCTCGGTTTGCGCCTGGGCAGGCACCGGAACTGTCCTAAAGCTGCAGGAGCTCCTCCACGTCTGCAATGACATCATTGAAGAAAAGGAAGAAAACAAAGGCGATGAACTGGTGCAGTCCTATGCAGTGCTTGGTCTATCTCTCATTGCCATGGGTGAAGATGTTGGCCAAGATATGATTCTGCGCCAATTTGGTCACCTCATGCATTACGGTTCCAGCAACATTCGTCGGGCAGTTCCTCTTGCCATGGGATTGATCAGCCCCAGCAATCCCCAGATGAAGGTTTACGACACCCTGTCTCGATACAGCCATGATAATGACAATGATGTCGCGATCAATGCTATCTTTGCCATGGGTCTCTGCGGTGCAGGCACCAACAACGCCCGTCTCGCACAACTTCTGCGGCAATTGGCCAGCTATTATCATCGCGATCAAAACTCCTTGTTCATGGTACGCATTGCTCAAGGTCTGCTGCACATGGGTAAGGGTACTATGACCCTCAACCCTTTCCACACCGATCGCCAAGTCCTATCGCGGGTTTCGGCGGCTGGTCTGCTCACCGTTCTTGTGTCTTTGATCGATGCCAAGCAATTTATCCTCGGGGAGCACCACTACCTCCTCTACTTCCTTATCACCGCCATGTTCCCGCGGTTCCTCGTCACACTTGATGAGGATCTGCAACCACTGTCTGTCCCCGTTCGGGTGGGTCAGGCCGTGGATGTCGTAGGCCAAGCTGGCCGTCCGAAGACAATCACCGGGTGGCAGACCCAGAGCACTCCAGTGCTGTTGGCTCACGGCGAAAGAGCTGAGTTGGAAGACGAGCAGTACATTCCCCTTAGCAACACGCTTGAGGGTCTAGTTATTCTGCGCAAGGTGAGTACTTTCCACTTTCCGAACTGAACTCCAATTAACATTACTTAGAACCCTGATTGGGAGAACCCCGAATAAGTTGTATAAGCGCTCCCCGACCTTCGGCAACTCTCCGCAGTTATGGGTGTCGTATAGGGTTGGGCTATCATTGGATCTAATGTATTCAGAACGGCTGAGGAATAGCATGGATTTCTTTACCTCTACTGCATTCGAAGGCTGCATCCATTTGGATCCATGTAGACTATCACTATTTCTATTTAGAAATGATTGACCTTCATGACCTCAGAAATATTCTACCGGAATCCGAAATATCATCATGTCGAGTACTCCAATGACTGTCGTTGTCGTATTAAGGACTTGTTGATGGTGGTCAACAAGGTACCCACCAAAATAGGAAATAGGGCTTAGGGCTGTGAGCTTATCACTTTTTTCATCTCTGTATCCATCTTTGGCACGATCGAGGTTCAACGCAGCGCCGTCGTCTGGATTCTGTGACTTGAAAACGTAATCTCAGAATCTGCAGGTATGAAGCTCGACGCCAAAGCGATTCGCTATCTCACCTCTGAGGATTTTCGGGTTCTTGCCGCGGTACTTATCAGCCCCTCCACCCCGCCATACATCCACGTCAACGTGCCCGATAACTAACCCAGGTCTTTCTTGATAGGTGGAAGCTGGAAGTCGAAACCATGAAGTTGTTCCGACACCACTGATTGTTCAGCTGTCCGGGCTACGAGGCGGCAGTGGCGTGCATCGGGCCATCTCGAACTTGGCTAAAACGAATCTGATTGCGAAAGTGAAGAACGCGAAATGTATGCTACTCTGATTTTGCAACGCTATCACTCTATACACCAGCTCTAATATATCCCTGTGCAGATGACGGATACAGACTTACCTACGGCGGTCTCGACTACTTGGCCTTGAATGCCCACCAAAAGCAGAAATGCGTTTACTCGGTTGGCAACCAGATCGGCGTGGGCAAGGAATCCGATATTGTGGTCGTCGCACATAGTAGCGGCTCTCAGCGCATCTTGAAAATCCACCGACTCGGCCGCATTTCCTTCCGCTCCGTTAAGACGAACCGTGATTACCTTCGACACCGCAGTACGGGCTCCTGGATGTACATGTCGCGGCTGGCCGCGATGAAGGAGTTTGCGTTTATGAAGGCTCTCCGAGAAAATGGATTTTCGGTGCCCGAGCCCATCGCGCAGAATCGCCATACGATCGTCATGAGTTTGATTGATGCGTTTCCGCTTCGCCAAATCTCGAAGGTTCCCCATCCTGAGAGTCTGTACTCGGAGCTCATGGATATTATTCTTGAATTGGCACGGTTCGGTCTGATCCACGGTGATTTCAACGAGTTCAACATCCTGATCAAGGAAGAGCCAATTTCCGATGCTAAGGGAAAAGCGTCTGAGGAGGAAGATTCTGATGAGAACATCCGGCTGGTCCCGGTGCTCATTGATTTCCCGCAAATGGTGTCTATTGACCATGTCAACGCTGAGATGTACTTTGACCGCGATGTGAATTGCATTAAGCGATACTTCCAGCGGAAGTTCCACTTTGTCAGCGATGTTCCGGGGCCATCATTTGCCGAGGCTAGGAAGCGGTTCTTGAAGAATCCTGGCAAACGACTGGATGTGGAGGTCGAAGCATCGGGTTTCTCGAGGAAGATGGCGCGTGAGCTTGAAAAATATATGCAGGAAGTCGGTGCGGACGGAGATGGGGGTGCCTCGAGAGATGACGGTGACGACGATGATGATGATGACGATGACGAAGAAGAGGACTCAGAGGAAGAGGAAGAGGAAGAGGAGAAAACTGTCTCAGAATCGGCAACTATCAACGAGGGCCCGGCGCAGGTTAACACGGGAATGGACGATAACTCCAAGCGACTAGAGGCGCTGCAAGTCTCGGAATCGTCGGGACAGTAAAGGAGGAAATCTGTGCTTAATTATCACGAGTGATGAATCTGTAACATATGTCTATTTCGATTTCGCTCCTGCTTAGAACTATAAGATGTTCCGTAGTGTTGAGTAGAACGAATCAATGTCCAAAAACATTCGGGCGGGCGGTGCGGCCATTCGCGCAATCTCGACGCCGCAAAAGATCATCATTTCCCCGACTCTCCTTCACCAACCACACAGTCCACGATGGTGCGCAAATCACTCGCCGTCCTCAAGACGGGGAAGAATTCATTTCTTCCGCCCGCTCAGCGCAAGCAGGTCTTCCTGTATGTTGAAACCAGGCAACCCAAGCATTGCATCAAGTTTCAATTTCTCCCGAAAACTCGCCCATCCCCCGTCCAATCGTCCATCAAACTACCCGGAAGTCTGTAAATACTGACTTGATTCAATCTAGACCAGAATTTACTATCGCTCTCGTCCGAACCCCTTTCCTCTCCCCTCGCTACGCCCAATTCCGCGTCCCCCTCAACTTCAACAAGCTTGATCTGCGCGACTACCTTCAGAACGTCTACGGCGTCGGCGTCGTCAGCGTCCGCAGTTACATTGAACAGCAGCCCATTACTCGGATTACACGGGATGGCCGGAACTTCGCCTCGTGGCGGCGGCCGAAATCGCTAAAGCGCATGACAGTTGAGCTCCGGGAACCTTTCGTCTGGCCCGAGGAACCAAAGGATTTGTCCAAGTACGTGATCCTCTCTATAATCAAACTATTCGATCTGTGCGTGGGTAAAAATGCTAATATGCCACTCTCAGATGGGAGAAAGAGTCCTGGGATGCCACTGAGCGCTTCCAACAAGAAATGCGCAAAGAGAACCGTCAACGGCCACATTCTGCCGAGGAGCCGGATCAGGAACTGCGCAAGGCGTTTGAGGAGCAGGCTAAGGAGCTGAAGGAAGATAGCCAGGCGTGGCGCCCGACCTGGAAGGCATTGGGTCTGGACTTTGCGCACAAAGAGTTTGCCCGATCGCAGGGGAAGAGCTCGGCTGTGCCGAAATGGATGGCAAAGCCTTGAATTGAACGGTTGATCGAGTTGGGTTAAAGATTTGGTTGTTTCCATCTGAAAGATCCGGTGTTTATTGTGGATTTTCTTGCCTTTGGTTTTGGGCTTGTACTATACTTTTTAAGGCTGGATTATATGCATCTGTAGCCTTTTGGACTGTTGTCTAACTTGAATGGACTTGTATGATCAAAAGTCATGTAGTTTTCATTTTCATAAGGATAAGAATGTGTTGTATTAATAGGCAAAGAATGAGAATAATCTGGCTAGCGTAACTGCATCATAAGAATAAAGATTGGTAAAAAGCAATAGAGGGCTGAGAGATTCCAAACACGCTATGCAACAAGTGGAGCTGAGAGTGAGATGTAAAGCGAAGCAAAAGTCTTCTAGCCGAGAAGAATGCGAGTCGAAAGACATATGTCTAGAGTCGACTGTCAACAAAGTTGATGTGATGTTGGCCAGGCCAATGGGCATCTGGCCAGATCTTGCCGAGGGCTTCCCAGATGTGCCTGCATACAATTGTTAGGACGAAGACTAGCAGGAACATGGAGTAACTTACTGGACAAAAACAATTTCCAAGCCCTCGCTGACCTCACGCGGGACATCCTTGACGTCCTTGCGGTTGGCCAGCGGCAGCAACACAGTCTTCACACCAGCCCGCAGAGCACCGATGAGCTTCTCCTTGATTCCACCAACCGGCATAACACGGCCTCGCAAAGAGACTTCACCGGTCATTGCAATTTGTGGCGGCACGGGCTTGTTCGTGAACAAGGAGATGAGAGCCACGGTGTGAGCGAGCCCAGCTGAAGGCCCGTCCTTCGGAATGGCACCCGAGGGACAATGGACGTGAAGACTGCGGCTCTTCATAATATCTTCGTTGGGGTCATGGGTGAGTCCCAGGTCGAAAGAATGTGCCTTCACCCATGTAAGAGCGACCTCAACAGACTCCTTCAATACATCGCCGAGTTTACCGGTGAGCTGCACCCGGCCGTTGCCAGGCATATCGGCCACCTCGATAAACAAGATACTTCCTTGGCCGCCCGTGGAATAGGCGACAAGACCTGTGACAACGCCAGGGCGGCCATGCTTCTCAGCGATTTCCTCTTCAAAACGTTCAATCCCGAGAATATCTTCCAAGTCATCAATCGAGACAACCGGGTTGTAGTCTTCAAGGCGATCAGCATCACCGGCATCGGCGAACTGAACCGCCTTGTGGCGACAGATCGACCCAAGCTCACGTTCAAGATTGCGAACGCCAGATTCGCGAGTGTACGAGGTAATCGTCTTGTCGATCACCTCATCAGACAGATTGACCTGCCCGTCGGTCAAGCCATTGGCCCGGATTTGCTTGGGAATCAAGTGGCGTCTAGCGATATGCCGCTTTTCGAGAGTAGTGTAGCCAGCCAGTGAGATAGTCTCCATACGATCGAGCAAGGGAGCTGGGATTGTATCCAGGGAGTTGGCGGTGGCGATGAACAGAACCTTGCTTAGATCAATCGGAATGTTGATGTAATGATCGGTGAAGGTGTGATTCTGCTCAGGGTCCAAAACTTCCAGCATGGCCGCAGATGGATCTCCCTGGAAGTTCGCTCCGCCAACCTTGTCGATCTCGTCCAGAAGAAAGACAGGGTTGGCAACACCAACTTTCTTCAATCCGTTCACGACCAAACCGGGCATGGCCGCCACGTAGGTTCGCCGATGGCCACGGATTTCTGCTTCGTCTCGAACGCCGCCCAAGGAAATACGATGGAATTTTCGACCGAGAGAGGCGGCAACCGATCTTGCCAGACTGGTCTTTCCGGTTCCCGGGGGTCCAACGAGAAGCAGAATCGGGGACTTGTCAGTCATGCGCTTAGATTTCAAAATTTCTAGGCGTGCCTCCAGTGCAACCCGGTCAGATTCCGAGAGCAGAGGAACTTCCTTCTCGAGATCGCCATTCGACGAAGCTTCGAGGTCCTTTGAGAGGCCGGAGATTTGACGTTCAACATCGTTGTTGGTAGACTGCTTCAGCCGTAATACTGCCAAATACTCGAGGAGGCGCTTCTTGATTCGCTCCAAGCCGTAGTGATCCTCGTCCAGCTGCTGTCGAGCACGCTTCAATGTATCTGGTCCAAGCTGGTCTTCAGTAACCTTGGTCCATGGGATCTCTGCCAGATTTTCGAGGTAGGTACGGCAGACTCCATACTCGGCGTTGGCGGGATTCATCTTGCGCAAACGCTTAAGCTCCTTGTCTGCGACTTTCCGAGCTTCAGGACTCAGTTCCGCATCGTTAAGTCTTTGCTGTAATTCATCGACCTCATTTGGTTCTTTCTCTTCATTATCGCCCCCGCGCGCACCGGCAGGCCCCGGGGGTGTCCCCGAAAGACCTGCCATGGCGCGACGCGTTAATATTTCACGCTCACGAGGGTCAATCTGGCTAATGTCCACGGTTGAGTTCGGTGGAAAGGATGTCGATGAGATGTGAGTGACCTTGACGCTGCTTTTGATGTGCTGGGCTTGACGAGCCAAGATTTCCACCACTCGCTCCAGTCGCTCCTTAATATCCAAAGAAGCCAGTATCTGCAATTTTTCCTCGTAGCTTGCATCAGATACATCAGCCATAAAGTCGGCTAGTTTGCCGGCTTGGCCCAATTCTGTTTTCGTAATGTACAGTTCGAATTTCCTGGCCACCACAGGCGACAAACGGTTGGAGGCAGCTGATAGTAACGAAGACAGACGCAGCAAGGTAAGGAGTTCTCGCGAAAGCTGCCGCAACTGTTGAAACGATTCAGCAGCTTCGGAATCACCGTGAATGGAAGAGGCTAACAAAAGGGTCAGCCCTGAAAGACAGTATTCGCTATCTCCCAATACGTACTATCATCGTTGTGAAGAGAAACCTCAGCCTCAAAAAATGGTCTATCCTTCAAAACCTTCTTCACAGTGAATCGCTGGGAGCCTTGCACAAGAAGGAACGGCTCGGCATAAGCCCGACGCTGAACCCCAAGGACCTTGCCCACGGTGCCGTACTGATAAAGATCATCCTTGCGAGCCTGTCCAGCATCGATGGTGTCCCAGTCAAATTTCCGTTCTTCATCCGAATCCACGCCTTCGAGCAGTTGCTGCCCATCACGGCTCAGAAACGGTGAACTGAGCGGAACGCATCCGAAGGTGATTGAGTTATTATCGCGTTTGGACGGACGGTCTACCAGTGATGACAGGAGGTTGGTCAAATCGGGGCGATTGGAAACTGGAATGCGTAGCGTCACACCGGGTAATAAGACCGAGCCTTTGGCCAAGGGCACCAGGGGGAGCTTGATAGCTCTATCGTTGTTTGATCCCATTGTAAGCTGGTCAAATTAGTAGTGGAGGATAAACAACGACAAAAGCAGAGCAGAAAAACTTGAAATATGTGAGATGAGAGATGAAATGGCGGGTGGCGATGAGGGGAGGAAGTTCGGAGTAGCGAGGCGAGTCCGGGGGAGATAAGGCGAGTCGCATGTCTCGCAATCTCCACGTCCCGAAGCCGAGGTTAGTTGCGTACGTCAATCCGCCGATCCACCTGTTGCTCTGAACTAGATTTGGGACCACTAGAATATTGGTTGATTTGAACTACATGCGAGAACCTTCCATCATCTTTTTCTACTGTATTTCATTTTTTGTTCCGATTTTTCCATTCGGCGCAATTGCCGGTCTATTGACCCAGTCCCAGGTCCCGTGATCGGAGCGGAATTATCCCTCGCCATCTTTTCCTCGATCCTCGTGATTGACACGGTGCTCTCAATTTTCCATCATGACGTCCTCCAACAAGACCAGCTTCACGATTGGCACTCGCAAGTCAGCGCTTGCCCTGGCTCAGACTCACCTAGTCCTTGACGCCATCAAGAAAGTATACCCTGACTATGAATTCAAGATCTTTTCCCAAGAGACAGCGGGTGATCTCAACACCGTTATGCCGCTGAAGGATTTTTCAACCAAGAATCTGTGGACGGAAGAGTTGGAACAATTGATGATCGCGGGCCAAGTTGACTTCATTGCGCATTCTCTTAAAGGTTGGCATTCCGCCTCTTCCCCTCTACCCCGCCATGCTCATCCCGCGTGCTACTCCAGATGTCCCCACTCTCCTCCCCTCTACCTGTGCCCTTGGCCCAACTATCGCGCGTGAAGATAGCAGGGATGTGCTTGTCGTGAAGCGTGGATTGCCGTACAAAAGCTTGTCGGAACTTCCTGCAGGCTCCGTAGTCGGAACCTCCTCAGTCCGTCGAACGGCTCAATTAGCCCGGAATTACCCTCATCTGAAGGTCCAAAACGTCCGTGGCAACCTCGGTACTCGTCTCTCGAAGTTAGATGCAGAGGACAGTCCCTTCGCCTGCATTATTCTTGCGGCTGCGGGTCTGCTCCGTCTCGATCTGGGTGACCGCATTACGCAATATCTCGATTCGAAAAACAGTGGCTGGCTCTATGCTGTCGGACAGGGCGCCATCGGAATTGAAATTCGCAATGGTGACTCCGTGCTGCTGGAAATGCTGAAGAAGGTGGAAGATCGTGAGACCACATTTGCCGTTCTGGCCGAGCGCAGTCTGCTGCGGACACTGGAAGGCGGCTGCAGTGCTCCGCTAGGCGTCGAGACAGAATGGGTTCAGACTTCAGCAGGTAAGAAGCTACGTATGCGGTCCATCGTGGTCAGTGTGGATGGCAAGGATTGCGCAGAAGTGGAACTGGATGGCGACGTGGACTCTGCCGGCCAAGCAGAGGACTTTGGTGTCACAGTGGCCAATGCTTTGGTTGCTGACGGCGCCGGGGAAATCCTCAAGGTCATTCAACAGGAAAAGCAGTCGAAGGAGAATGTCTCCGTTTAAAAGTGTATATTATGCATATCTGACAAGAAGGTGGGCAATGATCCGAGGCAGATACCCAGTGACCAATCAATGATATCAATGTAATTGAATGCCAACATCATGAGCTTCTTGAACTAGATTTGATCGGGTGGTCGAACGTACTCAACGTGAAATCCATCCAGTAAAAATAGTACATATTCAGGAGCACTATCCCCCTAGCCACGATTGAGGGTGTTACCAGAGCCTTTTGGATTTGCTTCAACGTATTCATCCCATGCACGAGCCTTCATGGTCTCTTCGTCTGCCTTGTCCAAGTCATCTTCGTCGATCTCTGGCTGAATACCCGACTGTTCCCCTCCCTGTAGAACGTTGCCTCTCCTGTGTTCTTCCGCCAGGTATTCATCAATTGTCATCGTTGGCAGATTATGGCCTGAACGGAAGACACCCTGCTGGAGCTGCGTGCGGCGATCAAGCAGGGTGAAAGGCTGCATCGGTTTGCCCTTATTATTGAGAATCGGTCCATTTCTTCCGCCGTTGAGTAACAGCGATGTATCCAGTCGGTCTGAATAATTAGCTCCTCCCACATTGCTCCGTTGCCTGGGATCATCGGATGGGGGTTGAGGTGGTGGCTCTGGCGCGTTTCGCATGGATGATAGGATCGATAGCTCTTGCATCAAAAGATCTAGAGCTTGGAATGTCTGATGGGTATAGAGTTGCAGCTCTGCAAGATAGAGCCTTCGGGTATCGTCATCATCACTTTGGAGTTGTGCTTCGTTGCGGGCCAGGTACTACATAGAATGTAAGCCAAGTGCCAGAGATTCTGACATAACATGGTGTAATACCTCTAGTTTCTGCTTCAGCTCTTTCTCCTCTCGGAATCGTCGCACTTTAGTCTCGCGTCGAGCGGCGGCATCATTCATGGGTGCAAGGGTGAAGGAAGATGGGTTGGCCATGTATTCCTCCAGAAGTTTCTTGTCCTCTTTCGATAGCAGTTCATACTCGTCGAGACGGGTCAAGTATTTTTCATACAGCTCCAATGCCCGTCGAAGAATAGACTCGCGGTCGGATCCAGGTGCGCGTTGGGTCAGCTCGGCCAGGTAAAATTCCAATGTCATGTATCTGCATGCTCATATTAGCTCAATTGCAATGGCACGTTTGGGTGTGATGACAATACTGGATATCCCCGGTTGATACATCTTCTAATGACTCATTTGAGCTAAACAGTGACAAGATGCTAACTTGTCGCTGGCACTCATTGAATTTGGCGATTGTCGCTTGAAGATCATTTCGGTAGGCGTCTGTATTGGTGTCCCCGCGAGACTCTAGCAGGTTCTTGCTATCTTTTGCCGATGTAAACAATGAGCGAAGAGTCTGTGATTGTTCCATTATGCGGGTTGATGAGGGAAGATTGATGCTCGAAAGCGACGCTTGTGCCCCCGCGATTTCGGCTTGATTTTTGGCGAAGCGATAAGAACCGATAAGAGCCGATAAGAGCTCCATCTTATCTGTCCAAGTATGCTCTGTCTTCATATCCTTCGTCCATGAATAAAGCTGTAGGGAATGCTTTGAAAACAATAAGACAATTCACTAAATAATCACCTTCATATTGATACCCTAAAGTATGCGTGTCAGTCTTCATGACTTCCAAGGTTCTTTAAGTGAATGTGTCCCAACTAGATACCCAGTATATATAATAGAGGTAGTGCATCACACCAGCTTCTAATTTTGTTCATTTTGAACTTCCCCAAGGTTGCTTTTCCCTGGATGGTTACCCTTCGCTTTCTCCAACTATCACTGAATACTTTTCTTTGCATCATCTCCAAGACACCGATCGCTTATTTTCATTAACTTCCTCTCTGATCAAACGCAACCAACCAAAGCCATGGCACAAACAGAAGGTCACGGCGATCTACAGGATAGTTCTGCAATGGAATCCCAGAGTGAGGACGAGCAAACCTCTCCCGTCCCTCTCCTCTCTCAAGCCCGGAGGGTGCAGAACGCTCAGTTTCAAGCCCTGTAAGTCTTTATGCAAATCTTATGTTCAAGTGCTAAGACTCATTTTTGAAGGCTCTCGCAACAGGCGCTACAGGAACCCGAAAACCTTAAGAAAGCCGAGAAGCATTCCAAAGACACTGATCTATCTATAGTCAGCTTGATCGCAAGACAGGACGCTAGCGAGGGAAGCCTAGACCCTCGAGCGTATCAAATCGAGTTGTTCGAGCGAGCAAAAACTCAAAACATTATTGCTGTCCTCGATACTGGTTAGTCAGTCCAGAGGACTTATCTCAATTTTGGTTCTAACGATTTATAGGCTCTGGGAAGACGTTTATTGCAGTCCTCTTGCTCAGACATGTCTTACAGCATGAGCTGGTAGATCGTGCAAATGGCAAAACCCCACGAGTGGCATTCTTTCTAGTAGGTTCATGATTTAAATGAGCACAGATAGAATCTGCTCACATTTGTATAGGTTGACAGTGTGACACTTGTATTTCAGCAGGCCGGATTCCTGCGCCACAACCTTGACCAGAATGTGGGCTCCATCTTCGGAGCAATGGGCCCAGACCTTTGGGACCAGAAAACATGGGATGACCAGCTGAATAAATACATGGTCATTGTGTGTACTGCAGAAATTCTGAACCAGTGCCTGCTCAACGCATTTGTGAAGATGCGACAGATAAACCTCCTCATCTTCGACGAGGCTCATCATACGAAGAAGGAGCATCCCTATGCCCGGTAAGTTCCTGAGATTCTCATTGACCCCAAGAAGAAACAAAAAGAGATTAACTCCAATCACTTGGTAGAATCATTCGCGAGTCATATGTGACGGCTCTCCCATCGGAGCGGCCTAGGATATTTGGCATGACAGCTTCGCCAATTGACGCCAAAGGCAATATCACTGAAGCAGCTCTGTAACCACCAATTTCTCATAAAATACACTCGTCTCTATAGTCACTAACAGCAAATAGTCAGCTTGAGACACTGCTGCATAGCAAGATTGCAACAACAGCCAATCCAACCTTGGTACAAGAAGTTGTCCGCCGACCCACCGAAGAAACCTGGGAATATAAGAAACTAGAAGGTCCCTTCGAGACGGAGCTCTATCGCAAGATGAAAGAGCTATACGGAGATATTAAAGCTCTAGAGCCAATTTTCCGATTTGCATGGCATGCCAGCTCGGAGCTTGGAAGATGGTGTGCCGATCAGGTCTGGACGCAAGCACTGACGGAAGAAGTGATGCCAAAGCTTGAGGGAATAATAGGAAAAAAAGAAGAGAAAAACCATGAGTTCCTTCAACAGACAGAAAGCGTCATTGAAAGGATCAAAGAGGCAAGTGCCATGGTTAAATCTTACCAGCTCCAAGACCCAAGGGATTCAGGCCAACTCAGCTCTAAAGCTGAGATGCTCATGAGTATATTAACGCATCACTTTGGCAATTCAAAAGAGCGAAAGTGTATTGTGTTTACCGAGAGACGGCACACAGCTAAGACTCTTTTATGTCTGTGTGAGCAAAGGAGAATCCCTAATCTTCGTCCAGCAGTGCTGGTAGGGGTTCGGAAGTCAGATCTCACGGGGACGACCACTTTCCGTAACCAGTTCCTGGTCTTGATTAAGTTCCGGCAGGGTGAATACAACTGCTTGGTAAGTCAGACGAGTAGATCCATCGTTGAATATTGTGCTTAACACTCTGTTCTAGTTTGCGACGTCAGTTGCCGAAGAAGGCCTCGACATTCCAGACTGCAACCTTGTCGTGAGATTCAATCTATTTGAGACACTCATTCAATATGTGCAAAGTCGGGGACGTGCCAGGCATTCGGACTCAACGGTAAGTCCTGATGAGCCTATTAATGATTTCATGCTGAGACATTGCCTGCAGTATGTCAACATGGCAGAGCACGGAAATGAAAATCACAAGAAACGCCTTCAAGAAATTCGCCAAGCCGAAGTACGTATATCCTAGAGATGACAAGATTCTGAAGCTGACACCTCAGATGTACATGACAAATTTCTGCAACGCCCTTCCCAGGGATCGATTGCTGCTCGGTGAGGATCATGACCTAAATGAAGTTCTGCAGAAAGAAGATGGGCAACGAACCTACACCGTTCCATCAACTGGTGCAAAGTTAACATATCGACATGCTGTCGATATCCTTGCCCGTTATGCTAACTCACTGGTATGTTCAAAGGTTTGTATATTTGGACAAATACTGATGGGGTAATATACAGCAATACGAGCACGAAGCTTCCGCTGAGGTTAATTACATTTGCATCCCCGAAGATCAATCTTTCTACTGCGAGGTTTTACTTCCAGAAAAGTCTCCTATACGGGGATTTATTGGGGGCCTTGCACCACGGAAGATACTTGCGAAACAGTCGGCCGCGTTTGATGTCTGCCTTTTGCTCCGAAAAAACAAATTGCTTGATGACCACTTCAAGTCAATTTACCACAAGCGTCTCCCGGCAATGCGCAATGCCAAGTTAGCAATCTCATCCAAGAAGACGGATGAGTACGCAATGCTTTGCAAACCTTCGTTTTGGACTAAACAGCCAAGTGGCTTACCAGCTACGCTCTACGGTATGGTCATCGAATTCCGTCCCTCGAAGCCACTGGCTCGTGAACATGGGAGATTGATTCTATTGACTCGGGAAAAGCTCCCACTCTTTCCAACATTTCCCCTATTTCTTGGCCACGATATCGAGACCACTATCGAGACCGTGGTACTTGCTACTTCTTTCCCAGTAACACAGGAAGAACTGATTCATCTATCTATTTTTACACTCTCCGTTTTCCACGACGTATTTCACAAGACTTTTGATCCTGAACCAGGAAGGTTTCCTTACTGGCTTGCTCCAGTCCAAGCCAAAGTCCAGTCTATTACCTCCACGACCTCGCCCAGAGATGTGCTGGACTGGGGGACACTGCTCTTCGTACACGAAAATCGAGACTTAAAATGGAACAAGGAAATGAGCACAGAAATTTTGCTCGATCGATTTTTATACGATGACTGGGATGGCAGAAAACGATATTTCCCCCTTGCTATCGATGGCAGTCTTCGCGCTTCAGACCCACCACCGAGTTACGTGCCCCGTCGGAGATGGATGCAAGACATTGTGAACTACACATTGAGCCTTTCCAGAAATTCTCGAGCGAAGTTCTTAGACAGCTGCGACTGGGATCAACCAGTTCTCCAAGCGGAGTGTGTTGGCCTGCGAAGGAATTTCCTGGACAAGACAACGGAAGCAGAGAGGTTAGAGGACAAACGAACTGTGATCTGTCCACAGCCGTTGAGGATATCACCTGTGTGTCTTGCAATCCTACTGCTTTGCTGTGGAAGGACAATACTGACCTGACTTTTCAGATACCCGTAGCGATAGTTGCATCATGTCTGGCATTCCCTGCCATCATGAGCAGACTAGAATCCTATATGATCGTCATGGAGGGCTGCCATTCTCTGAGCCTAGATATCGGCCCTGCGCTTGCACTCGAGGCCTTTACTAAGGACTCTGACAACACTGAGGACCATCGAGCATTGCAGATTCATGTGCAACGAGGGATGGGCAAGAACTATGAGCGCCTTGAGTTTCTGGGCGACAGTTTCCTCAAAATGGCAACATCCATAGCACTCTTTTGTCAAAGACCGGATGACGATGAGTTCGACTTTCACGTTCACCGAATGTGCTTGGTTTGCAACAAGAACATGTTCAATACTGCTATCAAGCTTCAGCTTCCCCAATATATCCGCAGTCGCGGATTTTCCAGGTCAGTCAATAGTCTCGAGGTAGACAATACGCAGTTGCTGACTTTGTACTTGACTCCAGACACTCGTGGTATCCTCCTGGTCTTCAATTGCTCCATGGTCGAAATTACATCAGGGACCTTGCTACCGAGGGCACCCACGCACTTGGGGAAAAGACAATCGCGGATGTGTGTGAAGCACTGATTGGGGCGTGTCTGTTCGCAAAAGGCAAGGAAAATCGGTTTGACATGGCCATTCAAGCGGTCACAAAGTTTGTGAACAGCGAGAATCACATGGCAACGTCCTGGGCAGACTATCGTTCCTTTTACACAAAGCCCGAATATCAAATTAAAACAGCTGATGGGGCCGACATTGATCTTGCTAACAAGATCTTTGATCAACTCAAGTATCGATTCAGGCATCCCCGTCTCTTGCGATCGGCATTTACTCATCCATCATATCCATCAGCTTGGGCAAAGGTACCATGCTATCAGCGACTTGAGTTCCTGGGAGATGCTCTGCTCGACATGGTTTGTATTGAGTATCTTTATACTCGATTTCCTGATAAGAATCCCCAATGGCTCACTGAGCATAAAGTAAGTGCAAGACATATCCCGGGATCTAGTGCGTTAATTAATATCGTTTCAAGATGGCAATGGTTTCGAACAAATTCCTCGGCGCCCTGGCAGTCAAGCTGGGGTTCCACAGACACCTTCAGCACTTCAGCGTTCCTCTTCAATCAAGCATCACACACTACGCTGAAGATCTCCAGGCTGCTTTCGAAGAATGCGAAGGTGCGATGGACTATTGGCTCGGGAATAGGGACTCGCCAAAGGTACACTGGTTGACTGTATGCATATATCTGACACCGGAAACTACTAACAAGGATGTGAATTAGTGCCTGCCGGACATGGTCGAGGCATTCGTTGCCGCCATTTTCGTGGATTCGGAATTTGAATACTCGGTAGTGGAAGACTTTTTCACAGCTAACATCAAGCCATTCTTCGTGGATATGTCTTTGTATGATACGTTTGCCAATCGGCATCCAACGGTAGGAGTACCACCCAATGTCTACATTTCCATTACTGCTTTGAAGCTAAATGGATTACAGACGTATCTTCATACACAGATTACCAACTACGGTTGCATCAACTACTGTCTCAAAGCTGGCGAGCTCCCATCGGCGGATGGAGACAAGACAAGCGTTCTCGCAGCTGTGATGGTACATGGCCAACCCGTTGCAAAGGCCATTGCATCATCCAGTCGATATGCCAAGATCAAAGCCAGCGAGCGGGCACTAGATGCTCTAAGTGGGCTGTTGCGGAGTGATTTTCGCCAAAAATTTGGATGTGACTGCCGAGTAGGCGAGACGGAAGAGTCAAAGGCGGATATTGGGACGGCAATCTGATTGTGAATCTCGTTTCTCCATTTATCTGCATTAATAGTTGATCGCGATGTATGATAGCAAGAATGAAATACTGGACTCAGAGTCTGGAACGGCTCAGGAACCCGATGCCGTCACATGGTTGGGCGTAATGCGCTATACCGCATTGGGGCCATCCCCTGAAGTAACTACAGCCAACAAACACCGCGTATCGGTGATCCCCATCGCACCCGACATCGAACAACATTTTTTTCGACTTCGCTACTCTCTTAATTTAATCTTTCCAATCTACCTTTCTTTCGCCTTGGGTCGTTGATTGTCGTCATTCCTTTCTTCTCTCCCGACGCGAACCGTGTCAACATTTATTCTCTCGCCGATCGCGTCCCTCGATTTCAACCACCGATGATCTTCTTGCCCACGTCGCTTAAGATTTGAATTAAAGATGGAGGTTGCCTCTGGAGGGGCGCCAAATGGCGTGTCTGCACCGGAGGCGGCAGCTTTGGTGGACTCTGGCGCGGTGATTCAGTACCTGACAGAGGTGCTCCAGGTGACACTGGGCGCTTCGAAATCCGAGTTAGAGAGCGCCGGGAGCTTGCTCTCGGCTGCTAGGTACGACGAAACAGTGCAGAGATGCACGCGCTTCGCGTCCGAGTCACAGGTCGCGCTTTATGTTCAGAAGGACATCGCGGCCGCCGAAGAGACAAATGGCGAGGTTGAGAATCCCGGTGAGAGCTCACAGCACCTTCGATTATTGCTGATGCTCCTTTACTTACGATCTTTATCAAGAATCCACTGTTCAGTATACCTACAATCTGTCCACCGAGATTTCATCCGCCTCGACTACCGTCTCGTCCGTCGCTTTCATCAAACGCCCTGCCCCCATTGACCCGGCCCTTCCGATTGCCGCGCAGGTTCAGGTGATGAACCTACCTGGTCTGGCCTCTCTGAACAACACCCAGGCACCGCAAGGAAACTCCATGTCACCATATCAGATTCTACATCTGTTGCTTCACCATGGTCTTAGTCCCTACTTCGAAGCCTACACTCGGAACCAGGAGACCGTCGCGGGAGTCAAGCCAAGAGCGGATACGGAGGTCAAAACAGGGATTCCAGGAACAAAAAAGAAGTTTGCAGAGCTGGAGTTGGGTTTGATGCACCTACAACAAAATGTGGAGATTCCGGCTCTAAATCTCCCTCTCCACGAGGTGGTGCAGGCTGCTTTGAAAGAGGCCGAGGCAAAGGGAATCACGCCCTCCGTCGAGTTGATTCCCTCGACGGTCTTGGATAGCAGTGCTTTCACAAACAGCATCCAGAACACCGTGAACGGCTGGATTCGCTCGATCCAGACAATTACCAAGATGTCCCGAGACCCCGACAGCGAGTCGGCGTCGCCAGAAGTAAATTTCTGGCTTTCAATGGAATCTGCGCTGGAGGGTATTGAGGCTCAACTGTCAAGTGATGGAGTAAAGTTGACTATGGACATTCTCCGTCACGCGAAGCGGTATCAAGCGACCCTTAGTTTTGTGGCGGACACTGGGCTGAAAGATGCCACCGAATTGGTCCAAAAGTACAATCAGCTGATGCGAGATTTCCCATTGGATGAATTACTGTCAGCCACTTCGTTGCAAAAAGTGCAAGAGTCGTTGGGTTTGATTTTTGGCCACTTGAACAAGAAGCTCAAGATTTGCCCTTATCCAATTAAGCGTGCTCTGTCGCTCGTCGAGGCAATCTCTGGCGACCTCGACAAAAAGATCCACGATTTGATCAATGGACGTGACGTCTTACATCTTGATTATCGAGAATTCCGGACATTGATCAGAACAACCCAAAATATCTGGCGGTCCTGGGATGAGAATCTCAAAGAATTTACCAATGTTGCTCGTGAATCCACACGACGCCGCAATGAGAAGTTTATCCCGATCAAGATAAACGCCAGACATGACAAGACTCGCGAACGGCTCAAGTACATCGACACTTTCCGGGTCAACCATGAGCAGCTTCAAAAAACTATCATCAACGTTCTGGGACCGAAAAAGCTGTCCGGTACGGAAGGCGGCGCTGGCGTCGACTCTGAAGCCATTCTTGTGGAGGAAATTGGTGATGTGGATGCCGTGGAAGAGGTCACTCACGCCTATGCCGCTCTCAAGAATGTGGATGTTTTGGATGTTTCGCCCGAGGGCTCTCGCGCTTGGGAGCAAGCTGAAATTGGTTACAGTGAGCGTACCTCCCGCGTCGAAAACTCTATCATCGCTCGCCTTCGTGATCGCCTTGCCACGGCGAAGACGGCAAACGAGATGTTCCGTGTCTTCTCTAAATTCAATGCCCTACTTGTGCGCCCCAAGATTCGAGGTGCAATCAGCGAGTACCAGACGCAGCTTATTGAAAACGTCAAGCGCGACATTTCGGCCCTCCACGAGCGTTTTAAACAGCAGTATGCTCATTCCGAGGATCATGTCATGGCTCGATTGCGAGATTTGCCTCCTGTAGCCGGCGCCATTATTTGGGCGCGTCAGATCGAACGCCAGCTAGATGGTTACATGCGCAAGGTCGAGAACGTCTTGGGAGAAGACTGGCACATGCACGCCGAAGGGCAGAAACTGCAAGCTGAAAGTAGCATGTTTCGCAAGAAGCTCGACACCCGGCCAGTATTTGAGTCGTGGCTTTACGATGTTCAAAAACGCCATGTCGCGATCTCTGGCCGGCTATTCAACATTGTGCGCAACCGTGCTGCCGGAAATACCCTGGAAATCAGGGTTAATTTCGATGGACAAGTCATTACCTTGTTCAAAGAGGTACGGAATCTCATCTGGTTGAATTTCCAAGTTCCCCATGCAGTCAGCAACATCTCCAAGGAAGCAAAGCGCGTCTATCCTTATGCCATGGGGTTAATAGAGAGCGTGCGCATTCTGTTGCAATTGTATCGCCAGATCTTCTCAATGACTGAGTTCAACATTCTTCTCAACGGTTACGTGAATGAGTCCCAAGCCATGATTGCAAAGGGTATTCCGCTTCGATGGGAGTCATTTGTTCATTCCTATGAGCTCCATGTGAAACAATCAGCTTTGGCAAATGGCACGGTTGATCCTTCCATGCCTAGCCGTACCGAAAGCAAGCATGTTCAATTCGTTCGCGAGTTTGCTGGTTGTACATCGATACTCCAGGCCAAGACTCATACCGCAACTAGTATAAATGACCACATCCAAACAAACGTGCAGAAACTCAAGACGTGCACATACAACGAAGAGAGCTTCAAGAGTATCCTGGGCTCGGTTCAAGAAGATGTTGACAAGCTTAATCTTGAAAACTACGTGAATCTTAGCTACTGGGTCTCTGAGCTCAATGGAAAGATCGAGGCCATTCTCCGTGAGCGTTTGCTTCGCGCTGTTTACGACTGGATGCACAGCTTCCAAGTCCCCAAAGACGAGCAAATTCACTCCAGCAATTCGGAGCTTGCCAATTCAACAATTGACTTTCCTGAGCTTATACATGAAATCTCTATGAAGAACCAGGTTCTTCACCTTGACCCGCCTCTTCAGTTCGCCCGTGCCAGTTGGTACTCGCATTTTGACGAATGGCTTGGTGTGATCTGTAACCTCCCAAAGGTCAAGGCTTCTCGCTATGAAATTTCCGTCGATGTCCAAAGTGTACGGAAATCCGAGATCTGCTTCTCGAATCTTCCGCAGAGCTGCAGCGACGAACTTAACCAAGTGTATAGCGTGATTGAGTCCAGGATCCAGAACGTTTCCGAGTATGTCGACAAATGGCTGCAATTCCAGTCCCTTTGGGACCTGCAATCTGACCAGGTCTATGACATTCTGGGTGACGACTTGTCTCAGTGGCTGCAGCTGCTCCAGGAGATCCGAAAGAGCCGGGCCACCTTTGATACCTCTGAGCTCAGCCGATCGTTTAGCACTATCCGAATCGACTACGAGCAAGTCCAGACCAAGGTGAATGCCAAATATGACCAATGGCAACATGAAATCCTTCACAAGTTTGGAGCGAAGCTCGGTAACAGAATGAGAGAAGTACACTCCGATATTGCGGCAGCACGCCGCGATCTTGAGGGCCAGACACTTGAGGCCTCGTCTACTGCCCATGCTGTGTCCTTTATCACCATTGTTCAGCAGTGCAAGCGCAAGACTCGTGTCTGGGAACCCGAAGTCGATCGGTTCCGCCAAGGTCAAACAACCTTGGCTCGCCAGCGCTACCAGTTCCCGAGTGATTGGCTGCATGTTGAAAATGTTGATGGCGAGTGGACTGCGCTAAATGAGTTGCTCGCTCGGAAGGGCAAGATTGTGCAGGATCAGACGGAAGGCCTCCGTGCTAAGATTTCCGCCGAAGACCGTATTATCCACGGAAGAATTGCTGAAGTCATTGCAAACTGGAACGAGGAAAAGCCTGTTTCTGGAACCATCCCCCCCGAAGAAGCATCTCTTACATTGAGCTCCTTCCAATCACGCATCGAAAGTCTTCAGTCTGAGTTTGAGATGGTATCGAAAGCAAAGGAGGCTCTTGACCTCCCTGGCAGTGGTGAGTCGGCGCTTCCTGCGATCCTTGAGGAGGTCCAAGACTTCACTTCCGTCTGGGCGTCATTGTCAACCATCTGGGCCAACCTCAATGGCTTCCGCGAAATCCTCTGGACATCCGTTCAGCCCCGTAAGGTCCGACAATCACTTGACAACCTTATCAAGATGACCAAGGAAATGCCTAGTCGCATGAGGCAATATGCTGCGTTCGAACACATCCAAAATGTTCTCCGTCAGTTCCTTAAAGCCAACTCAATTCTGTCCGATATGAAGTCCGATGCGCTCAAGGAAAGACACTGGCAAAGGATTTTCAAAACCTTGAAGCCAGGAAAGGGCTTCTCGTTTGTCTCTTTGACTCTCGGTGATGTCTGGGATTTGCAACTTACGACGAGCGAGAACATCATTCGCGGTATCATTTCTCAAGCTCAGGGTGAGATGGCACTGGAAGAATTTTTGAGGGATGTTCGCGAGACGTGGCAAAATTACTCTCTGGATTTGGTGAATTACCAGAACAAGTGTCGTCTTATCCGTGGTTTCGATGACCTCTTTGCCAAATGCAGCGAGAATTTGAACTCTCTTCAGGCGATGCGCCACTCTCCCTACTACAAACAGTTTGAGGACGAGGCTGCCGCCTGGGAAGACAAACTGAACCGTGTTCACGTCCTTTTCGATGTCTGGATTGATGTTCAAAGACAATGGGTGTATCTTGAGGGTGTATTCACCGGAAATGCCGACATCAAGCATCTGCTTCCGCTTGAATCAAGCCGCTTCCAAAACATCAACACAGAATTCTTTGCAGTGATGAAGAAAGTCTACAAGTCCACCACTGTCTTGGATGTTCTTGCCATCAATGGTGTCCAGAAATCGTTGGAAAGATTGGCTGAGTTACTCAGCAAAATCCAGAAGGCACTCGGTGAATACCTAGAGCGAGAGCGTGTGTCTTTCCCGCGTTTTTACTTTGTTGGAGACGAGGACCTCTTAGAAATCATCGGTAACAGCAATGATGTCTACCGTGTTGCCAAGCACTTCAAGAAAATGTTTGCTGGTTTGTCAGGCCTGGTCATGGACGATGACAACAACATCGTCGGATTTACATCGAAGGAGGGAGAAGAAGTCCGCTTGAAGAAGGAGGTTAATCTTGTGAAGACTCCGAGGATAAATGACTGGCTCTCCGCGCTAGAGAACAACATGAAGTTGACTCTCGCGGAGCTCCTTGGGGAGGCCGTCGAGCAATTTGACAGTCTCTACAACACCACTGATGTTGATCGCACGGCCTTCAATGATTTCCTTGCCAACTATCCCGCCCAAATTGTTGTACTCGCCAGCCAGGTTGTTTGGACCAATGTTGTACAAAAGTCCTTGCAAAATGGCGGTGCGAATCTCTCCGATTTGCATGACGCCGAGGTCAGAATCCTTGAGCTGCTTGCTGCCACTGTGCTCGGGGAACTGGATGCTATCACTCGCAAGAAGTGTGAACACATGATCACCGAGTTCGTTCATCAACGTGATACTATTTCTCAGTTGATCCAGTTCAACGCAACTAGTCCGACACACTATCTCTGGCTACTGCAGATGCGATACGTCTACCAGGCCGAGGGTGATTTCTTGCAGCGCTTGTATGTCCATATGGCCAACGCCAAGCTGAGTTACGGCTTTGAATACTTGGGTGTTCCCGAACGCCTTGTTCGTACGCCTCTCACAGATCGTTGTTTCCTCACTCTCACTCAAGCACTTTGTCAAAGACTCGGTGGCTCCCCATATGGCCCAGCCGGTACTGGTAAAACGGAGTCAGTAAAAGCTCTCGGTCTGCAGCTTGGTCGCTTCACTCTTGTTTTCTGCTGTGACGACACATTTGATTTCCAGGCAATGGGCCGCATTTTCCTTGGTATCTGTCAGGTCGGTGCGTGGGGCTGTTTTGATGAATTCAACCGTTTGGAAGAAAGAATTTTATCCGCGGTTTCTCAACAGATTCAGAACATACAAATTGGTCTGCGGAATGGAGAGGATGACGAGAAGTCCCAGATCGAGCTGATTGGAAGAAACCTGTCTGTCAATTCCAATACTGGCATCTTCATCACTATGAATCCGGGATACGCAGGTCGATCGAACTTGCCTGACAACTTGAAGAAGCTCTTCCGCAGTGTCGCTATGTCGAAGCCCGATAAGGAGCTTATTGCTGAGGTGATGCTGTTCTCGCAGGGCTTCAGACAAGCCAAGGCACTGTCTAAGCAGACTGTACCATTTTTCGATCACTGTGCAAAAGAGCTATCTAAACAGGCTCATTACGACTTTGGCCTGCGTGCCCTGAAGAGTGTTCTCGTTAGTTCTGGCGGCCTGAAGCGTGCGCGTCTCGCCAGTTCCGATGGTGAACTCGGCCCCGATGAAGTTATTGAACCGCAAATCATTGTACAAAGTTTGCGCGAGACCATCGCTCCCAAGCTTGTGCAACAGGATGTTGAACGCATGCTAGAAATTCAAGCCCAGGACTTTCCCGGCGTTGAGTATGTTCCTGCCGACTTTACTGAACTCACCAAGGCAATTCGGGACATTGCACATGAACAAAACTTCGTGGACAGTGAAATGTGGGTCTCCAAGGCCTTGCAGCTCTACCAGATTCAGACAATACATCATGGTGTCATGATGGTCGGCAAGTCGGGATCAGGCAAGTCAGCTGCGTGGAAGATTCTTCTTCAAGCTTTGCAACGCATTGAAGGTGTTGATGGCGTCTCACACATCATCGACTCCAAGGTCATGTCAAAAGAGGAACTATATGGTAATCTGGACAATACCACCCGCGAATGGACCGATGGTCTTTTCACTGGCATTTTAAGAAAGATCGTCGACAATCTTCGTGGAGAAGACAGCAAACGTCATTGGATTGTGTTTGACGGTGATGTAGATCCCGAGTGGGTTGAAAACTTAAACAGTGTTTTGGATGACAACAAACTTCTTACTTTGCCCAACGGAGAACGTCTCAACTTGCCTCCGAATGTCCGCATTATGTTCGAGGTTGAAACATTGAAATACGCTACTCTTGCTACGGTCAGCCGCTGCGGTATGGTCTGGTTCAACGCCGACACTGTTACTCCTTTGATGATGATTAGCAACTACGTCGAGGGCTTGAAAAACAAGGTCTTTGAAGACTTGGATGATGATAGCGCTCCCTCCGGAACGGCTATGGCCACTACTCAAGATACCCAGAACACGCTTTCCAGCATTCTCAAAGAGCACTTAGAGCTTGATGACCTTGTTTTGAAAGCCCTGGAAGAAGCCAAGAAGTACAACCACATCATGGAGTTTACAGACATCCGTGCTCTCAATACCCTGTTCAGTCTGCTGAACAAAGCGTGCCGCAACGTCTTGGAGTATAACGTCCAGCATGTCGGAAACTTCCCCCTGGACCCTGAACAGATCGAGTCGTACCTCTCGAAGAAGCTTCTGCTTACCCTGGTGTGGTCTTTCACGGGTGACTGCCCTCTTGCAGACCGCAAAGCCTTTGGACAATACATTGCTGGCATGTCCACACTCGATCTCCCGCCAGATGGCGACTCCTCTCTCATAGACTTTGACGTTGCCCTCCCCAAGGCCGACTGGGTGAGCTGGCAGTCCCAGGTGCCTTCGATTGATGTCAACACACATTCAATCACCGAAACCGACGTTATCATTCCTACTGTCGATACCATCCGGCACGAGGATGTCTTGTATTCGTGGCTGGCTGAACACAAGCCTCTTCTCCTTTGTGGTCCTCCTGGTTCCGGTAAAACTATGACGCTGTTTGCCGCTTTGAGGAAGCTGCCAAACATGGAAGTAGTCGGATTGAATTTCTCAAGTGCGACCACACCAGACCTTTTAATCAAGACTTTTGAGCAGTACTGCGAGTACAAGAAGACGTTGAATGGCATCGTGATGTCTCCCAATCAGATCGGTCGCTGGCTTGTCATTTTCTGTGATGAAATCAACCTTCCAGCGCCAGACCGTTACGGCACACAGCGCGCCATCACATTTTTGCGTCAGCTTGTCGAACAGAATGGTTTCTGGCGGGCATCTGACAAAACATGGGTTACTCTTGACCGTATTCAATTTGTCGGTGCTTGTAACCCCCCCACAGATGCTGGTCGTACTGCAATGGGCGAGCGATTCCTGCGCCATGCTCCTTTGGTCATGGTTGACTACCCCGGGGAAGTTTCTCTTAACCAGATTTACGGTACCTTCAACACTGCCGTTCTCAAGGTCATTCCTCTCCTTCGAGGATATTCCGAAGCTCTCACCAAAGCTATGGTCCAATTCTATCTTGAGTCGCAGTCTCGATTCACCCCAAAGATTCAACCACACTACGTGTACTCTCCTCGTGAGCTGACTCGCTGGGTACGTGGAGTTTATGAAGCAATTAAGCCTCTGGATACTCTATCGGTCGAAGGTCTTGTCCGCATTTGGGCGCATGAGGCTTTGCGCCTTTTCCAGGATAGATTAGTTGCCGAAGAGGAGCGAGCCTGGACCGCCGATGCCGTTCGACGCATTGCTCTGGAGCATTTCCCGACTATCAATGAGCAGGAAGCGTTGGAAGGACCAATCCTATTCTCCAACTGGCTGTACAAGCATTACGTACCGGTGAAGCAAGCGCCCCTTCGCGAATATGTCAAGGAACGTCTCAGGACCTTCTGTGAAGAGCAGGTTGACGTACCCCTGGTGTTATTCAATGATGTCCTGGAACATGCCCTTCGCATTGACCGTGTGTTCCGCCAACCTCAGGGGCATTTGATTCTCATTGGTGTCAGTGGAAGTGGAAAGACAACTCTCTCGCGATTCGTTGCGTGGATGAATGGTCTGGCTGTGTTTCAAATAAAGGTACACGGAAAGTATTCATCAGAAGACTTTGACGACGACCTTAGAACAGTTCTTCGGCGCGCGGGATGCAAAGGCGAAAAGATTTGCTTCATCATGGACGAAGCTAATGTTCTCGACTCCGGGTTCCTGGAACGAATGAACACATTACTTGCCAATGCTGAGGTTCCTGGTCTCTTCGAGGGCGATGAGTTCTCCTCTTTGATGACTGCTTGCAAAGACGGTGCCCAGCGCCAGGGAGTCTTGCTTGATTCTCAAGAGGAACTTTATAAGTGGTTCACGCAGCAAATTGTCAAGAACTTGCATGTTGTCTTCACTATGAACCCACCTGAGGATGGCTTGTCTTCCAAGGCGGCCACCAGTCCAGCCCTGTTCAATCGGTGTGTGCTTAACTGGATGGGTGATTGGTCTGATGAAGCTCTTTTCCAAGTCGGCTCAGCACTCACACAGTCAGTTGATCTGGATAAGCCAAATTTTGTTGCTCCCGATAGCATCCCAGTTGCTTACCGTGAAATGTCGCTGCCCGCGTCGCACCGGGACGCTGTTATTAACGCCATGGTCTACATACACCATTCGTTACATCGGATCAATCAGCGTCTATACAAGCAGCAGGGACGAACAACCTTCCTTACACCTCGCCATTACCTTGACTTCGTCGCTCAATATGTTAGGCTGTTCAATGAGAAGCGCGAGGATCTCGAGGAACAGCAACGTCATTTAAATGTCGGTCTTGAGAAGTTGCATGACACGGTCCAAAAAGTCAGTGATTTGCGTGTTACCTTGAGCCAGAAGAAGACACAGTTGGAGAAGAAAGACAAAGAGGCGAATGAAAAATTGCAAAGCATGGTAGCCGATCAGCAGCGCGCGGAGCAGAGAAAGCAAACTTCATTGGAAGTCCAAGCGGCACTAGCGAAGCAGGAGAGTGAAGTGGCGACGCGGTCGGCGGTTGTTAAGAGCGATCTCAGCGCGGCACAGCCTGCAGTTGAGGCGGCAGCTTTCAGTGTATCGCAAATCAAGCGTCAGCATCTCACCGAAGTTCGATCAATGGGGAGCCCTCCGGCTAGTGTTAGACTTGCTTTGGAAGCCGCCTGCACGCTTCTTGGCCACAAGATCAATGATTGGAAATCCATCCAGGCCATCATGCGCGCCGATGACTTCATTTCTAGCATCGTTCGTTATGACACAGACCGAGTGACACCAAGTCTCAGAGCGAAGATGCAGAAGGAGTTCCTGTCCAAGGAAGACTTCACTCTGGAACGTGTCTCTCGAGCGAGCAAAGCGTGTGGTCCCCTTGTTGCATGGGTCGAAGCACAAGTCAATTATTCACTAATTATGGACCGCGTTGGACCACTAAAGGAAGAGGTTGAGCGACTCAAGGAGCAATCTCTACAGACGGCGGCAGAGGCACAGGCCATACAGGATACCATTCAAGGCCTAGAGACCAGCATTGCCACTTACAAAGCCGAATATGCGGCCTTGATCAGCGAAACCCAGGCTATCAAAACGGAAATGTCCCGTGTCGAGCTCAAGGTGAAACGAAGTGTCAGTTTGCTCGATAGTTTGGCATCTGAACGTCAACGCTGGGAGGAGGGCAGCAGGTCCTTTGAGACCCAAATTAGCACCCTTGTTGGCGATGTTCTCATTGCGGCTGCATTTCTTGCTTATGCTGGTCTTTACGACCAGCAGTTCCGTAAAGCGATGGTTGAAGACTGGGCTCACCAACTGGCCGAATCGGGTATCGACTTCAAACCACACAATCCAATCACGGAATATTTGTCAACGACGGACGAACGCTTGAGCTGGCAAGAGCATTCTCTGCCTGTCGACGATCTCTGCACGGAAAATGCCATTATTATGAAGCGCTTCAACAGATACCCTCTCATTGTTGACCCTTCGGGTCGTGTGACAGAATTTCTGCAAAGGGAAAGCAAGGACAGAAAGCTTACTGTTACCAGCTTCCTGGACGATTCCTTTGTCAAGCAGCTCGAAAGTGCTTTGCGTTTTGGAAATCCGATCTTGATTCAGGATGCTGAGCACTTGGATCCTGTTCTCAACCATGTCCTCAACAAGGAGTATCAACGAACGGGAGGCCGAGTTTTGATTCAACTTGGCAAGCAAGAGATTGATTTCTCGCCATCCTTCAGGCTATTCTTGTCCACCAGAGATCCTTCTGCCTCCTTCCCGCCCGATGTATGCAGTCGCACAACATTCATTAACTTTACGGTCACCCAGAGCAGTTTGCAAACGCAGTCGCTGAACGATGTCTTGAAGTTCGAGCGACCAGACATTGACGAACGTCGCAATAACCTCGTAAAGATGCAAGGGGAGTTCAAGGTCCACCTCCGGCAACTTGAGAAACGCTTGCTACAGGCACTGAATGATTCTCGCGGGAACATTCTCGATGATGACAACGTCATTGAGACATTGGAGACTCTGAAAAAGGAAGCTGCTGAGATTACCAAGAAAATGTCCGAGACCGAGGGTGTGATGTCTGAAGTCGACAGTATCACGCAGAAATACAGCATCATTGCTCGATCCTGCAGTGCTGTGTTTGCAGTCCTCGAGCAACTCCATCACATCAACCATTTCTACCAGTTTTCCCTTCAGTATTTCATTGATATCTTCAACTCCGTTCTCTACCACAACAAGCGCCTCGCGGAAGAGAAGGATCATTCTTCCCGTGTTCAGATCATCATTCGAGACTTGTTCATTACCACCTACCAACGAACTTCTCTTGGTCTTGTACAAAAGGACCGCATCACGCTTGCAATTCTTCTAGCCCAGGCTACACCATTCCCAATGGACCGAACCATTCTTGATAGAGCTTTGGATGGAAGTATTGATGGCCAGGATATATCTACCACGCCGGATCGTCGCGAACAAGTCATGAATCAGTTGCAGAAAATGTCAATATTTCAGCAGTTCGTTGCCAGCATTTCTCAAGATCAGTGGGATCGATTCTTTGGCGAGGAACTTTGTGAGAATTTCGTTCCCGTGGTCTGGGATGAAGGGACGTCGAACTTTGACCAACTCCTTCGTTCCCTGCTGCTTGTTAAAATGTGCCGCATGGATCGATTTGTGCCAACTGCCGAGCGATTTATTGAGGCTGTGTTCGGCCGTGAACTCTTCGAAGGTAGCAGCGACTTGAAAGATGTCGTTGGGCAAGTTACCGCGACTACCCCTATTGCTCTCAGCTCAAGCCCAGGCTTTGACGCCAGTTACAAGGTTGATGCACTGGTCAAGAACACACAAGCCACGTGTGCCAACATCGCAATGGGCTCAAATGAGGGGATTGAGAGTGCTGACAAGGCCATCAGCAATGCCGCGGCGGCCGGCAACTGGGTGTTGGTCAAGAACGTTCACCTTGCACCTTCGTGGCTGCAGAGCCTGGAGAAGAGATTGGACTCGCTCAAACCGCACGCAGACTTCCGACTTTTCTTATCGATGGAATCGAGCCCCAAAATTCCAGTCAATCTCATCCGCGCCTCCCGCGTACTGATGTACGAACAACCTGCCGGCATTCGCGCCAACATGAAGGATTCTCTGGCTACATTGACAAGCCGGGCCAGCAAACCCCCCGTCGAAAAGGCGCGAGTCTATCTATTGCTCTGCTTCCTACACGCTGTGGTCCAAGAAAGACTTCGCTACGCACCCACCCTTGGCTGGAAGGGTTTCTGGGAGTTCAACGACAGCGACGTAAGTCACGATAAGATTCTCCCTGTCTGAACATTATGCTAATTTTCTCTCAAGTACGAATGCTCTGTTTTTATCATTGATTACTGGGTCAATACCATTGCGCAAGGACGCACCAACCTCGCACCCCAAAACATTCCTTGGGAGCTCATCCGTACCCTTATCACAGAGATGTATGGCGGCAAGATTGACGATGCTGGCGACTTCCAACAGCTGGAGAATCTGGTGAAGAGCTTCCTCACATCGACTGCTTTCGAGGAAGACTACAAGCTTGTTTCGGGCGTCGAGAACGACGATGTTCTCACTCTGCCCTCCAGCACGAGCATTCGCGACTTCATCGCCTGGGTCAACAATCTACCTGAACGTGAACCACCCACGTACTTGGGTCTGCCGGCTAATGCAGAGAAACTGTTGCTGGTTGGTCATGCTCACAAGCTGATCAGTGACTTGTCGCGTGTCATGACCCTGCTGGATGAGGGCGAGCAGTTGATGATTGACAGCTAGGTTCTTTTCTTACCCATTGGTACACGGTTGGGAGTTGAGCCGGCGCACTTCTAGATGAATGCGGCCAGGATGATGGTGGCCCTCTGTTTTATCTTGTTGCCGAGTCGGGCACTTTGCATGTATTTTATCTTAGGTTTTTTTTTTCTTTTGTACGAAGTTTTGTCTATTTTCAAAGTGCAGAATACATTTTTCTATGTCTTTTCATATTCTCTGCATCGTATCGCGAACAGAATGAATCAGATAGATGAAATCGCTCCATTTACGCAAAAAGGGCAGAGATTATGGTCAATAGCATTAAGTATCCAGTATACAATCTGTGGAATATCTGGTTCGCATAGGGCAGTCCGTCCTGACCGCCCGTGGCACATAATGTAGAATGACTGCAAAAACGCCAACAAATTCCGTCAAGGACGATGTCCTATGTACCTCGAGCGAGTTGCGCTCTCGTCCAAATCAACTCTACGAGATGAAGGTCGACTCGGAGAACATGTAGCCCTCTTCGACCATTTCCTTGTCGCCTACCTTCAGCTTCAACGACAGCTTGTCGCTTGGCGAGTACTGGCATCATTGTTAATTTCTCAACGCGAAGTGAGCGTGGGTTCATTCCGACGTACCTGGAAGATGTATGGTCTGGCACCTGCCACACTGCCGGCGATGGTCTTGATGAAACCGGGGACTTCACCCATGACATCGATGCGATCCAGTCGCTTGCCGAGCGGTCCATCGACTTCGGCCGAGACGTCTTGACCATCGGTAGTTTTGCCGGTCCACTCCCATTTAATTGAGGTGGGCTGGGGCCAGTCGCTGTCCGGGTCAGTCTCGGAAGCAGTGTGAGTAGCCGTGTTATTGACGCCGGCGTAAACAATTTCGTCGTCTTTCAGAATGGCACCAACGTTGACCTTGGTTGAGCCGTAAGACGGGGGAGTAGTGTACTCCATCATGATGGCAGAGTAGGTTGGGGTCTGGAAGTTGATAAAGTTCCAGCGGGCCGCTATTTTGTATTAGTCTGACACTTTGATCGATTCTTACTGAGTTCCAATAGGCGACAGTCTGCTCTTACCTGCATGATGCGGCTTCATTCCCTGCAATGCCGGGATGAACACACCGCGGCCGGTCAGATCGTAGGTTTGTTCCTTGGTCGTAATGTTACCTTCGACAGCACAACGAGCCCAGAAACCATGGCTCATGGAGCCCCAAGGGTTCTTCGGGTCAGTTCCGAAGTAGGAAGTGCCATCTTTGCCAATCATGAAGCCCGGGGCTTTCCGGGTAAACTTGAGGTCCACGATGCTCTCCTGATTCACGGTTGACTTGATATGATATGCGTCACCAGCCTCATTGAGGGTGATGGTCAAGTTATCGGCACCAAAAGAAAGCATTTGCTCGTCGAACATGAAGTTCGAGAGCGGGTCGGAGTGCCAGATGTGAGGGCCGTCGCCCTTGAGGTTGAAGATCTTTGTGTTGAAGTGGGCGGTGGTATGGATGCCTCTATAATGTCAAGTCGGTGCAAGTCAGTCATACTGGTAGCTTTCAAAATCCCATGCCTCTCGGCGGAATGCTCACGCGATGTTGCTGTAGATAACCTGAACCATGACCAGTGTACCGTTGTCCGCCATGACGTAGAAAGTCTGGGTTTCCACATTGGTGTACTGATGAGCCTTCCAGCGCAAGTGATCCTTGGACATGACGGTGAAAGGCGTGTCGGTTGTCTGCTGGGCGACCGACTGGATGGCCTCGGGCCCATAGATGGGCTCCTGCGTGCCCACGGCCGCAGACAGACTGTAGCCCAGTTAGCGACCACGCATGACAGCGAGGACACAAAACACCAGCACATACGTTGATTTGAGCCAATTCATGCTGCGAGATTCGTCCAAAATCTCCTGAAATGAGAGGAGCAAAAAGACTGAAAAGGGAGGTGAAGGAGAAGGGAGATCGACACGCGGGGCCCGAGTTTAGTTCGGATGTGAATGGGACGCCGAGTTGATCAAAGCGACAGCGACACCACGGCCAATCGAGTGATCACCACGAGCCAGAAATAACTTCCTGTATTGTATTGAGTCGGTAGGTAGTTGATCTGCGCAATCCAAACTGAAATGGAACTCAAAGACGATGACGTTGGATGCTCAACGCGGGCTCGCTTGGGATGGACCAATCAGGGTCCGGTGTGTCTTTTTGTGGCCTTGTGAATCGGGCATTCAACTACTCCCGAAGTAGTAACTGTCACGGCAGAAGGAAATTCTTCCGTCTTCGGCTCAGTCTCCTTCACTTCCCCATCCAGCATTCCATCATGGCCAAGAACGCGCTGGCTAAAGAGCAGTTTGTGAAGCTCATCGTTGGGGCTGGTCAAGCCAGTCCCAGTCCCCCCGTCGGTCCGGCGCTGGGTAGCAAGGGTGTTAAAAGCATGGACTTTTGTAAGGTGAGAGCTGGCTCGCGTTCGATCGAGGATTTCTCGCGATTGACTTTGCCGATAGGAATTCAACGCCCGCACGGCTCATATCAATCCCGGTGTCCCTATTCCGGCTCGCGTCACCGTTCGCCCAGATCGGTCGTTTGCTTTCGATCTCCGGACCCCGACCACCACCTACCTTCTGTTGAACGCCGCCAATGTCGAACCCCGGAAGAACCGTCTACGTGGTGCCATGAACCCTGGCCATGAGATCTGCGGTAAGATCTCGCTCAAGCATGTTTATGAGATTGCGCAAATCAAGCACACGGAGACACGGTTATCCGGATTGTCCCTGCACGGGTTGTGCAAGAGTGTCATATCGCAGGCCAAGTCCATTGGCATCCAGGTTGTCCCGTGATGGCGTGGACGGACGTGTATCACTATGTGACGATGGATTGATTTCGATTTTGTCTCGACCATGAGAGACATGGAGCGATGATGATCCTCAAGGCCAGCATTGATCATTTGTTTCCTTGATTCTTGTCTGTGGTTGGCGTTTTTGCTTGGGAGAGATCACAAGGTGTCCCTTGTGTTGTACTATATATCCCCACTTCCTCTTGTACTATTCGAGCGATCCGTGCATGACAATTCCAAGGGCGTTGAACCCCGTTGTGATTGCAATGTCCCATGACGCCAGTTAAGAAACTGGTAGTACATACAACCCATGGTCCATGAGGCTGATCGAGATACCCCTTGGGGACAAGGGGTGTCGACGGTTATGTCCGATGTTGTGCGACTATCGACTTTTGACCCTCAAAATGTCCGATATGGCGACTCCGGGTGATGACGATGAATAGAAGAGTAGAACAAAGATGATAGGGATATTGATTGTATAGTTCCTTATCTCCCAAATGTATAATATGCATGATATATGGATAAACGCCCAATCCATGTAATCAACTAAGCCGCATTGGGCAAACTTCCAGATCATCGCAGAAGCGCAAAAACGCAACAAACGCTTACAATTCCGGAAGTCGGCACGTTCTGGACATGGTTCCATTTCTCCGTTGCCTTCCGGGCGCACCTGAGCTGCATGAATCTGCATTCTAGAGAGAACGATATTCCTGGATTTCTGAGGGCTTTTTTCACTCCATGTGGTGTTCATCCTGGAATCCTGAATTTGGATATCGAGTCATCATCCCCACCCCGTTTGATCTCCGACCCAAACCCACCCCTCTCTCTCCTCCACTCTGCCTTGATTTCTCTCCCGCAAATTCTGTCTCGATTCCTATTGCATTGCTTTACCGGGATCTCGTGTTCCTGACACTCAAGGGTCGTCGTGCTACCGTCGCACGCGTTCATTTGCAGGGATCCGGCGTGGGAAAAGTCTAAGCGCAAAGATTTGCCTCAACAACGTAATCGACCATCTTCCACTGCGCAAACTGATTCTAGACTCTCCTTCCCACAATACGACCATTCTTGTTCGTCATTGCTGGGAGCAGTCTGCGAGGGCGATCCAGTTACAACAAACATATCTCTGCGCTGACCGTGAGGGGCATGCGTCCCACCTTGCCCCGAGGTGGTGTCGATGCGTATGACGTCTGAAACGGCCGAGTCGACCCCAGCCGCCAACTCCAAGGACCCAGGTATGTCTTGGCTACCCGCTCCCATTCCTTCCGGGCATGAGTCCCTCGTTGTTGACGCATTCCTGATTATAATAGCCCAATCAGTGCCGCCCTCCGCCAAGATGTCCCAGACGGAGATCGGTGACCCCGGTGACCCCGACGCCAAGTCGCGATCTCATCCCGGTCAGGTCCGCTTCTCCTCCATCACGCAGGAGATCCAACCTTCCTTGCTCTCCCCCGCGTCCGACCAGACCCCGGATTCGACCAGGCAACCCACCGATGAGGACGATCTTCGTTCCTTGGCGATGAGCTTGCAGAGTTCCCAGCTTCAGGAGTCTCGTCTACGCAACTTTTTCTACGAGCCAATGTCTCTGCCTTCATCCCGGGTACGTTGACAACGTTTTCCCATATCGCTCCCAAAGAAAAGGCGCAGCTCATTATCAATGATGTCGCTGCCGTCGTCAAGCTCATCTGCACGCCCACTTAGCCCCCGGTGGAGATTTCAAACGGCTAACCTTTTCCCCTCAATGTAGGTCGGATCTCGAGAGTCGAGTGATCGTGGTGGCCGCGAAAACAGTGGCTCATTTGGAGCTTCCCCCCATGCTTCTCCCCCGTCTTCCGTCGTTCAGTCGCCTCCCCTGACTCCCGCCGTCACCCAATCTCGCGATGGTCGATCTGATAACACAGCCTCCTTGAATGCCACGAGCCGCCCCCAGGCTGGCTCGACGGCCATCACCCCCGAAACATCCGGCGACAAGAATGGATCTCAAAGAAGTTTCCCCTCGCCTCGGCGCTCCTATACCGACCAATTGTCCGACAAAAGAAGTGGCGCGTCCGAGGGGGCTACCCGACCCCAAGTCCAGGTGCCCAATCATCGGGCTCACTTCTTCGTTGGACACGATGCCAGCTCTCAAGAAGAGAGCCCGCCGCCCACGCCAAGGGACTCTCACACGCCACCGGGCGCCATTACTCCCGTCGGGGAGCCCAACGATCCGTATGCTCGCAGTAAAAGGGCCCCACAACCGAAGAATCTCGCACAACTTGATCCGCGGTTCATCTTCGGAAGTCGAGACACTAGGCGAACATTTCGCCCAGGTACGCCACGGTCGGCCAGCGCCAATGACCTGGCCAAGCCTACTGATAAGCGCGGTGTTTTCGGGGGTAACAAGAAGGAGGGTAATGACCACAAGAAAGAGCACCATCATGGTCACCATGGATCCATGTCTGAATTGAAGCGGTTTTTCAAGATGGGCCACCGACACAAGCGACCTGACTCCCCAACATCGGCGTCCAAGCGGCCCAGTCGGTCATCGGGGAAGAGCACCCCATACCAGATGGCGCCCGAAAATGTTCCTTTCGCTGACGACCACGGGTTAAACTCAAAATACGGCAAGCTGGGGCGAGTTCTTGGGTCCGGGGCAGGAGGCTCAGTCCGATTGTTGAAGCGCAATAGTGACGGTGTGACATTCGCTGTCAAACAATTCCGCGATCGTCACAGCTGGGAAAGCTTGAAGGAATATTCCAAGAAGGTGACTGCTGAGTTCTGCATTGGGTCAACTCTGCACCACGGCAATATCATCGAAACCCTTGACATCATCCAAGAAGGGAGTCATTGGTACGAGGTGATGGAATACGCCCCGTTCGACCTCTTCGCCGTTGTGATGACCGGCAAGATGAGCAAAGAAGAGATTGCCTGTTCTTTCAAACAAATTCTTAGTGGCGCGGCATACCTCCACGGAATGGGTCTGGCGCACCGAGATTTAAAGCTGGACAACGTTGTGGTCAACGAACGTGGAATCATGAAGCTGATTGATTTTGGGAGTGCGGTCGTGTTCCGCTACCCATTTGAGAACGACATTGTTTTTGCTTCTGGTATGTCAGGACTATGTCTGTTGACTCGAAATTTGCTGACCTTCCAACCATAGGCATCGTTGGTTCCGATCCCTATCTTGCCCCCGAGGTGTATGATGAGAAGAAATATGACCCTCGCCCCACGGATGTTTGGTCGCTGGCGATCATCTTCTGCTGCATGACACTGCGCCGTTTCCCGTGGAAGCAACCACGCACGACGGACAACTCATACCGAATGTTCGTTTCCACCCCGACGCCTGGGACTCCAGTTCCAGATTCCGACCCGCGTCGGCAAACCCGTCCAAAGTCAACTCCCGACCTTCCCGCAACTGCCAACGATCAAAAACCCCCGTCGAGTACATCGGACAACCCGGATAATCATGGTCGGTTAGCCCCGCCCCTTCCCGACGCGAATGGAACCAACAACAACAAGCCTGAGTCCCCGAAGGACGATCGCCCCGGTGAAGGTGCCCAAAAGCAAACCAGCCAGACCAGCAATGGTGCCCATGATAAACCGACTCGAACAACCAGCAAAGAAGCTCCGCCTCTACCGCCCAATTCACAACCCCCTGCACAGAAACAAGAGGTGATCAAGGGACCATGGCGGCTTCTCCGCATTCTGCCGCGGGAAAGCCGATACATCATTGGCCGTATGCTCAAGGTGAATCCGAAGGAGCGAGCAACGCTGGACGAGGTCCTGGCCGATGATTGGGTGCGAAACATTGATGTTTGCTATCAGGAGATCTCGGGCGAGATCATCAATGCCTCCAACCACACCCATATCCTTGAACCGCCGTCTCAAAGCCCTGCAGTGGCCAGCAAAGCCAAGGCTAAATGATTCCCCTTTTGTGTATCAATCTCTTCGTGTGCATAATTCTTCCCCCAAGACCTCAAGTTCGAGGTCTGCGATATTGTCGTCTTTTGCTTTCTCTTTTTCAGAGGCTGTTTTTTCTGGTCTGCACTGTTCTTCCCCGCCTTAGATGTTTTTTTCTTTGCTGCGCGTGATACAGTATCTCCTTGGCTTCACTTATCCTTCGAGTTGATATTCATCCCACTAATCTCCTGACGTGCCATGACTAACCACTGTTCACTTCTTTTGTGAGAACGGCGAGGTCGCACGATATTTCGTTTTTTGCGACGTCAAGGGACCAGAAGACCCAAATCTACTGGCTAAGAGCAGCGCTGGTCAAAAGTAGAGGTGCGCTAGATTTGGCAGGACATTCTTCTCATCGGATGGGGTTTTGTTCCTGCCGTGTGTCTTTTCTGTCTGGGAGGAGCTCTGTTATGAAAAAGAATAGGTAGATACTTCTAAATACATATACTTTTTATCCTATGCAATTTGGCGTAGTGAATTCGTCTTTTGTCTGGACTTGACGTAACCTTCGATTCGGCGATCTCGGATGGTCTGAGCGCGGAGAAACTATCTTCGATCTGCACTGCGGAGCTCAACCTTGTGCACTTGGTTCTGCAAGCTCCGGCTCTTCTTGCGTCACCTTCCCCGGTATTCTATCTGGTCAACACAGCATGCTCTTGCGGTAGAAGCTCCTACACAAGTCAAATCCACCCCGATCATGGCTCAACGGCCTGATGGAGAGCCTTTGGTCTCCTCGCTCTGGACGCGGTCTCTCCTGGTACGACTTTGTTCTCGGCCACGGGATTCATTCAGCACTAACTGTTCGATGTGTAGGCTGGAGCTGTGGCAGGTCTCACCGTTGACTGCTCTCTTTACCCTCTCGACACCATCAAGACTCGGCTCCAAAAGGCACGCGATCACACCGCACCCCAAGCGACTCGCCTATCATTGCGCCAGACCGTGCGCGGTATCTACGCCGGTCTTCCATCGGTGCTCTTCGGCTCTGCTCCTTCCGCTGCTTCCTTCTTCATCGTCTATGACGGTGTAAAACGCTCTCTCCTGCCTCCCCCCGGCTCCTCCGATACGCCCTCCCGAGCCCATGTCTTCTTCACCCACTCCATTGCCTCGTCGCTAGGCGAGATTTCCGCATGCGCCGTGCGCGTGCCGACCGAAGTCGTCAAGCAACGTGCGCAGGCCGGTCTCTTTGGTGGATCGAGTCTGCTGGCACTGAAGGATATCCTGTCCCTGCGACATGCAGCGCCTGAATCTACCGCACAGCCTTCAGCAAGTGGAACACAATCTAGCGCTCCCGTCGCTGTGAAACGCGGATATGGCCAGGTGATTCGTGAGCTGTACCGCGGCGCGGGGATCACCATTGCGCGCGAGATCCCCTTCACTGTGCTCCAATTTACGATGTGGGAATCCATGAAGGACACATATGCGCGTCAGTACCTGCGGCATCCGGCTGGCTCTGGCTCTGTCACGGAGGATCAAATCCCCGCATCGACGAGCGCGATGTTCGGCAGTGTTGCCGGTGCCATTGCGGCGGGATTGACGACTCCGTTAGATGTGATCAAAACTCGGGTGATGTTGGCGCGGCGGGGCGATGGAGGTGCTGAGGCCCCGGTTCGGGTAAAGGAGATTGTGCGGGGAATTGCACAGGAAGGAGCTGGCGCCTTTTGGCGTGGAATTGGACCGCGGGTGGCATGGATTGGCATTGGCGGTGCCGTGTTCTTGGGCAGTTACCAATGGGCATGGAATACATTGGAGGGAAAGAGAGAGAAGGAGTAGAGAGCTGATGTGCTTGACTCTTTGTATATTATTCTTGTTGTATAGAAGAGTTCGTGTACAGCCGCTATAGAATCTATACATAAACGGCGACGTCTCTCTTCAAGTGCAATGATTTGGTCCTACGTGCCTTTGAGCAACCAACTGAGCTCCCGTACTTGCTCCGGCGAGACAAGATTCTCCAGCTGTTCTTTGCGTAGAAAATCATGATCTTGGAACTCGAATCCGGGAATCACCATCTCGAAGCGAGTTAACTCCCATTCGGCATTTCAATGCAGTGCTTACCTCGCTAATCAACAAACCTCCCGACTGGTCTGGATCAAATCGATCATAACTCGACGAGTCCGGCAGCAAGTAACTGGCTTTATACTTACCCCCATTCACCTGCCAGTGTCTGCGCTCGCCCCGCATCAAATCGGGTCCAACAACGAAGCTCTCCACGCAGGCTTTACTCTGCCGGTTCTTGTCCTTCTGATCCGCATGGATAATCACGTATCGTCCACGTCCACGATGCCAGGTATGACGCGTCTGACTCAGATTCCGGTGGAAGACGCCGCGAGGAGCATCTGGTGTGAGAAGGTACCAGATTGTACTACTTGCCGAGCGCGTCGCATCGTTCTCCGGATTTAATTCAGTGAAAGTCGAGGTGAATGGATTCGGGATTTGGCGTGAGTCGCGACTGGTTTCGGTGAAATAGCCACCCTCGGGATGTGGATGGAGGTTGAGATGGTTGATGAGAGCCTCGATCGAGTCATTTTCATGAGACATGTTTATGCTGGTTCATGACTGTCATCTATGGACTGTTGTAGAAGTAGATGAACACAATGACATCAGACTGAAATGCGAATGAATTTCCCCCACGGACCTGGCGCTGCGCCTTTAACCACGGATGCCCCTGACTCTGCCCCAACTTCCCCTCATTAGATCGGCGACTCCATTGAAAAAACTTTCTCCGTGTGAACTTTCCCTTCCGACTCTTCTTTGGTGTTCTGGCAATGGTCTACGGTGCCTGTGACGTCGTCTCTCCCCCACTGTGCTAGTGATCGGCCTCGATTGAGGAAGATAAGCTCCGCACCTCCGCGATTTCCTCTCGTCGCAACTGCATGTATGGCACGGAAACTGAGCCACCAGAGGGTCACGTATGGTGTGTTTCATGATGGACTGTTCTTCTGAACGTTCTCGGTGTCCGACGCTAACTCTTTCCCAGTGCTCCCTCTGCCTGATGCCCCCGGTGGGCACCGGCTGGGGGTCAATGGTCTGACGGTTGACCGACAGAATTCCATCCTGTAAGCGGCAGATTAGATCAGGAGTTATACCCTGCAGTCCAGTTCACGATATCGCGGACGAACGGGCGTTAAGTCAACTCCACGTGGATTGCGCCGCTAACGTCTTCCCCAGGTATTCCGCGGGCCGCGACGGTGTCATTTGCGCGTGGGACCTTGATTTCCCTCTCAACCCCCTCCATTCCTCCAACCCGTTCGCGTCGGCCAATCGCAAGCCCGGTCCAACGCGCTTTAAAACGCAGGTTCAGGCTCATAGTCATTGGATCAATGATATCGTCTTGACACAGGACAACTCTGCGCTCGTCTCCGCTTCGTCCGACACCACCGTGCGACTTTGGCGACCGCATTCTGAATCCACTGAAGTTCCGGAACGTATTGGGAAGCACACTGATTATGTGAAGGCGCTGGCGAGCCCGGGCCGTCATGCGACTTGGGTCGCCTCGGGTGGCCTTGACCATAAACTGTATCTCTGGGATTTGAATGGCGCCGGTGAAAGGCTGAGTATTGATGCCTGTGGTGACGAGGTGACTGAGAAGGGGTCCATCTACGCGCTAGGTGCTACTTCATCGGTCCTGGCCAGCGGCGGGCCGGAAAATGTCGTCCGTGTCTGGGACCCCAAGTCCGGAAAGTTGGTTACCAAATTCGTGGGCCATACGGATAACGTCCGCGATATCTTGATTAATCAAGCTGGGGACACGATTATGACCGCATCCTCCGACCAGACGATCAAGGTGTGGTCACTGACGGCGGGCCGTTGCATGAATACCTTGACCATGCACAATGACAGCGTTTGGTCACTGTACTCGGACCATCCGGATCTATCCGTCTTCTATTCGAGTGATCGCTCGGGTCTAGTGGCCAAGACTGACACGCGACAGTCGTCCGACGTCGAGCAAGGCACTTGTGTCGCCGCGCTGCAGGAACACGAAGGTGTTGTGAAGGTTGTAGCTGCCGGTGACTTCATTTGGACAGCCACCCCCAAGTCCAGCATCAATCGGTGGAAGAATGTGGATACGACTCTTGAGATTGAATCCCAGCCCGACTCAACTCGTACTATCGACGCAGCAGCAGCGGCATCGACGAATTCGGCAAATAAGCCAAAGAAAATCCCTTACAATGCAGCTTTGCAGCTATCGGCTACGTCTACTTTGCTGGGAGGTATTTCTCCTAATGGACAATCCCCTGAGCCGGGACTGGAGAATGGGATTGACATCACGATCCCGGTGCATTCGCTCCCGGAGGAGTCTATCGAGGGACAACATGGACTCATCAAGTGCTTAATGTTGAATGACCGGAAACGAACACTCACCCAAGATTCAGCAGGCGAGGTCGTTTTATGGGACTTGCTCAAGGTATGTGGTTGATGGGCTGCAGCTGACGATTATCGCTAACTGGTGAGCAGTGTGTGCCAGTCCAAACATTTGGCAAGCGCCATATCGATGATGTGGCAGCCGAGATCAATACCACCGAGAGCATCTCACATTGGTGCACGATTGATGTACGGACCGGCCGACTTTCGGTCATCCTGGAACCCAATCGCTGCTTTGACGCTGAAGTTTATGCGGACGAGACTGACCTCTCTGATACTGCACTGTCGCAGTTTCGGGACGACCAACGCAGTAAGCTTCCTCCAGCACTCCTTTGGTAGACTCAACGTACTAAATACGACAGTCAACCTTGGCAAGTGGATCTTGCGCTGGCTGTTCGCTCCATTAATCAATGAAGAAATTCGACGCGACGCCGAATACCGCGCGAACGCGGTAGCTAAAGCTGAAGAGCTCTCCGACTTCAGCTCGATGGGTACTTCTGCACCGACCGATGACGTTCCTCGTAGCGTTGGGATTCCCATTGCGCACGACTCTCGGTCAACCTTACGCCCCGGCCCGGACTTTCCTGGGAGCCCCAATGCCTCTGGGATCGGCATCAATGTGGGCACGCCTTCGTCGGCAAATTATCTCAGCACTTCAATGCAAAGTAAAAGTAGCCTTAGTCCGTTCCCTACTTTCGATGCGGAAACTTCGGACGTCCCTGGATCGACAAATCCGCAACACGAAACTGTACCATCTTCCTTTTCGGATAAATCCAGCGACTACTTTTCTTCACGACCCAATATTGTGGTTCAAAATGAGAATGACAAAGTCCCTGCCTCGCCGGGCGATGCGGGAGTACCACAGTCCCCAGCTGAACCAGATAAAGAAGAGCGCAAGAGAGGCGGATCTTTGTTCAGCAAGAAATTCCGCATGGATTTCCCTAAGAAGTTGACGCGCACATCAACGGATACCAAGCCTCAGATTCAAGAAGAAAAGGTGGAGGAATCGGAAATTTCTTCGGTCAAGGAGGAGAAGGTTTACGAAGCCAACATCAGCGGAGTGATTGATCGAATTCGTCATGAATATGATGAATTCCTCGCTGCGAATCCTAACCGGGATCTGGCGACCACGATTACCCCCAGTTTGGAAAATGAGACCCCTCGTCTCTATATTCCGGCTCGGACTGCTGTGTTCATCCAAGAAGAGACTGGCGACACTGCTGTAGCTTCGGATCTCTACCGTGGGAGCGTGGGCCATATGAGCCAGGATATTGAGCGACTGGAGAAGGCCATTCCCCATTGGCTTGGAGAGCTTCTTCTGAAGGTAAGGCTTGTATCGTTGGTGGCCCGGCCTTGTCTGACTTTACTAGAATCAAATCCCATTCAAGGAACAGGTCAAGATCGCATTTGTCTTGAAGCCTTTTGATGATTCTTTGCCCCCGGTTGCGAAACCTGAAATGTATGTATCAGCTCATCTGTGTTTCTCCCATCGAGACTAACGGTTGTCTTCAGCCCAACTGGAACTACTGGACCGCCGCCTGCGAATGGAGCGAACAATAATTCGCGTCTGAATGCAAATCGCATGCTTCGCGCCAAGAAAGTCCTTGCTTATGTGGCCGAGCGAATTGATCCCCCGAACCCTGATGAGCCTGAGTCGAATACAATGCCGCCGGAGGAGTACCTTGAGCTCTATTGCCAAAAGATGGTATGTTCGATTTGACGGTTGTTTTGTACCTTTGCTAACTGATTAAGTTGTGTCCCCCCAACATGACCCTAGCCACAATGCGCACACATCTCTGGCGTACCTCGGGGGACATGATTCTTCATTACAAGACAAACGGCAAGAAGGAGATCCATCCTCCCCGGTCGTTGACGGGTGGCAACGAACCACACGGCACAACTAGTGAAGCCACCACTCTTCACGCCAGCAACGGAGAACCCAACGCGCCATCCAGTATCCATTCGATGACCAATTCTGGCTCCGTTGCTGGCTCGATCGCTACATAGGAGCATATTTAGACATTTGCTGCGAATATCCCATATGCTTGTTTCTTTCGAATTGCTCTTCTCGCCCCGACCGTTATCAGAGATCTGTTTCCCTGTGATGCGATGATAGTCCAACGGGCATGATGTAGAATGCGTACATAGCTTTATACCCTCATGTACACCCATGATCATGGCAATGGCTTTGCGGTGGATTTCGAATGCCATTCACATCCTCGTTCTCGAAGTGACAGATCCAATGCTTAGTAGACCACATTGGTAGATCTGCTCATATAATCATGCTGCAGTCTGGCAAAGACACTCGTAAATGGAAGATATAGATATGCGCATTCCTGGTGGCTCTTTTTGCCTCGATGAGATAAGTATCTGAGGATACAGCCATGATGTCGAAAGTCGAGCAAGTGTTGTATAGATAGCAGGGTCTTAACCGGTAGAAATCAATGGAGCATTTTCCGGAGATCCTTCAGAGTCGATAGTCGCAAGTCGCGAGTTATGAGTTGTATTTGGAATTTAAGCCATGAAGTTGGTGGTGAGCCTGATTGAATGCGCGTTCGTTTCTGTTCTGGGGCCTCATTGTGTGTAGTATAAATTCAACGCGTGATAAGTTGTAAACGCGTTTTTTATCAGCGATATATGTCAAGTGTATGGTTGGACTGAGGTGATAAAACGTGTAAATTGTATATAAAGACAAGGTTGCAACCAGGTGGAGGTAAGAGCACAAAGATTGCAAGGAGGGTTGGAAAGTCTATATAGACGGAAATTGCCGTGGAACTCTGATATCATCGGTGGTGAGATCTTTCTTTGGGACTTACTCAAATATATCATGGTTCGTTATATACCACCTCAATCCCACGCGAGACAGCTTTGAAACTTGCATATTTATTCGTGTATATTGACATTTAGCAAAACTTTGCTTTAAGAATGAAATCCGATCACCTGTGTGGGTTTCATATTGGGGGATAGTTAGGCGCAGACACGAGCATTGGTTTGGTCATAAACTCGACCCCTCACTGCTCCTGCAGCATTCACCACCATCTCACTCCGTCTATATTCTTCGCCAAAATGACCGACTACCCATTTGACACCGGCAAATTTGGCCGACAAGTCACTACAACTAGCCCCAATGCTCAGGTCTGGTTTAACCGCGGTCTGGTGTGGGCGTATGCTTTCAACCACCACGAATCAGCAACTTGCTTCGAGCGGGCCATTGAAGAAGACGAAACTTGTGCGATGGCATACTGGGGTCTCGCATATACCCTCGGTCCCAACTATAACCAGCCCTGGGAATTCATGGGCGCCGAGTTGAAATCCGTCTCGCAGCGGACCTACCAAGCTTCTCGCCAAGCCGCCTCACTTGCTGCCAGTGGCACGCCCGTCGAGCAGGCAATTATCAACGCTATCCAGGCGCGCTATCAAAGTGAAGAGCCCGTCAGCATGGAGCAGTACGCTGCTCAGAACCGTGCTTTTGCAGATGCCATGGAAGCAGTATATCGCGATTTTGGCGATGATCTAGATGTTGCTGCTGTATACGCTGATTCCTTGCTCAATCTGACGCCGTGGAAGCTCTGGGACTTACAGACTGGGGAACCGAGACCTGGCGCTCGCACGCTGGATGCGAAAAGGGTTCTGGACCAGGCGCTCAAACAAGAGAAAGCTTATCAACATCCGGGTCTACTACACCTTTACATCCACCTGATGGAAATGTCCCCGACGCCCGAGCTTGGTCTTATTCCCGCTGATTACGCCCGAGATCTGATTCCTGATGCTGCGCATATTAGCCACATGCCATCACATTTGGACATTTTGGTTGGAGACTATCGAGCTGCTATTCGGGCCAACCAGCGGGCTGTGGTTGCCGATGAAAAGTTCATGCAGCATAGAGGTATCTTGAATTTTTACTCGGTTTACCGTATGCACAACTATCATACACTCATCTACGCAGCGATGTTCGCAGGACAGAAGGCGGTTGCTCTCGACGCAGCCCACGGCATGGAGACCACCCTGCCCAGGGAGCTACTTGAACAAATGGCAGACTACGTCGAGGTATTCATGTCTGTCCGTTCGCATGTCATGGTTCGATTCGGCATGTGGGAGGAAATCATCCAGCGTCCTCTCCCCAATGACCCCGAATTATACTGCGTTACCACTGCAGCCGCGCATTACGCAAAGGGCGTGGCATACGCGGCAACTGGGAGGATCGCCGACGCCGAGGCACAGCGAGAACTATACCACGAGGCAGCGAAGCGCATCCCGGAAACACGACTAGACTGGCCGAACAAATGCGTGGACATTCTGGGAGTTGCGCGAGCGATGCTAGATGGCGAGATTGAATATCGCAAGGGGAATTACACGGCCGCATTTGATCATTTGCACCGCTCCGTCGAACTCGATGATGCACTGGGATATAGTGAGCCGTGGAGCTGGATGCAACCTGCCCGACATGCATATGCGGCTCTTCTTTTAGAGCAAGGCCATGTCGAAAAGGCAGCGGCCGTCTACCGCGCGGACCTGGGTCTTGACGAGTCGATTATTCGTGCACGCCATCATCCGAACAACGTGTGGGCATTGCAGGGATACCACGAATGTCTTGTGCGATTAGATCGAAAGGCTGAGGCCAAGGTGATTGAACCGCAGCTCAAGATCGCTGTTGCCACTGCCGATATCCCCGTCAAGTCTTCGTGTTTTTGTCGGAAAACATGTCTGAGTGCGAAGGTTGAGTGAGAGACGGAATAGCATTGTGATATACATTTAAGTTTCACCGTCTTTCTCCACAAATTTAGCCCCCAAATCGTCGATAAGCGCGCGTAGATAAGGACTTTCTTGCAGCGAGTAGCATTTTGAAATAATGTTATGGAATACTCTGATACCTACCTAGGTATTATTCAGAAGTTATTGGAAGAAGTAAAACCTTGGAATGTATATATTTTCGTTCTATGCTGAAATCATGTATATTTCTTTTGTCATTCTCGTCTGAAATCTCCTATTTCTGGTTCAACTATACTAACATGTGATAGTATCTACAGGATTCTCTACCATCACGATTTCACTGAGATCCGGATCGTACTTCTATCGACAGCACAGTTCAACCGATTACAATCTGACAGCGCGGTGGAATCGGCAACGGTCAGATCCACACACCAATCATCTTCTCCAGACACCGAACTTTGACGAGGATGGATTGGATCATCCAATCTCACGAGAATACTTTCAGCCCGGAGCGACGATCCCGGCCAATTTAGGGGTCACAACCACCAATCAATCATGCTGATCGTCCAGCTGAGATCCTGATCCTGGGGGCTTGAAAATAAGACCAGACTCAGCTGGCCATCTTTCTTCATCATCTCGCGTTGGTTCTGGTAGAGCAGGCCCATTGCTCTGTCATGACAACTCGATCCCGACAACTTCTTGTCATTTCAGCAAGGATACAACCAATTCGATCGGATTAAGCTGGAGTTTCACAATGACTAGTCTGCGCTGGTGTTTCCTCTTGCTCGTCCTGGCGATATTCGCCTACGCCGATGACAACGACCGCACCTGTTACCATCTCGACGGGTCCATTGCTCCCGTACAACGACCCTGCACCTCAAACGGCGTGACAAATTGCTGCGGGCCCAACAATCTCTGCATGAGCAATGGTCTCTGTTTCTTCCAGGGAAACGAAGGAATGATTCTTTCCCGAGGCAGCTGCACCGATAAGAACTGGGGATCAGGATGCTACGCGCCATGCGGTAGGCCATTATCATATCCCATTCTACGGAATACATCTACTAAGTCTTTGCAGAAAAGTACAACCGTAACACCGGCATCGCGCTCGTTAACCTCGGCTATAACTTCTCGCACACCGAGTACTGCTGCAGCAATGTCATCGCCGATAACGGCTCTGTCGGCTGTAAATACGAAGAACCCTTCGAGATCACCCAGGGCACCGTGATACCCGATGCAGGATTTTTGAAGAACAACGGTGTAGGCAATTCTCCCTCGCCGTCGAATCCCAGTGAGATGCGATCGTCTTCGTCCTGCGTGGCTGTTGAGGTTGGCGTGAGCGTGCCTCTGGGCGTCATTGCGATTGCTACTACGCTTTGGGCGCTTTGGGAGCGTCGACGACGGCACAAGGGTATTCATCAGCTTCCGATTGGGGGTGCGGAGAGTGGACTGGTTCCTGGTGGAGGTCGTCAGCAGCGAGTTGCTGAGTTGCATACGTTGACGAGAGATGGGGTGACTGTGCCGGAATTGATGGATACCGGGAGAGAATATAAAGAGGTCCCTGCCAATCAGCCGAGTACTCGGTGATTGCGAAACTTTATGGCTGATTTATATTTGATCATGACTAGACATGTTTTGAGCGGGCGTTGAGGACAGGTTATGGGTTAATTCAGTGGGATATTCTCTATTTGAAAGGACAACTTGTGTTGCATACTTTGGCATACTTCCACATCTGAAATGTCGCGGGATCATTGATGGTGCTGGATAAAAGTTAATTGCATCGTCTAGCAATAGTATACAGATCATTCCTTTATAGTGCTTTCTCCATCTTTTCCAACCCCTTCACCTGCTTGACAATCCATACACGCTTCTCCTCATCCAGAAACTTCGGATATGGCCGACGACACCATGAATTTTCCTCGGAATAATCCAGATACTTAGCCACTACCCATTTCGTCCCATTGAGTCCTCCTTTCGCAAATCCCCATTCCGCCACTGCAAGATGACACTGCAATTTCTCAGCTTTCGCAGTCTCCCCTGCATTATACAGGCTGAACAACTCGAGGCACGTCTACAGCGTGTCAGTAGACTCTATAAAACATATCGAATTGACAGACCTTGGGATATAAATTGGCCAAACCCGTAATCGCACCCGCACCACCCACACCCAAACAAGGAATCAACCAGTCACTTTGTCCAGCTAAAGCTACAAACCCAGGAGAATCATCCAACGCTCGTCCAAACTTCGCCGCCGATCTAACCACCGACGCAATACTCCCGCAAGTCAACTTCACAGCAACGATATTAGGGTGTTCGCCCAGCGTCGCAAGCATCTCCGAATTCACATTGAGTCCCGCAACCACATCCGGGAAATTATAAATCACGACGGGAATCGGCGACGCAGAAGCAACTTCCTGAAAGAAGCTCACGATAGCAGCGTAGTCGAGCGCAGAATGAAAGTATGACGGGACCAGAACGAGCGCATAGTTAGCACCGGCATTCGCAGCCAGCTTGGTATCTTCGATGATCGCGTGCGTTGATCCGCCGAAAGTCCCGCATGTGATGGGCATAGTTGGTCGACCGTATCGCTGCGCCCTGGAACGCGTCAGATGGACCAGTTTGATTTTCTCGTCTGGTGTCAATGTGGCGGATTCCCCTGTTGTGCCTGCGATTACGATGCCGTGAAGGCCGCTGCGGACCAAGAAGTCCAGGTGCTTCTCCTGTAAGACCCAGTCGATGGACTGTGTTGGACCTGGTTTGAACCAGGTTAAGCAGGGGACGTGGATGCCTGGAGGGTAAGGCGAGTGAATTGAACTCATGTTGTCATGAACGAGAGGAAGGTGATTGATTCATGTTCTGGTTCTCGGATTATTTTCATGTTGTCCCGCGTTAACCCCGCGATCGGCAAGGAAACTGGAATCGCTATAAGACAACCGAGTGCATGGATGTGGAGAGTTTATGTGCGTTTATGTGTATTCTAAGAGAGTAAGCAAATATACATCTAAGTACACGCATACGACAGGACTAAGTAAGATACACCTTCCTACAGAAAGTAGGAGAGTAGAATGACGTCACTATTTTACCGAGTAGTCAACTACTATTATTCTAACATGGAAGGAATGCGAATTACATATCGTGAGCACCTAAATTGTTTGTTGACTCGGCGATACAAGAGTGGTATCCAATAACCAGGTGCATCTTCTGAAGCATTTGTATTGACTCGACAACTTGAACTAAACCACCACCCTCAGCCTTCACCCTCTTCAACCTCTATCTAGGCAGGCACTATCACCATCAGTACAAAGCCCTATACCACCTGCAGGCTTATCAAAAACATACCTTTGTGAACAGAAAAAGACTGGAAATCTTGACCCTGAGTATGGCAGCCATTTCCCCCACGAGTGTGGAACGTGTTGCAAGAATAACCACTCGATCCAGTGAAAATCATATCGTCGGGCAGGTTCTCGACCAGAATGGCGCTGACTGGCTTGCTCATGCCGAGACAACTAATGCTCTGGTCGTAGCCCCAGGCATAACCAGAAGGCTCGGTGCATTTGGAATCAGTGAAGCCGGTGACATTCCAGGCGGCCGCCGCGGAGATCGAAGTGGCGAAGATGGCAAGCGAGAAATACATGGTGAAATTGCTGAAATAATGGGGCTGGTATGATCTTGTTCTGATCTTTCAATTTTCATGGGCTGGATAGCCCTTTTATATGTCGACACTGTGATCATTTTCAGACATCGCTGACACGATGAAGTCAATATTCTGGTGGTAGTCGTCAAGTAGTATTAGGCGTCCAGCATCTTGCATTCTTTCTGGTAAATGAAAATAGACACGATCGCAGGCATGGTAAGCTCCGGGTTGCGCCGGCAAGCAGATTCCCCGTCGGAGCATAGAACCACGTAGGTCATAAATCACGTTATCGAACACGATGGCTTGGAACTATGATTGGAATCAAAGTGAAGCCAAAGTTATACTGCGGCAGGACGCCTTATATGTCTGAGACATTTGACTGGTATCGCCGCAATCCGGTTGCAGAGCAAGAATAGCCCAAAAGATCTGACTTCAAGAGTCCAAGCTTAACGCTAAATAGAACAGGTTATGCATATAAATTCTTTGGGTGATGGCAGAGGAATCAATAATATTCAATAATGTATCGAGCATCAAGTCGTAAAGCGTGAATCAGATTCATATCGTTGACCAATCGCGGCCTTCCTCAGGGCATTTCTAGTCCAACCAATCCGGATCATACAGCTTGATTGGCCATTTTTGTTTGGTCCCATTGGCAAAAGTTTGGTATTGAGTCGGGCACCATTTGTTGATCAGCCGTTTCCAATCACACTAAAGAATAGGCGTCCACATAAGCAAACAGACTTTGAACAGAATAGTAAAAGACTTACATAAGAACTGAAACCTTTTGTTTGTGGGCAATTCTTCTTGAAATCATATAACTTCTTCCTCGTCTTGTCAAGGTCAAAAGCATCGAATTGGCAGATGGGGAGGGTGAAAAGAAGCCCCCCATCCTCTTCGTCGGGAAGTTCATCCTCAAAATATTCCCCGGCATCGGGGGTCCAGTAGAACCCACCTTTTTCCTGGGATCGAGCTGATGCACGGACAACATCTTCCTTGGTCAAGCCCAATTTCTCCAGCTCATCAATGCCAGGGACTCGCTCATATTTGTCCGATGGCTTGAGGTCCTTGGTGTGTTTGATCAGGAAAAGAGGATGTCCATCGATAATTACCCTATCCATGTCGTCAAACTCGACTTGACTGTAATAGAGCCCAGGAAAAGTCATCAAGTCTGTTGCGTTGACAATGTAGACCTCCTCCTGACGCCACATTTCGTTGACGGCAACGGCGTATATATTCTTCAACGTCTCGTTCCGAATCTCCATCACAGAATGCTCACTGTTGGCAGACTCGGCAAATGCACCTTTCGAGAGGTAAAATGGGAGGCTGGTTTGGTTGGTATAATACCATTGCACTGTGCCTTGAGGCGGGTTGTAGGCGATACCATCGAGTGCAGTATAGCCAAAATGCTCCACTACGGAGCGGACCATGCTGATTGTGACACGCATGTAGTCGCTCATATTCGCTCCTTTATCAAGTTCTTCCTGTATTCTAAGCCATCGGTCAGTAAGAAGAGATTGACATCGAGCAATTCGGGGTATAAAAGGGAAACAAACACTTCGACTGTCTTCGTCACAAGGGATTGCTCAAAGCCATTATTTGCGGTCAATCCACCAGCAGCCATCGATCCTATGGTCCCGACAAGTCTGATCGGAGTTGCCCATGCACCCGCGTAGTTGGCAGCGAAAGTAAATATTTGAGCTACAGCGGCACTTACCCCGGCTGCCGCAGTAGTCTTCCATATACTAGCCTAAATCCCATTGTCAGTGGGCTCGGATCGCGAGAGAAAGAGCAAATCTGGAGGAAATCATACCGCTAATACAAAGTCATGGCTAGTGAAACGCGTTGTCAACCAAAGTGTCATCAGAGCCAACTCGCTCTGAGCATGATCGATTGAGTCCAAAATGACTCTAATCCACTCTCGGAAGTTGGTGATGGCGGTTAGAGCAAACCAGTTTTTTGGATTGTTCGGTGAGACTTCATTGCAACCCTTTCCAGTAGGGACCATATAGCAGTCGCCCTCGCTAAAGATAGAAAATTAGCGTCTTGCGCGTGAGAGATCCAGAAATGAATCTTACAGTGCGCAATGATACCGGCCGAGACCACTTGTATTGCGTGTGATCACCTCTACAAAGCTTTGTTTGCCATCAATCTTGTGTGATCTATGGCTTGTATTAGCAATGCTTCTCCGATGGATGCTTCCAGTGTCCTCACATGTCTCGTAGATAGTCGTCCATCTCAAATTTCTTCCAATTATCGTAGGTTTTACCCGAATCTTGACAGAGAGTTTTATATTCAGCTTGAATTTCTTTCTGTCTTTCGATGAGGACGGATGTAGGGATAGCTGTTGCTGAAGAAGAGCTGGAAGTTGGCTCAGGAGGAAGGGTCATAGAAGGTCGAAGGCTAAATCCATCCGAGGTGACAAATCCTGCAAAGTACACTAGAGATGTGTCAGGGTTTGCAGATGGCTTTGGGGTGTAGTAGCCTACCGATGGTAAGTAGAGAAAGAGGTAATGTTCGCATTATTTCATGGAAGGAACCTCGGACAGGATATCGTCCTAGATCCAGAGGATGCGATGAGATGGAGTGTAAATTGGAGAGGCAGTTGATGGAGGTCAAGATTTAAAAATTATTCTTTTTGTACGGGAATATCACCTAGGTAGTCTACATCATCCGACTGAACTTCAGGGGTTATCTCGTCACCGAATCATTATCGCGGTGGGTCAAAACATCATGATGCTCTACACAACCATGGTAGTAGGATCACGCCTTGAGATATCCACGGAGTACGCATTGTGATGTTCGCATAATCTACGCTGATTGGCTCCTTTAAAATTGGTATCAGCGAACTTTATGGGGCCGAAAATGATAACATGTCCGATGTGAAAGAGGATTGGTCTAAGACTTGAGTAGAGGAAAGGCTGCCGATTTGGCCCCTACAAGCACACATCATTAGCGTTGCAATCTCTCCGACGTCTGCAGCTTGCCAAAAATCAATTATTGTTTTACAGTTAGGCGTGAATAATTGAACTTGATCCGTGGGGAGATCTCAATATACAAGACCGTGTATGGAGAAGCGAGAGACGCTTTCTACCTAGGTAGACAATCTTCAATTTGGTATTACGAACAATAACAGTAACTTTATTCTGCTACTTGCTATTTTATTGGCTATCGAGTCTCCCGATTAATTGACCCTCAGGCAAAGTATCAAAGAGAGCTCCTAGACAAAAGCAAGGTCAATTCTGCGTTAGAAGCCAACGCTTTTCCTGGCAAAGGCCTCGGCAAAACCAAAGGGTTGCCACTCACGAAGATGTAGACTATCAGCAATCAGATTGGGGCTATCAACATCTTTAACAATGACTTGGATCTACCACTAGTCGACCCATCTCCATTGACTCGAGACATCTTTTACAGCCCCAATGTCATTGATCTTAGCTGTACTTCAGGAGATCCCTGCTATGTATCAGCCATCTCAGCACGTCATCCTTTGACATACAGTTTCTCGTGACAGTGAGAAAGTGTCACCCATCGGTCAGATAGTAATTAATGAGTGAGGACATCGATGTTCCCCATCGCTCTCCCCACATATCACATATCAACCACATGGACTTTTTGCGGAGTACAGGATGGAGAGTACTTTTGGAGATTTCGCCTCACGGGATGAGACCAGATGGAATCCGGAGTGATGGAAGCACAACCCCACTTAAATCAGTTCCTTCGCAGGCGGATTAGCAGGGGAGATAAAGACAAGTTTCAAACCAAATAGTCAGCCACATGAAACCGTTGATAAAGTGTTGATCGCGTGGTTTCTGCCCCCACCGACGCCCCATTTTTGGTCTGTACTCCTTTTTAGATAAGGCAGGATAGTTGGTCTTGGGGACATTATTTGGATATTTTAAGTGGCGAATTCTCGCTTATGAATCTCATTTTCTCAGATCTCTTACGGAGTAGTTTTCATGTGGTTGAATCGGGAACAAGGATTGGATACTGGAGTTGAAGGATTTCAATTTAATTCCATGTTTCCGTAACTAACTGCCAAGAGCATCTGTTTCCAAGGCTGGTAAGTATAAACTATTTCATTATAGAACCATGTGCTTCTTCGGTTGGTTTCAAATAGTTCATCAGGAATCAAGTACGGAGTAGACGTGGGATCTCCAGGTCTCCACATGTGAATTTGGCACTCATTGCACCGCTTTACCAACACCATTCTAGCGATATGATTAATGTTTCATGTTTTAATTTCATATCTGAGGCACGATAATACAATTGCGGAGAAAATGTAGCGTCGACACTTGTCATAAAAGCAGAAAAAGCGGGTCAGACGCACGGGAAAACCATTTCGCCGATGCCCAAAATCAATGAATGAGACCAACTCCACATACATCAATCTCTTCCCATGGCGACGAGCATATCAGCCTCGTTGTTTGCTACTCATTTTCGTCATGTGTGGCTAGATGCACGAAAGTTGATTGGACTTGGCCAAAGAGGACCTCGAGATGCCTTCAACCACGTACCGAGGAAACTCGGTAAGACGCGTCTATATGCTCCATCATGGGTACTATATGACGATGAGCGTGACCGTGGCTAACAGCTTTAGGTCTCGCCATTAGTGGTGGTGCTGACTCTATGGCACTAGCATATTTATGCCGACAATTAGAGCTCTCTGAATATTCCGTGAACGGAGATTCCTTTTCGGTTACTGGTTTTGTGGTTGACCACCGTGCACGTGAAGAGAGCAGCCATGAGGCATCAACTGTTGCTGGCTGGCTTCGTGACTTGGGTATGTACTAGACTTCATGCTCGTCTAACGGCATGCCCTTGTATTTACTTTGATGTCAACTAACACCAACCAGGTATCAAAACTCAAATCCTAAAGCTAGACTGGTCTGCGTTCTCTTCTGGGGACCCACCAGAACAAGGAAGCTTCGCATGTTCAATGCCAACAGCATTCGAAACTTATGCTCGTCAACTACGGTTTCAGGCACTTGGCAAAGCCTGTCGCGATAGTGGCGTTGAGACCCTGCTCATGGGCCACCACCGTGATGACTCTGTTGAGACGACCATCTGGCGACTGGCGACTGGAGCACGTCGTGCTGGACTGGGCGGTATCCAAGAAGTCGCCCGTATCCCAGAATGCCACGGCATCTATGGCGTTTCCGAGAGTGGGTTGTCAGTAAAACTACCCACGATTCAGAACAATGATTCTTCTCGGCCGATTGTCCGCCTCAACGACAAAAACGAAGGCCGAGTCTCATTTGATTCCAGAAACGAAAAACCACCAATCGAGTCAACACAATCATCGATTGCAACTGGCGGGGTCTTTCTCTGCCGGCCTCTTTTAGCCTTCCCAAAGACAATGCTCTTGGAGACATGTCACCAAAACAACGTCCCATATGTTTCCGATCCAACTAATTTTGATCCCACTCTCACCCCTCGCAACGCCATCCGCGGCCTACTGACCTCTAACTCCCTACCTCGCGCTTTACAACCAGCATCTATACTCGCCCTTGTCAAGTCAAGCAAGGCCTTCCTCGAATTATCCACGCAATTTTCAAACCAAATCCTCGCAAACAGATGTCGACTTCTCGACTTCAATTTCAAGACAGGAACCATCGTGATCCGGTTTCTACAAATTCCCCCATCATCAGACCCCCTATTAGCAAGCAATACCGCAGAGCGAATTCGACAAATCCAATCGCTCACTCTACGTCGTATCACAGAGCTCGTCTCCCCTTCCCCAGGAAACCATTTCTCATTACGCAGCTTCGAGCCTTTCGTCTCTCGTATATTCGATCCATCTCAGAACCACCATAATAGCAATACCAACCAGGCAAAACCCTTTACTTTAGGTGGTGTCATGTTCCATCCGCTGGTGCAGGAGGCGCCAATGTCGTCAAGCGACTCAACAGAGCCGAAAGTTGAAAACGGAAATGTCTGGATGTTTTCGCGCCAGCCCTTCATGAAGAATCGATCGCCTATTGTCCCGGTAGAAATCCCTCTTCCCCATCCCGAACAGTCACCAAAAACACCCTTATTCGGGTCCTGGTTACTATGGGACGACCGGTTTTGGTTCCGGTTTTCTTTGGCCCCGGTCAAGAAAGGAAAACAAGGGGAAAAGGCTGTATCTACACATGAGTCGAGGACGCTTCCTCTTGTGATCCGGCCGTTCCAGAAGGCTGATCTGGCATTTATTCGCGACGGGCCTTCACAGGGATCTTCTCAGGCTGGCGTGCGTCTTCTAGGGCGGTTGAAAAAGGTTCTCCTCGATGAGGCACCGGGATCGGTTCGATTTACAATTCCATTGCTAAGCTGGGGGGTATCGATGAACGCCGAGCAAGCGCCGAGCGACAAGATCTCGCAAATATTGACGCTGCCTACTCTTGACTTTTGTCTATCCGGCGACACGAAAGGGCATAATGAGATGGTGATCTTTTACGAGGGTCAGCAGTGGAAATTGGGATGGGAATGGATGTACAAGATGATTGATACCGAGGCACTACGCCTTATGGGCGGGCCAATGTAGGCGAATGCCGCTATTGTACAACAAAATCTAAACATATTTAAACATGAAAGAGTCTCCCAAAACTTGATCTCCAGGGCTATGCACAGCCACGCAATAGTGTAAGAGGCTGGAAAATGACAGGAAAAGAGTTGAAGCAATACAAAGAAACCCTCTTGGCAGGGTGTAATGAAGGGAAGGGTGCATGGTGTCCCAGAGTAAGGAAAGGTCGGCGTTGGTAAATGGTTGCGAGTAGGAGAAAAGGAAATGTGTGAAGTGAGTGGTGGTGGTGGTGGCAGCATCGTTGCTGTCGTCATGATGGCCATCACTGCTCGCTCGCTCGGGCGAGAGCAACGGCAGCTTGCTGGGCTCGAAGACCTCCGACTTCTCTTTTGAGTCGGAAGTTTTCCTTCTTGACGCGCGCAATTTCTTCCAATGCCTCTGTCAGTTGGGCTTTTAGTGCGTCTTCCGCGCTTCCAACACGGACATCTTTCGCGATCTTGCTGAGCTCTGAATTGAATCGGTCATAAAGCGCTTCATTCTCAGCACTAGCCTCACGGTATAGTTCGTCCAGCTTCTTGACACGCCTCTCACTCACTACGAGAGACGATTCTAAATCTCTCTCTAGCGCAGAGGTGCGATTGTGATAGTCGCCACTCAATTGGTCAAAACGCTCTTCAAGCCGTCGGAAGCGCCCTTCCAGACTTGGGGCAATGCTCGCGTGGGACGGTGTGTCCCCACGTTCAGAATTGGTCCCCGCGCTGGATTGCTTAGTCGGTGTAAGCCTGAGTGCTTTATTGAGCTCGTCGCCCAGGGCTGCCAGCTCGTCTCGCATTCCAAACTGGGCAGTGGCTTGAGCTCTCCTCTCAAGCTGAACACGATCACGGAGCTAGAGTAAACTGGATTAGTCTGGCGGCCTGGGAAATTCACGAGTACATTGGTTACCTTCTGCGGGCTTTGCATCCGCGGCCTTTGAGGTTTCTGGGATGATGACGAGGATTGAGGCCGCTTCTGCTCGGATCCATTGACTGTTGGTCGTTCACGAAGTCCTGTGGTCCGCTGAGGAATGCTGGTGGCGCGAGATCGCCTTTTGGTTTCTTGAGCTGGCGAGTCTGAAATGTCACTTCTGGTCTTACTTGCCCGCTCAGCTTGGGATAATTTCGGATCAATGTTTTCTTTTCTGCTTGGCGTGGAAGGGCGCGTAGGCGACATTTTTCTGATTGGTGAGCCTAATCGGGCAGACGAGTCTGTTTTTGAAGGAGACTGCGCTCTAGCAGGCGATGCTCCATAATAGCTATGTGGCCTTGGTTGACTTGTCGGTGTGTTTATTTCAGTGCGCGGACGACTGGATGGAGTCACAGGACGTAGTGCTTGGTTTGAAGACGCCTGAGATGCATCTGAAGAGGCCGTTTGCGGGCGCAGGTCTGACAAAGAGCTTCGTCTCTTTCGTCGTGGTTTGGTGACTCCATCATATGAAATTCCTCTCACGGAAGAAAACGGGGGAGGTTGCTCGTAGCTAGTACCAGGCCTTGAAATTTGCTCCTCCGACGCAAATCCATAGGGGCGGTCGCTCGAAGTAGGTCGAAGCAAGCCTAAACGAGTGTCCACATCGGTAGATTTTGAGCGTATTAAGGAGCCCTTTGGAGTACTAGGCTCTGAATCGCCTGGACTTTGCCTCTTGCTCAACGTTCGTAGAATTGATGCAACCTTGCTCTCTCCTTCGTTCTTGTGGCTGTCCTTGCTGAGACCAAAGCCAAAGCGCTTGCGGAAGGAAGAATTATTCGAGCCCACAGAACCAGTATTCGTGTGTGAAGGCTTGGACTGGTCACAACCTAGCGCACCTTCGACCGACGCTCCGCCGGGTATGAAGTCCTCGAAAAGATGGTCAAAGTCATCCACGAGTCGGTCGAGAAGTGAGACATGATGTACGGGATCACTTTCTTCGGCCAAAACCTCGGCAAATGCCATTGTCAAAGCACCTCGGTCTCCGTCATTGCCAGACGCATCTAGTAATTCCGCGAGTAAACGGATAATGGCGGCCAGTGCACGTCTGTTCTGGGGGCTGATTTCGTTGAGAAATTTTCGGAAATTTTCATCGAAATCGCGAGGGAACATAGAGTCAAACTGTTTCTGCAGCTGTTTCAAAGATGATGAATCTAGCACAGGTCCCATACTTCTCTTCCAGGCATTTTTCATGAATGTTTCAAAAGCAACAAAGAGAGTGTCGACGGGAACCTCGGCTGCGGCCTGTAGCTTGCTGGGATCTTCCAAAAGGATGTTGTATAGCTCGTTTACAGGGGCACGATTTGCAGTGTCTCGAGCTCGTAACATTCTACCCAATATGTTTCCGCTCCGAGATTGCAGTGAGAGAACATAAGCAGCGAATGTCTGTTCCAGTGATCCGATTTCGCCAGCAGGGCCTCTTGCGGCTGCTGTTCCCACAACCGAGATTTTATTCTGGTTGTCTTCTTTCTCTTTCTCTCTCTCTTTATCTTTATCTTTCCCCGGGAACTGGGATGGAAGTGTGTTAGAACGAGAAAGATTGCCTCTGGGTGGAGGCATCCTTGGAAATTCACCAAGCAGAGAGGCTGAGTTCGGAGTCTTGAGAGTTGGCACATTATCACGGCTGCCCCCCAGGAGACTCGAGATCAACTTGGTCGGAGATGGCGGTCGGAAGCCGCGCGAAGACTTAACTTGAGTGATCAAGTTGTTTGCGATGTAACGAAGAATCTCGAAGTTTGAGTGAACCAACGGCTTGATCAGACTGGGATTCTTTGTGTTGTGCAAAGGCAAGAGCAGATTTTGCACTATGATATTTAGTGTTAGTAGATTTTTCAGGTACTTCAAAGCCTCCGGGAGGGGAGAGAAAAGGGTAGCAGTGCTTACATCGTCTGGATAGGGTTGAAACAAAAGTTTCTGCGGAGACGAGATCTGTCGACGAGTTCCCAACAATAGTATCAATATCCATCCGGAATTGGCCACCATTGGACGGAGAGATCGATACAATCATCTCCAAATGAGTGGTTTGCAACATCTGCGCACACGTTCCTTTTGGGATACCAAACACGAGTCGAAGTGGAGATGATTGAATTTGATTGAGTGCGCTGCTCTGGCCATCTTCGCACACACAGGCCAGAATGTTCGCACTACCAGGTGTCGTAATGGGACTACGCAAAGTCCATTTACTACCTTCTCGCTCTTGTTCAGGGAATCGACCTTCGATTTTTGCTTTGGTAATCTCTTCAATCAGGCGATTGGCTTTTCCTTCGTACGTTGTAGTGAGCTCCAAGGCGAGGAGATCGGGACTACCCTCAGCAGAGCCTAGATTTGATTTCGACGATGATGGCACAATAAAGAGAATTTTTCCACATGCCGATTGCATACAGCGCAAGGTATGAAGCTCAAGAACCTGAACAAGCTTGAGTCCCGAGGAGGGCGGTGACATGGAAGTGTCGTTGGATGATGAGGCCGCATTGTCAATATCTGCCAGCAGCCCGCGCGCCGTAGTGCGATTGTCGGCAGGCTTTGCCAGAAGAACGAGGCAATTCCTATAGACGAGCATGATTCCAGCTCCCGTATTAGATTCTTGTGTGTCAAGCTGGTAGGGTGGAGTGATTTCATTGAAATCAACAGCTGTGATCAGTCGGCCATCAGGGAATGTTCTTGCAGGCCATCCATCGACGTGGTCTCTCAGTCGCCGCAGACTTTGCGCATGACTTGAAGGCGAGGAATTGTCCAAGGCACAGATGTCTTTCACAACATCTCGAGCTCTCAAGAGATGGCGCACAGCAGGATGCACTAACGGCAAACTCCCAGTCATAGTGTCGATTAAGAGACTGTAACGAGGAAGCCGTTGAACAGGTTCCATCAATAATGAGCGTAGCCTCTGTTCACCAGTTTCGTAAACTCGACGCGTGAAGCTTGAGTTCCTGTCTTTCATGAATGAATTAAGTGTATGTGTGAAATCGGTATGTGCGCGCATGTAATCTCCATATGGCTGTGAGAAACGAGGTAGCCAATCCAGTAATGCCTTCGCAAATGCCACAGCGCCAATCGAATCGCTACTCCCTTTGGCGATTGCTCGGTGGGATGCGGAGGGCAGTTCGGTGTCTTGACTGATGTCCTCGATCGCATCTTTCTCGGTTTCGTCAAGCACTTGGCGAATGACGTCCAAAAATCCAAGATTTACTTCCAAAATTTCATTTAAGCATGGCGGAAAAAGCGCTTCCAAGGCCGCCTCATCTGGGCTTGTACTCGACGGGCCTCTCCCTTGGGCTTTTTGTCGGAATTCATCTGCGACTTCATGAACTAGGGAATAGAGCTTGGCGACATATCTCTCCTCGGTATCAACAAGTTCACACATGGTCAGACGAAGAGCTTCCTTCTGGCTGCGCGAGAAAATTCTTGACCTGCTAGCATTAGTTGGCTGTGACGGTGCGCGCTTCAGCCTTGATGTCGGTAGGAACATTGGCTCTCCCAATGCCATTATGAGGGGAGTGTATGGACCATATTGATTGCTAGGCAGCTCCTCGATATCAGAGCCAGTACTATCGCGTCTTTGAGGCGGTTTAATTGTACCCGCTGGCAGGACGACATCAATATCAGTCCAAGGAACTCTGCGCTCTTGAAACGATCCGCGAATGTCACGCACGATCTCTGCAGAGTCATCGATTTTCACCATGCGGTTGGCTAGATCTGCAGCGTGCATTTCATCGAACAGCCTGGGTAATTTTCCTCCGCTTTGTCGGCTTGGACGCGAAGTCTCAATCAGTCGATTTCGCAATGGATCCGACAACTCGGCGAAGTATCTCAGCATGCTGACAGCTAGTCCACGGGCAACTTCGTCGCCTTGTTTCTCTCGTGGGAGATGATTGACAGCGGCGTATAGCGGCGCGGCGGGTGAAATGGTGATTCGAGGGTAACTTTGAAATCCCGCAGGTGTGAAGATATGCGCCTGGATGCGCGAGCTGCTCACGGTGGCATTGGCGGTGGCAACAGGGCCGTGGAAGATAAGGACAGACGAGAGGTAAGAATCCGCGGCATGGTAAAGGCTGAGGTGTTCCAGCGGCAGGTCCGACAGCGCGGCATTGAAGGCGGGGGCGTTGACAGCCATGGTTGACTCCAATGCGCTTGCCGAAAGCAAGTGCGCAATTCACGGTTCCACTGAAAAGAAATATGCGAGCAACGAGTGAGGCTGGCTTTCAGGCCAGAAGGAGCGACACAGAAGGAAAGCGCAACGAAGGCGGGGGGTTTAAAGTGAGCGTTGGGGTCGGAATAATACAAGCATGAGGGGAATACACGAGATGAAACCACAGGTCGTGAGACCCCTCCATAAAAAAATGGAAGCCAAAAGACTGTCCTCTCAAGTGATTGACAGCGGCATGGAGGGGAGTCGAGAAGGGCGAGTCGAAACGAGCGGTCTGTTTGGGGCGCGCGGGGGATAAAGATACAGCGATAGCGCGATAACTGGGGCTCGGCGGAGTTGTTTACGTTTGTCCGGCCAACGCGAGTCCGGTTGCTCTCCCCAACCGCTGCAAGGAGCAAGTCAGCAGCGACTACTGCAGGTCATTCTTGGCTATTCAGCCCTGTTGATTATGCGTCGGTCTATCATAGAGGCTCTTATGCTGGATATTCAGAGTTTGTTCGAGGACATGACCGTGGCCCGATTTGTGGAGTTAACAGACATGACAGCCTGCTAGTTTCAAGCTTAACCTTGGATTAGAATCGTCAGGTAAATCTTGGCTCGACAAAGATTTAGAAACAAAGCAATTATCGTCGGACACGGGGCCCATCCAGTTAGCGCGGACCCTGGCTTGCTCTGTCTCGGTACATCCGTAAGTAGTTCTGCGCTACTGATGTATATAAACAGTGAGACTTTCTGCTTCCAAGGTTCGTGATATATACCCTACAAAACATATTTCAAGCACTCGACTGGTGATATGTCAGGCAATCAATAAGTTTCCATTCCCTTCATTCCATTTTTATCCTTTTGATAACCCACGAAGCAAACCCAAGAGGAACTACCTCAACATGTATTTGTATTACATACAAAAGACTCTTTAGACCAATTGCAGCTGGTAAAGACAGTAAGAATAGTACGCTCAAGTTTTTGACCCCTGATGAAGGCGGTGAGTAGGCGGGGAACACGCTAACCCCGAAGAGGCAACCAGCAACCATCGAGAGACCAGCTGTTTGTTCTCCGACTCCTCGGTGACACCACAGAGCGCATCTCCCGCTCGAGATGCTCGATTCCACTATGCCCGACCCACTGCCAATTGCCATTGATCCTGTGGCCTTGGTGACGACCGAATGTATCACCGTCACCTCGTCCATGCGGAAGCATGCCCGCTGGGCACACTCGTCGGTCTCCGCTATCCTCGGAGGCAATGGAGGGAGCCGCGTATATGAGCGCGATACCTCGGCGCCGCCCAGTCCGCGCAAGAGCGGGCAATCGGCTCGCGGGGACGAAGAACATGTTCTCGCAAATCGGTGGGGGCTGAGAGGCAAGAAAGGAAAGAGCATGCAGGACAACCCATTAATTTCAGCTTTTACTCGTCTGCGAAGTGACCTCAAGAATTGCAAAGATATCCGAAATTTTGATACACCGGCCTTGCTCCATCCATTTTTACAGGTCATTCGTTCTTCCTCCACGTCTGCCGCCATCACCTCGCTCGCCTTGATCGCCATCACCAAATTCTTTTCCTATAACATTATCAATCCCAACTCGCCTCGACTTCCCATGGCGATGCAGCTGCTCTCGGCTGCTATTACACATTGTCGATTTGAAGCTAGTGATTCTTCGGCGGACGAGATTGTTCTTCTGAGAATCTTGAAGTTGATGGAGGGCATGCTGTCTCGGCCGGAAGGTGATCTCCTAGGTGATGAAAGTGTTTGCGAAATGATGGAGACGGGACTAAGCATGTGCTGTCAAGGCCGCCTGTCGGAGGTGCTTCGAAGGTCTGCCGAAATCGCAATGGTCAACATGTGCCAGGTCATCTTCATGCGCCTGTCGCACTTAGACGAAGGGTCGCTACCGGATCCAGGGCCTTTGGCGGACGAATCATCTAAGAAAGATGCCTCGAAACTCAAGATGGATCCTTCCGTGAATGGAGACACTGTTACATCACAACACCTGTCGGCCATGAGCGCGGATACTGTCACTGTGGAACGCAGCACCAGCCGCGAGGGTACGCCGGAGCAAACAGGAAACGGGGTCGCGCAAACTATCCTTCCGGCTTCGCAGGATGACAAAGAGAATGAAATACATCCTTACGCCCTACCCTCGATCCGAGAGCTGTTCCGAGTGTTGATCGATCTCTTGGACCCGCACAACCGCCAGCACACGGATGCTATGCGAGTTATGGCTCTGCGCATTATTGACGTAGCATTGGAAGTGGCTGGTCCATCCATTGCGCGCCATCCCAGTCTAGCAGCTTTGGCTAAAGATGATCTTTGTCGATATCTCTTCCAATTGGTCCGCTCCGAACAAATGGCAATCCTGACGGGATCTCTCAGGGTCGCAGGTACATTGTTGTCCACATGTCGACCTGTACTGAAGTTGCAGCAAGAATTGTATCTTTCATACTTGGTAGCCTGTCTTCACCCCCGTGTGGAGATCCCCCGTGAGCCAGGCATTGACCCATCTCTATATGATGGCGTCCCGCAAACGCCAAAGTTGGTTAAACAACCTTCGTCACAGTCAAATAGTGGCAGATCCACACCAGTCCCCGTCAAAGATCGACAAAAACTAGGATTGGAAGGTGGCTCGCGAAGACCCGAAGCTCGAGAAGCAATGGTTGAGAGTATCGGGGTTTTGTCACGAATTCCTAGCTTCATGGTCGAGCTTTTTGTAAATTACGACTGTGAAGTCGATCGAGCTGATCTGTGCGAGGACATGATCGGTTTACTCTCCCGCAATGCGTTTCCCGACTCTGCAACATGGAGTACAACCAATGTACCCCCGTTGTGTCTTGACTCTCTACTTGGGTATGTGCAATTCATCTACGATCGACTGGATGATGCGCCGGTCCAAGATGGCTATCCTCCGCAAGAGCGCTTAAGAAGCCAACGAAAAACAAAAAAGATCATCATTAAAGGTGCTCAAATATTCAATGAGAACCCAAAGACTGGAATAAGCTATCTTGCCGAACATGGCATCATCGAGGATCCAAGCAGCCCTGTATTGGTCGCTCGTTTCTTGAAGGGCACTGGGCGACTATCGAAGAAAGTCCTTGGAGACTACATCTCAAAGCGTGACAACGAGGAAATTCTAGGCGCATTCGTCGACTTGCTGGACTTTTCGGGAAGAAATGTGGTAGAAGCGCTTCGAGAGCTGCTCAGTTCGTTCCGCCTGCCCGGAGAATCGCCGCTTATCGAGCGTATTGTCACGACTTTCTCCGAGCATTACATGGAAAAAGCAAAGCCCGAAGGTATTGCAGACAAGGACGCTGTCTACATTCTGACATATGCAATCATCATGTTGAATACTGAACTTTACAACCCCAACGTGAAGTCTCAAAATCGCATGTCATGCCAGGCTTTCGCGAGAAATCTGCGCGGAGTCAACGGCGGCAGTGACTTTGCCGAAGATTTTCTTCAGGAGATCTACGACTCTATCAAAGAAAACGAGATTATTTTACCCGACGAACATGAGAACAAGCATGCTTTCGATTATGCATGGAAGGAGCTGCTTGGGAAATCATCAACTGCCGGAGATCTGGTGGTTGGCGAGACCAATCTGTATGACGCCGAAATGTTCGAAGCCACTTGGAGACCGGTCGTTGCTACCCTCTCCTACGTCTTCATGTCAGCCTCGGATGATGCAGTCTACTCTCGAGTGGTCAATGGCTTCGACCAGTGTGCCCAGATTGCAGCTCGATATAATCTTACTGAGGCTTTTGATCGAATTGTGTCTGCCCTGTCATCTATCAGCACTCTGGCCACGAGCAGACCTCCAAGTACTGCCCTGAACACTGAAGTGCAGGCAGGTAAAAAGAGTGTCATGGTAAGCGAATTGGCTGTGAAGTTTGGAAGGGATTTCAGAGCACAACTCGCCACTGTGGTTTTGTTCCGCATTCTGGCCGGTAACGAGTCCACACCTAAACAGGGCTGGGAGCACATAACCCGGATTCTCAGCAATTTGTTCATCAACTCCCTTATTCCGCCATTCGACTCTCAACTTACATCTGAGCTTGACATTTCTCCGATTCCCCTCCAGCCTCCCTCGCAAGTCGTTGATAGAGATGGTCGTGGGAATGACACCGGGCTGCTCTCTGCTTTTACTTCCTACCTGTCTAGTTACGCGGCTGATGATCCTCCTGAGCCATCGGACGAGGAGCTTGATAATACACTCTGCACTGTTGACTGTGTGACTGCGTGCTCCATACCCGAAATATTGACCAATATCAAGTGGGTACCTTGCATTCCGAAGCCCTAAAATTCCCCTGCTGACATTTCCTTAGGTCTCTTCCTGTGTCGTCTTTAGAAGTTCTCGTCGAAGCTTTGATGTCTCAGCTCCCCGAGGAGAATACCCCCGCAGTCATCGTCGTTAAACCAGAAAGACCAAGCCCTGTGTCTAGGCCCGCCAGCGCCAGGGTTGACCCCAACCAACCAAAATACGATCCCTCGATGATCTTCATCCTGGAACTGGCAACGGTCGTCACTCTTCGTGATGAGAAAACACTTGCAACTCTTGGCGAAACTCTGGCAACCACCCTACAGACACTTGTGCGCGATGCCAAAAACCTGCATCCGCTTACCCTGTCTCGCCTTGTGTCTTATTTGCTGAACCTTTTGCGACTCAGTCATGTAAGTGTGCAGAGGGACTCGTCATCAATGTGATTGATTGCTAACTTGAATCTAGGATCAACACTTTATGCGAGTTCCTGTCGTCCTTCATGCTATCTCGGGGTATGACCAGGACATTCTGGAGACAGTGGCTGTGCCAACCGTCAAAGGCTTGTCCCGCTGTATAGCCCACCCTGGCCGGCTACGAAACGAAATCACCATTTCTCCCGATTTCTGGTCAATTTTGCAAAGACTACATCAGCATGAAGAGGCTGCTCCCATGGTTTTCGACTTGCTTCATAACATTGTGGAGTCCATGCCGGAAATTATCACAGCGGACAACTACGAGTCGACGGTTGATCTTGCGAATGACTTTGTCAGCGCTGCGCATGTTGGCTCCATTATTGAACGGCAAATGGATACTCAGGCTCGACGGACAAAGGGTGTTAAGCAACCCAAGCCCAGGTATGATTGCACACCAATCCAAAGAAAATCGAAGCTAATCATTTCTAGCGAGAACCTCGTTGTCTCTCGCGGTATCAAGGCCGTTGGGTTGATTTACCACTTGACTGGGCGAGTTCCTACACTTATCAAACAGTCTCACCTAGAACAGTCTGAAGGTTAGTTGTAAACTCTCTACTCCGTCTCTGATTATTGATCTAACGCCCCTCCAACTAGCCTGGGCCGCCTATTGGTCTCCCATCTTCCAGTCTCTCACTAGCCAGTGCATCAATCCTTGTCGCGACATCCGACACAATGCGATCTCCACTCTACAACGCTCACTTCTGTCTGCCGAACTCATCTCCAGCGATAACAAGGAATGGGCTACGATCTTCGATGAGGTCCTCTTCCCACTCGTTCTGCGCCTTCTGAAGCCCGAGGTCTACCACTCTGATCCTTTAGGAATGAGCGAGACTCGCGTTCAAGCAGCGACATTGATTTGCAAGATCTTTTTGCGCTTCCTTGATCAGCTCCCCAACCGGGATGGCATGCTGTCTTTGTGGCTTCGTATCTTGGATATTCTTGACCGTATGATGAACAGCGGCCAGACCGATAGCCTGGTAAATTTTCCTTCCTTATTGCCATGTGGCATATCTAGCTAATCTCTGCTCTAAATTATAGGAGGAAGCGATTCCTGAAAGTCTAAAGAACATTCTCCTTGTCATGGCCGACGGCGGCTACCTCGTGCCTCCATCTCAGGACCCAAGCAAGGAGGAAATGTGGGTCGAGACTCGAAAACGCCTTGGAAGATTCTTGCCCGACCTGTTCGTCGAGATATTCCCGGAGGCAGGCAAAGAACCCGAGAAATCTCAACCGGGCTCTGCAATTCCATCCCCACCAAAGCCCAGCAGCGACGCAGGGAGACCAAGTGAGGATCAGGAGACTGCCCCTTTGCCGAACAGCGCTGAGGAGGCAAAGGAAGCCGACAGCGTGGAAGACCAGTCGGCCGCCCAGGAGGGCTCTTCATAAAAAAGGGAAAAGTTTCTCCCTGGCGCTTGGGTTGAGACTGAGCTTCATCATTGATTGATTGCTTGTCTTGTCATGTTCTCTTGCATTTACATACATATAGACCAACAAGGGTTACGGCCTTGGACTCGTCCCTTTGACATGCTGTCTATTTCAATTGTCAAATTTCCATGTAGATAAAGCGTGATCTCGTCATTGGCGGCTGCGTCATAATCGAAGCGTTTGATTACTACAAGACAGAAATTGCATCCTACAAAAAGCCGCATACTTGTATGCATGTATGACTACAGCTGCGCTATGTTGGGGTCTGAGCTACAGCATCGCGATCAAAATAATCTGAAATAAACCCGATGCGCATTGGTAGTTATACAATAGGAACTAAGCCCATCAAGACATAGGCAGGTATCAGATGGGACACAATGATGCGCATAATGAAGACGATGGAGAAATGGCTGGGCGAATCATTCTCGAGTAAATCTCGAGTACACAAAAGAAATAGCACGTTAGAGCCAGAGTAGGAGACAACAGCAAAGAGTCAAGGGAGAACATCCATCGCAAATGGTACTTGTACGAGAAAGAGAGAAAACAAGAATCTAAACACACAGGTGATTCGAAGAAGATCAGTGGAGAGAAGCGTTCAACCTAATGTCGCAAGATGATGTCCTCCATCGGTTCGTTTCAAAGTGGTAGCGGACGTTGCTTTACCCATCCATTTCGTCATCAAGGTCGATGGCGTCCGGGTTTGCTGTTGCGGCTGGGGGTGCTTCGCCGGGTGGTGGAGGACGGTTTCCACCTTCAGGACCAGTGCTAGCAGCAACAAATCCCACAGGAGCGCGAGCTTCGCGTTCAAGCGCAGCCATGGCATCTGCACGATCTGTGCCTTCTCCGCCCTCGATGCCCGGCTCGCCATCTTGCGGCTGCTGACTGCGAGCAATAGCCTGCGACGCAATAAAGTTGACATCGGTGCTATGAAACAATTAGTGAAATGAGATCATCAAGCGTTTTGGGAATAACATACTTGTACTGAGCCTGGACACTTCTTTTGATGCGAAGCATCTCCTTGAAGGTGTCTTCGTTTCCGTGCTGGACTTCGAAAGCCTCCCATTTCTGCCAGAAACCAGCATTGGTCCGGGGGTCACAGAATTGGGAAGCGTGTCCATAGATTGCACGGGCACGGTCGATTTCGCCGAGTCGCCGTTCCATCTCTGCGAATTTGAGACACATTTCCTTGGCTTCCTGGTCGGGTAAAGCCGCAATAGCCCGCTCGTAGATAGGTCTTGTGGAAGTGAGGCCGAAGTTGGAGGCGGACTTGGTAATGTAGAATTCAAACATCTCGAACCGGTCCTCATCAGAGACAGACCGAGTCGCACGCTCATAGATGCGCATAGCGTGCCGCGCGAGACCCCGCTCCTCCTCCAAGTTTCCATACATCAAGTACAATGGCTTAGCAAACTTCGGCGGGCATCCGTCCAAGGCTTGTTCGAAGAGATCACGTAGTCGTTCGATTCCAATCTTCCGGTCAACGGCCTTGGTCAAGTAGAGGTTCCAAAGCTCAAATGCAACCGGATAGCTGAAAAGATCCAGCCCTCGTTCATACACCTTGAAGGAATCCTCAAAGTATTTGTTCTCCTCCAGAAGATTGGCAAAATTGACGACAGTTTGTGGCGTCGCGATGCGTAGTTCGAAAATTCGCTCGTAAACCTTTCTTGTCTCTTCCAATGATGAAACGCTTTCAACGAGGTCGACGTAGAAACTCCAGAGTTTCCAGCTCTTGTGCACGCGCTGCTGAGGCGACAAAGTCTCATCGAAGTAGTCCACAGTGGACTTCTTGGGTGCCTGAGTTGCTTTGCCCATGATTGCAACCGCCTGGTCGAAATTCTCACCACGCAATTCCATTTCCGCCCACTCGCACCACGTTTCGGCAAGCTCGGATACCGATTTGAAAGGAACCTTGACAGCCTTGTCAAATATCACTCTCGCGGTCTCCAAGTCCCCGCCATTTTCATAGAGTTTGGCATAGTTGACCCATAATTCAGAGAACTTGCCATGGGCTTTCTTGGGACTAATGGCCGCAATTGCTGCCGTATAGGTGTTGACAGCTTCCACCTTGTTATCACCCCAAAGACCGACTCTCTTTTCCCATTCAATCACATTGTTGGGATTTTGACGCAATAACACATCATTGACCAGAAATGGTCGCCGGTCCATCAATTGCTCAAAGCGCAGCATACGCAAATCAAGATCAAAATCGGCTTCCTCGTCAAGCCTTCCTTTCTCTGAACGCACGGCGGCGGCTTCCATCAAATTGCCAATGATAGACTCCTCAAATTCGACGTACGAGTCGAATATGAGAGTGAAGTCACGAACAGTCATCACGGTGGTGATACCCTCCTCGAATACGTCCCGTGCTTTTTCAAAGTTGCCTTTTGTAATCCAGTAGGTCGCCAGGCCAGCCCATAGCTTCCCCCGCTGGTCCGCAAAGCGATCAATTCCACTGCGGAGGATGGCATCAACATTGATACCGGCCTGAGGACCAGTTTCAATCTGCTTGGCCTTCGATACTAACAAGTCAACCATCTCAGTCCATAACTGGAATTGACTCTTGCCGTTCTTTGATTGAAACCGGGGATTGTCCAGAAGGCCCATGAAAACCTTGATAGCCTCCGTATATTGACCCATTTCGATTAAGAGGTCAATGTATTCTTCTGCATTCTCTGGGTGGATTTGCATGTACCGAGCAAAGATCTTCACGGCAGTTTGACCAGATGCAGATCGAGCAAAGCCCTTGTAAAGTCGCCAAACTCGGTTGTGCTGGGTGATGGGCAAAGCACGCAAGGCGCGATCAAATGTTCGCCTGGTTTGGGTCACCAAAGGCTGCTGAAGCAGAAATGAGAGGTACATCTCCCAGATACGGGGCATTTTGTTGAGGAGGATCAGAGCGCGCTCGAAAAGCGCATTGATTTTCAAGTACTCAGCACGGTACACGGTAGGGTTTCGTCCCTTGAGGTGCTTTGTTCGAAATTCCAAGTACTATCGTGTCCACCGGTCAGTCATATAGTCGCCCAGAGTAGGTCTTACCAGGGACTCACCATCTTCCACAACTTGTACGACCGTGGCAATTGTCTGCAGGCACGCTCCATGACCTAAAATAAAATCATTGTTAGCTAGTTGCTTGAATCCTCAATCAAAGAGGGGCTCATCGTACAAAGGCTTGCTCATAGAGCGTGCCGTGCTGCTGTTTGAATTCAATGTATGCAAGCCATGGCTTAATGCTGCCAGCATCCCGCAGCAGGTCCTGTTCATAAACAGTGTCCTGATCGGTCTGAAACTAGTCAGTCTCACAAGTATTCTGCAAGCCCAATGACGACTTACGATGAGATAAAGGTCCGGCCGGGATGCAGATGTTCGGTCCATCTGTGCGTGCTGCCGATGTGATCTCGGGGGCAAAAGCGTCCCTGGCATATCGCCACTCCGTTCGAGCGGGAGCAGACCACACGATCAATGGGACAGCATGGAAAGAAGACAACGGCGTGCGAACAAATCAAAACTGGCGCGTCGCAGTGGAAGATGAAACTGCGACCAAGTTCAAATGAGGGTCACCTGATATCCGAATCGAGTGGGCGGTGGAGCTTTATCGGCGTCATATCAATGTGGCCGCGTCTACACTTATCGAGCTTCGTCTGGAATTCACGCTGCCGTCATGTCGGGTGCTGTGGTGAGTAGATGAATGCTGGATTTGGTGTCAGCTGTGCTGACATGCTGACTTCTGCCAGGGCCGAGAGCCAGTCTTCCCAACTCGCCAATCATTGGGGTTGATGAAGTCGAAGCTGAAGGGGGCCGAGACAGGACATAGCTTGCTCAAACGGAAAAGTGAAGCTTTGACAAAGTATGAACTCGGTACCTTCTCTTGGCCCAGTGTCTTTTGCTAATCACATTTATTGCTTAACAGACGATTCCGAGGTATGATCTCATGGCGACAGGAACTCAGCACTCCCCCACATCCCACGGACGCTAACAATTGCGGGCAGACATCACACGCCGCATCGATGAAGCCAAACAAAAGATGGGACGAGTCATGCAAATTGCAGCCTTTTCTCTCGCTGAAGTGAGCTACGCTGTTGGTGGAGACATCGGATACCAGGTCCAGGAGTCTGCCAAGCAGGCTCGCTTCCGTGTTCGAGCTAAGCATGAGAACGTCTCGGGTGTTTTCCTTCCTCAATTTGAGAGCTACACACAAGACGGTGTCAATGACTTTGCCTTGACGGGTCTCGGCAAGGGAGGACAACAAATCCAACGCTGCCGCGAGACATATGCACGAGCAGTGGAAACATTGGTAGAGCTAGCCAGTCTACAGGTATGGAGGATCAGGACGGAATTCAGCGAACCTTTACTGACTCGGCTAGACTGCTTTCTTGATCTTGGATGAGGTGATTAAAGTTGTCAACCGGCGAGGTAGGCATCTCCAACAATTATTGCTTTGACATGAGCTAACTTTTGCCTATTCCAGTGAACGCTATGTAAGCCTTCTATTCTACACAAAGAAACGATCAATTTAGGCATGGCACTAATGATTGAACTGCAGCGAGCACGTCATTATTCCTCGAACCGAGAATACCATCAAATGTTTGTGTCCTCCACTAGATTGAAAATCACACAACTAATAGTCACAGACATTACATCCGAACTGGACGAACTTGACAGAGAAGAATTCTACCGCCTGAAAAAGGTGTCTAACAAGAAACAGCGAGACACGGCTGCCGCCGACGCCGAAATCCTCGCAGCCCGTCAAAAAGAAGCTGAGCGACAAGCACAGCAAGAGCAGAACGGCACTGCCTCTGGTACCGTGGCTGAAGAACCCGAGACTCCTGATGTTTTGGGGGATCAAGAGGACAACGATGTCATTTTTTAGGGGCTTTTCTATCTTTCTGTTTGCATTTGATTTCGGACAATCGTCCTTGGCATATGGCTGAATATCTGTACTATGTTTTCGATCACCAGACTTTTTTTTACGTGCTTCGAGCCTCTGGCTCATCATTCCGGAAATATATTTGAGTTGCACTGGACAGTCCAAGGGTCGGTAAACATCAACCACCTGGTAACGACATAGTGAAATACTCTCTTATTCCAAGTAAAAAAGTAAGATGAGGACCTTTCCCAACGCCGAGAAGAACGAGACAGGATTATTTTCATGGAGAATTCCACACGCATCACTGTCTCTGGAAAGTGACGCGGATCGGCTTGCCCTGCTCTCCCATCGCCATCCCTGATGTAGCTTCCTTGGCAGTAATCGCCCCGGCCTCAGTCTCGTATTCAATGAAAGCGATCCCCGCACGACCGGGCACGAGTCGAACTTCTTGGAATCCTTCGAAGCGGCCAAAGACCGCCTCCAGGACCTCCTGGGTAGCATCGCCAGGCAGCTCCCGCAGGAAAAGGATCTTGTTCGGAGGCAGATACTCGTCCGGAATAACAGCGGCAGCCGCGCCCGTACTGGGCTTGAGTCCAGCACCTTTGGTTGTCTTTGCGGGACGTGCGGCTTCAGCGGCAGCAGCAGGCCGCTTAAGTTTCTTCTGGGCTTCAAGGGCGTCGTGTGCTTGTTTCCGTTCTGTTCAAAGACAAATTAGCAAAATTCGCCTCAAATCCCCACTCAACCCAATAACAGAAAAAATAAAAAAATCACCACCTACCCTTCTCCGCTAGACGTTTCCGCTTGTGAGCCTCCAGTTCATCAGAACCAGCCTCCCGCAAGACCGTAGCATCGCTCCTCGTCTTCGCATAGTCCAGCACCATAGGTTTATCGAAAAGATCGAAGCCGTTCACCTCGTCAATGGCGCGGGTGGCCGCCTCGACGCTATCGTAGACAATGAAAGCCTGGCCCTTGGCCTTCAGGTTGGTCTTTGCGACGATCTCGACCACATTGCCAAACTCGCAGAAGATCTCTTGCAAGGCTTCTTTGAGTTGATCAACCTTGATTCGCTCCTCCAAATTCCGGACCTAAGGATCTGGTCAGTGAATGGGCTTGTCTGCGGGGAGTGCGATGAATGGAAATTGCGGGCCAGAGGGGCAGGGACAGGATGCGCGCACATAGACTCTGCGAGTATCTGTTAGTGGATCAAGTAGTAAAAGAGAAGGATTTCATTGCTCACGTAGGATTGGGAGGAATCCCCTCCGTCGACGCGCCTGTGGCTGCCATAGTTGCGACAGTTGGAGCTTCGGAGCTGCGCGAAGTTGAGCTATAATTTGACTTTCAGACTGAGCCAGAACAAGATATCAAAATATTGTAACGTCGATGTCCACTCGCATCATTGGTCTAGTGGTAGAATTCGTCGTTGCCATCGACGAGGCCCGTGTTCGATTCACGGATGATGCAGTCTTCTTTTTTTTCATCTTCTCAAAACATCTTTCACATCTCAACTTGGTCTTCACTAACTACAACTCGTTTCTTTTACTCCTAACCTTGAAAAATGCACCAAAATATTGTTTCACATTTGATGTCAACTACTGGTATCTTCGGAATTCTAATTGACCTGCACTAGATCCGCCCTAACCGTTTCCACTTTCGCCTTTAATTGTTTAGGCTGCATGGACCAATCCTCGTACTTGACTGCCTCCGATTCAGTCACAATGAAAAGATATTCCGCAGCGCATGTGCGGACCTAAAGCAGCAGGTTAGTCTATCATCATCATCATCATCAAAGAACGGGGTTCTCAACATACCCTTGGAAAAGGATGCAACAGCATCCCACCCAGCTTCTTCAAAACATCATTTCGCATTGATGGAAGTGTAGAAAATGCTGCATAAACTCTGATGGCAGCTTCTAGACGGAGAATATTTGATGATCGGAAATGTGCCTTCTGAACCAACACAAATGTGTTGCGGAAAATAGGATCCAACTCGTCAGAGTTGGCGACAGCGAAGCTGTCAAGGAGAAACGCCACAAACTCAATGATGGGAATCGCATATCGATCATCTTGTAGATTTTCGCTCAGCGCAGTTGACAAAACTTGCAAAAACATGGTCAACACTAGCTGGCGAGATTGCAGGTCGCGAGAGTTGAAAAATTCAATCACTGCAGCTCGAGACGAACGGACGAGACCTTCAGCGCCTGCAACTGCAGAGGTGGCCAGCCCCTGTAGCAGTGGCAGGCGCAGCCAGTCTTCGGACCATTTGCCAAGCAGCTGAGTGAAATACTCGGGCGACGACACGTCGCTGACATGTTGGAAATTTCTAAATTGGTCAGCTTGCCTGTGAGATGGAAAGAACAGAGTGATACGTACTGTTTCAACGGTGCAAATTGCACCACCGTCCAACAATCTTGCAGACAAATCCATGCCTGCAGTCTCACTTTGTCCAGCTTTTCAGATGCAAGGCGGAAAAGACAGCCAAGCAAATCCATGCCGATTGGCGAACGACTGGCACTTGGTGAGTGCAAAAGGTAGATCTTGACTGCGTGGATTGCTTCCACTCGAATTAAAGACCCAATGTCGCCTCGTCGATCTGTAGTGTAATCATTCAAGAAGTCAAAGATATGGACTGCCTTGGCTGCAACATCTGTGACATGATTAGCAACAGCCATTTTCTGTGACGAGTATCAACTGAGACACACCTGTGTGCGGCAGAACATTGGTAGCAAAGCATTTCACGGCCGCCACACGTTTTTCAATGGGCTCTTCTTTTCCAGTCGAGCGAAGTAATTCTGTCATGACATCCTCTTGGAGAGCCTTTCGGCCCTCGAGTTGCTTAAAAACAGCCCCTAAGGCTAAGATTTGGCCGCGGCCGCTGGGCAGCCTCGTGGAGGCTTGGAGATGAGAAACCCATTTTTGTAGCGTTTCTTCCTGTTTTGTGGGTGACAAGAGTGGGTACAGAGTAGACAGTGCCTCGGACGAAGCTTCGATGGACACATCATCATTCCGAGAAACGCAGAGCGAAAGGACATGAAGTACTCGATCAAACGATCCTTCTGAGGGCTGGGATATTCCGGCCGAAGTAATTGATCGACAAAGTGAAGAGACCAAGCGGGAAGACGCCTCAGCAGTCAGTTCGGGGCGAGAGCTTTGGAGAGTCAAGTCGTTATCAGAAGGGCCTGAGGATGATTCAAAAATGGCCCATAATCGAGAGATGTGAGAGACCACCTCATTTGCTTCGGGTGTATCTCTATTTTCAGTTGAGTTTTCCCATTCTTCAATGCAAGAATCCACCGTCGTGGCAAGGGAAAGAAAACACCCATGTCGTGACTCCACGTCACTGCGAGAAATGCGCTGCAACTTGAGCAAAAGTCTTTGCAAGACAACTCCCATAGTCTTGAAACCTTTTTGCATGCTCAGAGATCCTATTGACCTAGCTGCATGTCTCCTTGATTCGGCATCGGGCGATCCAATGCCCCGCCAGTCCATCAGAGCCTCCAATAATGGACCCCAGTACATTGGGTCTAATGAAGCCGCAGCTTTAGCAACGTTGTTCATAGCCCGACAGCGCCGCGCAACCGCATGATAGTCGACAATCTGCACAAGCGGAATTCCCTCGGTAATAGTATTTGGGTGACGCCCGATCAATTCCTGCAATGCAGCAGACGCACCTCTTCGAATATTTCCAGAAGGGTCGACACAGGCCGAGCAGACAAGCTCGGCAGCGAGCTTTTGCAAGACATTCACCTCACTGTTTCCGGAAAATGAAGGAATCATTTGCAATGGTAAGGCTTGCAGCTCCGATGTTGTGTATTTTCGAGAAAGCGCCCACACACCGAAACAAGCAGCATCCCGAACGCCAGTTCCCACAGAGCTTCCTGTAGATGACCTTTGTTCAAAAACGAGACCCGAGACAAGGGACTGTAAGATACTAGATAGTTGTTGGATCGGAGGGGCACGGCGGAAGAGTAGATGGGATAATGTGAGCATCAGTCCTTGCCATCGTTGAGGGTCAACAGCGCTCAGGTTGCGCTTTAATGGACCGACACGGGCCTTTTCTGCTTGGGAAGAAGTCATCAAGGCCCCGTCGTCCTTTTCAAAGAGTATGTTTTCTTCCAAAGACCCAATGACAGCTTCAATGATCTCGGCTCCCATATCTGCATTCAGTTTTAGGGTGATGATACTGAGAGCCTTGCTCGCCGCAAATCGAACAGGGGTATCCTTGTCGGCAAGAGCATCAAGAAAGTGATTAATAGCATCCTCCAGGATTGTAGATTGCTGGTCTTCCGTGAGACAGCTGTGTCCTCTGTCGCTCAATGAGAGAGCCATGACTGTAATGTTGCGAAGAATCTTCACGACGATTTTTCTGGCCAATGCTGAGGATTGAATGGTCGCAGAAACTTCCGATTGCCCTTGAGATGCACTAAGTGTTTTTTCAAACACACCATGGAGTAAAGGGGCGAGATCTTCCACTTGGCCTGATCCTGCCAGGCGAGCGATGAAAGACAGTATGCCGATGCAAGAGTAAACAGAAGGGGAGTGCGTGTTGCCCACAGGCTGAATCGTTCCAAAAGCCCAATTTGTGAGACCGGTGAGGTGACCAAGGGCTTGCATATCTCCTCGAAGAACAAGGCGAGCCAACAAAGCCGTTGCCGCTTCACGTTCCTTGCCAGGCACGTTGATGTAATGCAATGCTAACGACAGAAGCGACTTTGCGACCATGGGAGTCTTGTGAGAGAGTTCAGTGAGCTGAGTGAGGTTGTCATACGGCACTGGGATGTCGTCTGAGGAGAGCGATGACAGGTCGAAAGGGGCGAGAAGGAGATGTGAAAGCCAGACTAACATCACATAGCGCTCTTCCCACTGCAAGCTCTGCGAGTCGAGACCCGAGGTAGCTTCTGTGGCATCCAGATGGTGATCTTTATCCCATTCAATAAATGCTCGTAACATAGGCTCAAGGTACTTGGGCTCATTGTTCAGAAACCGAGTGATCACTTTGACACCGCGTACTTTGCAAAAGGTGTAAAGCAACCTGCAGATAGCTCTTGGCAATGGGTAGAGAGCAGCACCATGTGACATCTTCGATGCATGAGAGCGATATTGATCACGGCGCTGGATCAAATACGCCAGAAAGACGTCCACCAGAGAAGGCAAAAGGTTCTGCAAATGGGGGTCCAAAAGCTGAGGCCATTCTTGAAAAGGCTCAAGCTGCGATATTTGTTAGCCAGAAGAATGTCAACAGAGTGGGACCAGTCGCACTTACCAGACTCACTAATCTCTCAGTCTTGAGCACCTGCACCCATCTCCGTGGGGTGTGAGGGGTTCCGGTTGGCGATCTCCATAGCAGCGACGGCAGCTTTGCTGAAAATTCCGTCACTAGATCACCCGATGCTCGTTGGAGCTTCAGATCTCGATCTTCGACTGCATCCATGAAGGGCAATCGAGGTGGGGCGAAGGTTGCAATCACGAGATTGGCACAAAGCATCAACAACGGCGACTGTCAGGTGATGACAAAGCAAGATTCACCAAACACTACACTTGTATGTTCAAGTGTCGGAACCCAACACATCTCCTCACTTTCCCCTTATGCCCCCTCAGGCATCCTCATCACCAGTCTCATCACCCTCGCCGAGGAAATGAGGGACGTGCGAGCCCTCGTAGACACTGGCCAGACGAGCCATCGTGTCCCGCGTGTGAATGACGCAAATTGCTATTGCCAGGGCATTCCACACGTCCTCATCTTTCTCGGCGAGGTCGAAGTGACCGATGATCTTCACCGGCGTTTCCTCGCCCCCAGTCCAGGCGGCTGACTGAGGATCTGTGTCTAAAGACACCAAAGTCATCACCGATCCACACAGGCTGAAGCCAACCAAGGTTGGCCACCACGGGTCCAAAGAGCTTGAAAGTGCACTCTGGAGGCGCACGGCCGAGCTTTCCAGCTTTTGGGCGAGCTGGGTGAGGCACTCAAGTGTGCTCTGGCCCGGTCTCTGGACCTGGATAGTGTGGACCGGGATGGTCTCTGGTGATGACTTGAGACCCTGGTCATCGACCGCCCACCGCAAGTATCTCTGAATAGCCTTTTGAATGGCTACTTGTGGCTGCAATGCCAGATACTGGCAATCGCGAACATTGGCACCGACTTTGATCAAGTCCTTGAAGGCTCTGATTGCGTAAAAATCGGAGCGCCCCAAAGCTTTCAAAAGCGGATCATTTTCTACCCCGTCACCCCCGTCGGAGGTGAACAATGACTCAGGCAGGGTAGTAAAGTCCTTTCGCCAATGCTCAGCCATGACTGGCTTGCAACCACGAAGTGCCAGGCTGAGATACAGGTTTCGTTCTCCGCCTCCCATGTCGAATTTGTCTGGGACTCTAAATGCAGCCTCCAGACGCAGAGCTTTCTCTCGAGTCAGGATGTAAAGAAGGTTGTCCCGTTCTCGCTCGGGAACATTCACTTCTTCATCCTCGCTGGAAGAGGAGGGGGCGTAGTCGGGGCTCTGAGAGCGCTCTGCACACCGGCCACGTCTGACCGGTGTTTCGGGGAGGGGAGAACGGCGGGTACGGCTTGAACGGCGGGAGGAACTCGAAGAGAAGGAGGAGACGGGTTTCGAGTGAGGTGAGGGTGAGGTGAGTTTGACCCGCTTGCGCGGGCTTGCCTCACTGCCGTTCAAGGAGGGACTGGGGGCTCGGGATCGGCTTCCATGACCGATCGTCGCCCCGAAGAGGTCGTCGTCTGAGAAAGGACGAGCTGCTTGTTCAACAGACTCGACTTTCTCACCGTCATGCTCGATAGTCTCAATGACATCTTCATTCTCGTCGGAAGCTCTCTTGCGCTTTGTCGCGAGACGAGAAGAATCATCATTGCTATCGACTTGAGAGGTCAATTCAGACTTGATGACGGTGTTGTGAGAGGAGACTCTCTTCGGACTCCTGAGGTACTTGAAGAAGTCCACATCGGGGACTTCCACCTTGCCGCGCTTCGATGCACGCAGAGGCACGTCGTCATGCTCTCGAGTCTTCCGTTTGTGTGCCACGGAGGTAATGGCAGAGGAAGAGAATTGGTCGATCTTAGACTTTCGAGGAGCTCGAGGAGCTCGTCGAACCTTGTCTGGGGTAGGAGGTCGACTTCGAGGCGAACGAGTGTAGATGCACTCTGCGATGCGTCCAAACTTGTCGAAATTCACGACCATTGAGGGCGGGCCCAGAGAGGAGGTCGCAGGAGAGGATGGCGGATTCCCGAATTCTTCGGGAAGAACGGGGAGAGAGGTGTGTGGTCTCTGGGCCGCTTGCTCAAGGTCGGGCTCTGAGGATGGTGGCTCAAGCTTGATCACGGTGCCACCGGGAGTTTGGATCTTAGCGGGCAGGCTCATAGGAGGTTGGGTGGGAGAGGATTGAGAGGGGATCTGGGGAGTTGGTGGGTCAATGGTAGACATCCACTTTGTTACTCGAACCAGTATATTGGCTCTGTAAGCCAATGCACGGTCGAGGATTTGTCGGTGTTTCCTCTTGCGAGGAGCAGGCTCTGAAGCAGAAACGCGAGTTCCCTGTGGGGGAACATCGCGGCGCACCGGTCCCTCATATTGGTAGGTGAGATCCGAGGGGGGCTTGCTCGACCCAGCGGGTCGAGCCCTCGGAGAGAACATGCGTCGGATGGAGCTCGGCATGATAGGTGGGATGAGGGACGGCGTCTGCAACAAAGAGAGACAAAGACGGGGGGACAAAGAAGGAGAGATGAAAATAGAGATGGGGTGGAGCGATGCAGAAGAAAGAAAACAAAGAGAGCGAAGTGAGAGATCAAGAGAGAACAAAGTGAGGGACGTGTTGTTGTGAAAAAACCGTTTTTTCAAAACGATTGCCTAAATAGGAAAGATGTCATTATTCAGAACTATTGTCCTATTGACCTATTGACCTATTGATGACTATTGCCTATTGCCTAGCGCCATTCACTGATTCGAAAGATGCAGCGTCTGCCTAAATTATCTCACAGGTAGACAAAAGTGAATACAATAGGATGAATTGAGTTGTATCTGCATTTCCTATTCTCCGAGTCATTGGAATCAATATCACAACAAACCAACCTCTTACAGTCACGGCGCCAGACCCCCACAACAACAGTACAAATGGCACCTGTAATTTTCAAATGATCATTCCTCGGTCATAGCTTCATAGCTTTTCTCATTCAGAGTACTCCATAACCAGATTCCATTTCCCGTGACCATCATTCCTCGCTACTGTTGATAGCAGGTCGAGGACTATCCTACCACCTGCACTCCGAGCAGCCATGACCTTACTTGGTGTGGAACTCGGCGTGCATACCGAAACACTCATCGTAAAGGAATAAGCACACAATTTAGATACGCATCAAAAGATAGAAAAACCAAGAAGCAACCAAAGGAGCACCATTACTCATGTCATTTGGGGAACGAAACATGCTCAGCAAAGCAACAGTAAAGCAAGCATCTACTCCACGTTCAACCAAGCACAGCACAACTGCAATGGGTATTCATAGCAATCTGCGGGGAAACACGAGGCGCCTGGAGCCGAACAACCCGATCAAAAGGGTATCAGACCCCAACGAGCCAAAGACACAACTGAGAATGGTGGCAGGTGTCATAAGCAAGAGAAAATGTCGCTTTTTGATCCATTTAGTATCAAGCAAAGTCAGCCGTGTAGGAAAAGCCACGGAATTCTTCTTGCATGGCTTGTGACAGGACTACAAAAAAAACATTGGGTTAGTGGAGACTTAATCAAAGGAACGTTGGAGTTAACATACCTGATTGCACAGGCGTCAAGACTGGAGTCACGCTGGTGAACTCCTGGTCGAAGTTGCTAGTATCAGTGGGGCTGCTGATAGTAGGAATGAATGGTGGTGGGCCACGCTTGTGATAGATGTCATCCCAGTTGATGTTTCGGAAGAAGGCATGCGACATGACCTCCTGAGCATCGGTGGGACCGGAGCCGAGACGAAGCTCAGGCTCGCGGGTCAGCAGCTTCTGCAGAATGGAGACTGAATCGCGGGGCATGTGGATGGGATAGAGGGGTTCATCAGCAAGAATGGCATCGTAAATCTCATCCTCATCCTCGCCACGGAATGGAGACTGTTGCAGAAGCATCTGGTAGATCAGGACACCGAAGGCCCACCAGTCAACAGCTCGGCCGTACTTCTTGTCCAGCAGAATCTATTCAAAGATTAATAAAAGGGATATGCGTCCACTTTCAATGGGTTATACTCACTTCAGGTGCCATGAACTCTGGTGTACCACAGAAAGTGGAGGTGGTGCAGCCATACCACATGTTCTCCTTGCAAAGACCGTAGTCGGCAATCTTGATATGGCCGTCAAGAGTCAAGAGAATGTTGTCAAGCTTCAAATCACGGTAGATGACACCGTTCTCATGGAAGTACTTGAGAGCCAAGCAGACCTCGGCAGCATAAAACCTGTTGAGGTCAGGTCAGGCTCAGGCGTCTTGTCTCTCAGGATTGGGTGGAGAAAACTTACTGTGCGCGTTTCAGGCCGAACTGCCCACGCTGAATATGCAACATCAGATCACCACCGCTGATGTACTCCATCACGAAATAAACTCGAGTCTCGGTCTGGAAACAAGCGTGCAGGTTCAGCAAGAAAGGGTGTCGCTCCTTGTTAGCAATAAGGAATACACGCTTCTCGGACTTTGTGCTTTCGACCTCATCGTTCTCGATGATGAATTCCTTCTTCAAGACCTTGATGGCATACAGCTTTCGTGTGCTCTTAGTCTCGGCCAACATGACCTTACCGAAGTTACCCTTTCCAAGAACAGCAAGGAAGTTGAAGTGATCTAAGCCAATGCGAGTTCTTGGCTGAGCCGGAGGAAGCTCCTCCTTGACAACGGGCGGGGCGACTTGTTGCGGCACATGCACAGGCTGTTGGGGTGGAGGCATTCCGAAGTGCGGAGGTGTAGCGACGTTCGAAATTGGCTGGGCAGGATGTTGATGTGGATGTTGAATCTGAGCATAGGCACCTGGGTTGTAAGGAGCGTGTTGGGGAGGTTGCTGGGGCGCCACAGGAGGCCGGCTCATTTCCGCTGGTACCAAAAGTTAACACTTAAACTTCATTCAAATAGGCAGAAGAGATGCTTACTGGGAGTCGGTTGAGGGCTGCGCAACCCTGTTGCCACATTCGCAGCCTGGACAGCAGGCGGGGACGCAGGTGACTTCGGTGGCAGTGGTTGGCGTGGAGCAGCCTGGGGAGTAACCGTTGGAGACTGTGGTTTCATGAAAGAGTTAGTCGCAGCGCTTACCGCTTCTGCTGAGGCTTGTCTGTGCATTGTCTCATAGGGAAACTCCGTGGTTTTCTGGATGTGCGCAAGTGTAGTATTGTCTTGTGGGGGATGCGGCGGACCGCTAGGTCGTAGGGTAGGTTTGAGGCCGGAACTAACAGAAATTGACTTGTTATGATTCTTGGTGCGTTGCAAGGTCTCCAAAATTTGGTTCGCGGCTGCCATTGACATGCCACAGAAGTCAGGCACGAGATGTGTGCAGTGCGCATGGCAAGTAAGAGCACATTCTACATGAGAAGAAGGTTAGTGGAATTACAGCGAAAACCGAATCCTCGCCCTCAACTTACCGGAACACCGCTTGGCGTTCTTGCGTCCAAATGGAAGCAAATATCCGCAATGGCAGCACCAATTGGCGGAAATGTTGGAAAAGCCTTCCCAGCGGTGAGGAATGCGATGATTGATTTTTTCTTCATCCGGATCGGTCTCGTAGTTCGCCTTGCTGATACATTTGGTAACAACCTTGGGGTAGCATTTGCGATGGCAAGTGTACTTGCAGTCCGCACACTGCATACCCGCGGCGTACTTGAGGAATTCTCCGCACAAGGCACAGCGCATAATGTTGTAGAATTGTTGCGTGACGAATTTGTGACCTTGTTTCTCGTGGACCTCTTCTTTCTTTTGACGCACGGCACCTTGGCGATTGAGACCGATGTCGAAGGGACGGCGATCCTTCAATTGCTTGGCTATGTCAAAAGTTAGTATCTTGTAGTAGTACGCCTCGTAGATTCAGGGCTTACCGAAGCTCATCGAGAGATGAATGCGACCAAATGGCTCCAGCGCAAACCATGAATCAATCATTACACTGGGCGGTACGTTGGACGCATCTGCATGGCCATGAGGACCAGCCGGGCCGGGACCGCCCCCAGCATTGCCATGGGATGAGCCCATCGGGGGGCCTGGATGATGTTCAGGTCGAGGGGTACCGGAATCGGCCATTTTGTCTGCCGACACCCAACCCGAGGCGTTGAGTTCTGTCTCAATCTTCTTGCGACGCATTTCCTCCGCGATATCAGAGATGCGAACCCACAGCATACCGATGGGCGCGGGGTTATCGCCCGACTTATCATAAACTGTAAGTTCGATCTCGTTCGCCTTGTCGATGTCGATGGAGAACGCTTCGTCCAACCATTTATCATTGCGGGTCGCCTTCGTCCTTGCCTTGATCGCATCTTCTACCTTCACAATGACATATGTCTCGGGACCTCGGGAGAATCGCGAGCCGGCAGCATGATCCACGTCTTTTACGGCGTGGATGCGCATCGTCAGTAGACCGGTCAACGGCTTGCGCATGTTGGGGCTGCTTAGACTTTCGTCTGTAATTAACCATTAGCCGCTTGGATCCTCGAGGAGATCAGCCTCAACTGCAACTGTTACTCCAACTCACCGTCTGCAGCATCGGAAGACTCAATATCGACGTGAAGATCTTCGTAGCGTTTCAGAGCCTGCTTCAGCAACTGAATCTTCTGATTACTCTCGATGCGACGGCCCTCGGCATCCGCGCGACTCTTCCGATCACCCTCATCATGATACAATCGAACCATCTTTTCAATGCCCGCCTTGTATTGTTTCTCCACGCTCAGCTTAAACTCGAGTTGCGACAGCATGAGCTGAATCTTCGGCCCGAGATACTGAGTATCATATTTGATAAGATCTGAGACAAATGACGGATTAGCATTCCAATGTCTCTCGGAGAATTTATGCCAGGTGGTCTACACTTGGCTTCAGGTGGGGATGACAGGGAAGGGGAATCGAACGCACCGAGCTTGGTATAGTTGGGTCGCGCCTTGGGGATTGGAGCGTATGGGCGAGGATCGGGAAACGGTGCGCCCGACGGCATCGAGCCGGTGCCGCCCTGAGGATATCCAGACTCGCCTTCGCCGTTGTCAAAGTAGCCGGGGTAATCCTTCGGGGGTGGCATCGGGCCTGATGACTGCCCCGGCGCGCGACCTTGGGGTGAACCTCCACCTTCTGGACCCATGCGACGGATCTGGAGCTCTCGCATCTTCTCCTCGAGGTAGGCGATGTTCTTGCGGCCATCGCGGATGTTGACGTCGACACGCTGCTGAACGAGGGGGTTATCGGTCGACTGCCGCATATTACTGGCAGCGGCGATGAGAGCCTTCTCCCGCTCGATCTTGCGGTAGACCGAGGCAATCAGCTCGTCACCGTCCATGATGGGCAGATCGGAGGCAAAGGAGGAGTGGGGGAGATCAAAACTGGGGGAGGTTGCGGGCGCTCGGGTTGAAGGTGGGAAAGGGTTTCGCGGGGCTCTTGTTGACAGGGGGGGGGATCACCGGTCAGGTTTATGCCACTTCGGAATATGTAAGACCCCCAAAGCGCCCGAATGATCGCCGTGTAAAGAGTTAAAGGATCAAAAGAATGAGAATGGAAGACTTGAAGATTGAGCACTAAGAGATCATTGTTTTGTGGGTGACATCTACACGTGCGGATTTCTTCTTTCAGGACGAGACTCCTCCGAGACAATCATCAGCCCTGCCAAAGTCATGATCTCTTCATTACTCTCCCTTCCCACCCCACTCTCTCATCCATGGACCGGACTCGGCTCAAATCCCTGATTCTTCAACTCCTTCCGAGGTTCCGATGGAGAACCCAATTTGAATGTGCGATGAGAAATCTTCATTACTTCAATGATCAGCTCCTTACAGCGTACAGGCCCGATTCGACTCGGTTACATCGCACACATTCTTGCGCTGCATGGATCGACCTAGGCCAAGGTGGGGGTGTAATCCTGTAGAACGGGCGTGGAGGGGCACCACACCATGAGAAGGATCTGATAATGAATATGTTCTAGGTCTAGTGAGGTGGAAAGAAGAGAGGGATCATTCGAGCCATTGAGTAAGTTCCAAATACGAAATTTAAAGTTTTTAGAGCCATCTACGCAGGAAAATATATCCGATAAGCCCACTAGACAATGGACAGCAAGGAGACTCCATCTTTAGTCAGATCTCTTCGAGATCTTCGGCAATAGAAGCCAGCTGGTAGCCATCACCCCATACAGCCCGATACAGATCGGGTGCAGCACCATCGTCCCCACCTTTTGCGCAAGAATACCAGTGAAAAACGGCGACACCGCACCGCCACTGCTGCCAAGAGCACTGATGAAGCTGAGACTTGTCATATGCATACTGCGTGGTAGTAATTTGGTGAAAACAGCCGTGGCACAAGGGTAGACCGCTCCAAGCAGTAGACCCAGGATGGCCACGCTGACAGCTTCTCCAATGATGTTGGGAATCAGCCAGGTCATGAGTTGGAAGGCAACCGCACCAGCCACCATCCCAGTCACCGAAATCTTGTGTCCGATTTTGGCCGCTGGGTGGGTTAATACAAATCGTCCAACGGTGATGCCAGCCCAGAAACCGGCACTGACATAGCCGACTCGCGAAGGGTCACCGTGACGGTAAGTAATAAGGAAAGACACAACCCAACCAGAGGTCGAGACCTCTGCACCTTGATAGGCAAAGATGAACAGTGCCCCGAGCAAGGTGGTGCGGTTTTGAATGGATTTTCTTAGAAGTTGGGCTCGACTCAACGAGGCAATTTCACCATCGGGATTCTGGCTCGCAGGCCGGAATGCTGTCTGCGGTTCAATCGAAGTGTCATTTTCAAAGCCGGAAAACGCCCAGGAGGAAAAGACGACATTGAAGAGACAGATCCCCAAAGTGATGGTATAGAAGAAGGACCATCGGATTCCATCCGATACCATAGCAGTCGCAAATAGCGGTGCCACGGTACCGCCGAGTCCATAGGACCCATGCATACATCCAAGAGCCGTAGTGGAATTGGCCAGATTAGCACAATACACATTGCTCAGTGCCAGGCTAAGAGCCATTCCGAATCCAAGAAAGTAGAAAGAGGCCACCACCACCGGAAATGGTGGTTGACAAATGATAGTCACATAGGAGACAATCAAAAGAGATATTGCAAGCGCATAGCTCTTCGATCGACCCAGCTTGGTCTCAATGACATGGGTCAGTGGCGCTGCAGATATGAATCCCAGCGCGTTGGTGACGAAGATCAGCGAGACGATGGCGTAGCCGATATTATAGTGCTGTTCGATATACGGGATCAACGCACCCGGGGCACTATCGTTCATACCATTGCCCAATTGTATCAAGCACACGCTCAATAACCGCCATTTTGTCTTCGGGGGCAACGTTGTCATGTCCACCACATATTCCGTGGTATGATCCTCGGCTTCTGGCGTCGGCAGACGGTTTTCCAACTCACCGGGTGATGATGTCGGTGTCGAGGGCCCAGTAGATACCTGTGTGACGGGCTCCAAGATCACTCGAGCGGAGGACTTCTTTGTCTGGAGTTCATTCAGTTCATAATCTGACGGAGGTTGTGTGACACCTTGCTGGTCTTTGCGCACGGCGCGAGGCGGGCTGGAGATACGAGAAGAGTCAATCTCAAGTAGTGCTCCAAAGCCAGATGAAGCCATGGTGGTAATAACGGCAGAGTGGGAAATCCATCTCTGACAACCAAATGAAGACCCCGCTCAATATTATGATTGCTATTAAGCCATGCGGGGACTACAAATTGGTAATCACGCGAAAATCAGTGCGGAGCCCCGCCGATAAGGAAAAATCTCCTTGCAATTGACCTTTCTATACCCCCTTGCACCCCCACAATCACGCTTCGACAAGCTTTCCTCAATTGAAAATGGGTCCGCCTCGTCGAAAAGTCCTGGCCACGGCCGAAGAGACCTTGACTCCGCCGGACGAATTGTCGGAGACTCATCTGATCGCACGGGCGATTAAAGCCACGGGCAACAATATCTACTTGATCGATCTCCCAAATAAAGAGCAGATGCTGGTTGAATTACCGGCGCGCTTTCGGTCGACAATTTGGATCAAACGCGGCTCCTACCTAGTGATTGACACCAAAACGCAGGAGGAGCGGGACAACAAGATTGGCGGGGAAATTGTCAACATTGTGAGGGACGAAAAGGCCTGGAGGAAGGCACCATTCTGGTGAGCTCCGTCTTAGAATTGAGTTTTATCGGGGGTTCCGTGCTAATTGCGTGTCCCAAGGCCCAAGGAATTCATTAAGCAGCCGGTGGCCGTCGATTCGGACGAGGAAGAATCTCGGGTTGGCAAAATGCCCTCTTCAGACGAATCAGATGCGTGATCATATCTCAAATGCGGATGAGATTGGAACCTTTGGATTCATTGTGTGAGTGTTTCCTTGCGGTTCTTAGGCTCTCCTCGTTCGCCATCGACCTCTACGTCCCCGCCGACAAATGCAGCCAGCACTTGCACTGCAAGAGATACAACCACCACCGCAGAACTGGCAATAGTACTGGGATATACATTCCAGGCCCATTCCTGAAGTGCCCACAATGTGTATATGAGAATTGGATGAACACCGCCGCGCCAAAGAAGGAAAGGCGACGCCCATGCCAAATAAGCAAAGAATTGGTAGTGCAATGATCTTGCGCAGAGCAGACCGATGGCCAGTGAGCTCAATACGACCGTCATGATGAACGATTTTGAAAGAGCCACTGTCCCCTGTTTACCTTGGATGGTATCCTGGAGGAAGCGGAATGCATTGGAGCCGGATGGCTTCACCCAGGTAGCAGCGAAGATGAGCAGCAAGGAAATGTGCAGCACCAACAACGCCACTGAGAATTCCCTCGAAAGAAAGGTTTCTTCACCCACAAACCGCCAATTAACTGTCCATTTAAATAAGAATTGCCGGGACAACTCAAAAGCGCGGGATGCATATCCCACTGCATTAGTTTGGAGAAAGGGAACAGCCAGCAGAACCTGTAGCCTCTCATTAGCTTATCCAGTCTATATCTTGCAGCATTGCTAGAACACGACGACTAGAACAAACCTGAATAAGAACGGCCATGATCCCAAGGACAACACTTTGCCCTAGGCCTAGACTGAGAACAGTAATGATCGTAATAGCTGGCACGAGCAGCACGAGCGTCATCTTGACACCCACGCCAAGCGACCATACCGCGACACCCAATGTCCACTTCCGTTTAAGAAAGAGGTACAAGGTAACCCACATCGCAAAAGCCGCGACGCCATCATTGAACATGCGGAGCATATAGATACTATGCAGCCGCTTGGATAGCACGAGCAGTGGAAAGAGATATGGCGGAGCGCCCGTCTGTCGATAACAAGCCATCACGACTATCAAAGTCGCGAGGTAAAGCGCCGCAAAGAGAATCTGTCCGAGGAGGATGTCACGCCCCTCATCGGTGAGGTGGTAGAGAACGGTATAGATGTAGACATGGGCTGCGGGATAGACGAGTGGACCGGTTGAACCTTTAATGGATGGATAGTCGCGTTCCCCGGTAATGTATAGGGACACCTGTTGCATGTAGGTGGTCCAGTCGATCTCGGTGTCTGCGAGGTAGGAAGGTGATTAGCTCGGGCTGTCTATGAATGAACGGGGTGCCCACAGGAGATCTTCCAGATGATTAGGGCGCAGAGAACCGCGTCGCCCAATATGAAAAGCGGAGCGATCCATTGTGTGTGCCGTGGATGGGTTAGCACATTGTATGCGGCGCGAGCCCAAGACATGGCGACGCGAATGGATGGGGGATGTTCAAGGTGGCCCGAGGGAGAGCCGCTTTAACGGCCGGAGTTCGGAGAGCAAATAATATGCTTGACTACATGACAATTATTAAATGGAAGAACAGAATACTTCTTTGGTTGGTTTCAGGGATCTCATATTCATTTTGTACATTTATACAACGTAGTTGCTGCGTGTGGCTCTCCTGGCACCGCGAGCACTGTCTATCTAAAATTCTAAGCCGAGGTTCCCCCAACCAATCTTCACTGCCGATTCCGTGGTATCATTAAACAGGAGAAGAGAAAAGTATGCCAAGCAAGATGATAGTCATAGAGAAGTCACAGAAGATCAGACCAAGGGCTACCGACCCCCATCTGACGGGGTCTGGTGCTGCTCGCTGTTACGCGCATTGCGGAAACCCAGCAATTCGCCGAGCACTCCTTTGGGCTTCGGAACAGGACATTCTCTGCTGACATGCGACATCTTCTCGGCTTCCTCCTCCATCTGAAAGTACGTTGTAACCTCCTCGTCGACGGGGCCGGAAGGTGCCGGGTTGTTCGGGCGGATAGTATTCGAATCATCGAGATCCTTGCGTCTTTGCCGTCGTACCCGCGGTACTTGTTGCCCATCGGCTGTGCGAATCATCTCTGAGTCGGCAAAGGTACGTCGTGGTGCCGGGCAAGGGAAGAGATGCGGCATGCCGACCACTAGGAGCGACGCGAGTAAGGTACCAGCGAAAAGGCCAGTGGTGGACCGTGATCGCGGATGTAGATGGGGTGGCATTGTGCGTCAAGAGAAGAGAAGACGGGAAACAAATGAATGTGGAAATGGGCGTAGGCGTGGCCGGTGCGTCGTGGTTTCTGAGGTTTTTTCAGGCCATCGGAGGACTGGACGGGACTGAGGCAGACCCCAAGCGAACAGGATAGGGTCGAGAGAAGGATCAATTGAATTGTTCCCAAGGTCCGTATACGATCAGGACAGGTGGACGGGGACGAGGTGATTCCGGGAAGGAGAGTGACTAGAGTTGGGAAGACTGAAGTTTGGTGCAATCTTATCTGCCTCAAGCGTGATTGGACGTCGCGCAGAGTCGGACCTCTCCCTCTCTTCCCGCGCGCTCTTGATCCCCGCTATGGCATCGCAATCATGAGTCTGCATTTTGCTCGTGAAGGAGATTGAACTGGTCATTATCACAATCTTTCTCTTGGGGAGGGTTTCTCTCCTGCCCTTCGCATCCCTCTTCCTTCTCTGCCAACAGACGACCCCGACCGACCAACAAGATGAGCGATCTAGACCGGTACTGCGATTGCATGAACACTTCATCGCCTGAGACTGCTAATGCTGACAACTCTCTTGCAGTGCGATCGAGCAGTTGCGGGCTTGCCGCCTGATCCCTGAGACCCAAGTCCGCGAACTCTGTTACAAGGCGCGTGAGCTTCTGATCGAAGAAGGCAACGTCGTCTCCGTCGATGCGCCGGTCACCATTTGCGGCGATATTCATGGTCAATTTCATGATTTGATGGAACTGTTCCGTGTCGGTGGCGATGTCCCTGAAACCAACTATTTGTTCATGGGTGACTTTGTCGATCGCGGTTTTTACTCCCTCGAGTCCTTCCTCCTTCTCTTATGTCTAAAAGTTCGGTATCCCGATCGTATGACCCTCATCCGCGGAAATCATGAGTCGCGGCAAATTACAACAGTTTATGGCTTCTATGATGAGTGCATTCGCAAGTATGGGAGCGCCAACGTCTGGCGCTACTGCTGCGAAGTGTTTGACTATCTCGCCTTGGGCGCGATAGTGCTCGGTGCCAGCTCAGAATTGGAACCAACGTCATCCGGCATGAACGCAACACAGTCAACGATGCCGATCGACGATGGTGAGCTGGAGACTGAGGTACTCAATTCGCATGGTGAAGTCACCATGAGCACCTACCGCCAGCGCCAGCGCTCCTCTTCCGATACCTCAACAGATTCCCGCAATATATCCCCACCACGCGACATATCAGCTGCACCTGGTCAAACCACTACCCCATCCCGCTCCGGGGCGCCTGGGACTGGCGCCAGTGGAGCTGTCAATGGTAGTGCATCGGCCAGTCGTACCGGCGCCGTGCTCTGCGTTCATGGTGGATTGTCCCCTCTAATCGACTCTGTAGATAAAATCCGCCTTATTGACCGCAAGCAAGAGGTGCCCCATGAAGGTGCCATGTGTGATCTCCTCTGGTCCGACCCTGATGAGATTGAAGGGTGGGGTCTAAGCCCACGAGGTGCCGGGTTCCTCTTTGGCGGTGACATTGTCAAACGATTCAACCATCTGAACGACCTCTCTTTAGTCGCGCGAGCTCATCAACTTGTCATGGAAGGCTACAAAGAGATGTTCGACGGTGGCATTGTCACTGTATGGTCCGCGCCAAATTACTGCTATCGCTGTGGTAACGTTGCCGCCATCCTCGAGCTAGGCGAGGACACCAGCAACGGTGGCACCGTCGCGCGTAGTAACGGGGACTATGGCCGGAGCAACGGCATTCTGGGCTCTGGCCCTAGTACAGTTGTCAGTCCCGGGAGAAGATACCGCGTCTTTGAAGCCGCCGCTCAAGATACAAGAGGCATGCCTGCGAAGAAACCCGTCGCTGATTATTTCCTGGTGAGAATCTACCTTTTCTTTACATCGGAATCTAGACTAACGGTCATCAGTGATACCATCCCCTGCATGTCTTTCTTACTCGTCTCTTGAAGTTCTCGGAAGCCTTTATTGAAACAGCATTGTATGCCTTGGTGTTTGTATTTGCTGCAACCTTAATGATCGACCATGACGGACATTTCCATTTCAAGTTTATTGTATCTTGTCTTCTGTGTAAATCGGGTTGAAAATGTTCATTTGAGATTGATCAATGCATGGATGCATCTTTGAGACGATCGGTTTAAGTATTATTCGACACCAGCAGCCAAGAAATAGATCTGACTGGAAGTTCTGTTTAACGATCAGACTGTGCAAGTCATGCATGCTTCCCCTCAACTGCAAGGGGCAATGTATTGAAAATTTTGTAGCCTCAAAGTAGTTACAAATGGAGTATGTCAATCATCGCTGAGCTACTTCTTTCTTGGCCGCTTCATTCTGGGCACCTGGGTGGCGAGAGCCCTTGTCCTTGACCTTCTTCACCTTCTTCTGTGCCTCTGGCGGCGGGTAGGCCTTCAATGTAATCTCCTTCCACTCATCCGATGCCTCGTAGGCAGCCTGAATAGGGGCCATAAGAGCTGTCAAGCTTTGTGCGACGGCAGGCTTGAGCAGCTGGGGGGTCAACTGGGGAAGGGGTCAGTTTGTAAAACTCAGGGAGAGAGAAGAATAATACGCACAACATCATTCCGATAATCATCTTGCAACTGCTTGATATCGGTGTAGATCAGAGGCTCTTGGTCTTTGCGCTCAACGCGGAATTCTTTCTTGCCCTTGAGAGCAGCAGCCGGGAGTAGAATTGCATCTACCAACGCGATGACGCCGTTCTCTTCCACAACGCGAGGAGCAGCTTCGGCCTTGCGGATCTTCTTCGTAACCTTCTCTGGCGGGTCCAGAAGATCGATTTTGCTGTCTGGAGAATGTCGTTGTCAATGGCCATTCAGGAAAACCTTGCGTCGATCAGGGGAATAAGTACCTTCTTCACTAGAGCTCATCTTGCCGCCGCTCAATCCAGCAACCATTCCGTTCAGAAGATGCGCGCGTTTGCGGTATCCAAGCTTGGGAAGCCATTCCGTCGCGGCGCTTTAGAATTGTGTCAGCGAGATCCTAGTCGAACCAAAAAACCAGGAAACCTACACAAAAAGTTTGCGCTGGTCCATTCCTCCCAATTGTGCGTCTACCTTCAAATATTCCTCATCCAGCACTTGAAGCAGCGGGTACAGCAACCCACTCAAAGGAGCATTTGAGGTCTGCTTCACGACCTCCGCACCGGCTTTCTTCGCATCATGTTCCGAGGTCAATGCTGCTAGCCGGTACAGATCCATCACATAGTCGGGGTTCTTCTGGTACGAACTACCGAGCACGAACTCCAACTTCGAAGTGTCCACGCCAACCGACTGAAGGATCGCGGTGATGACCTTGCTGTAGTATTTGGCGCGGCTTTCCACCAATTCGAGGGGCGCTTTGAGGTTATCGAGGAATCCGTGGATATCAGCCAGTAGCACAACCACATCGCATCCTGCCGCGATCAGCTCCGCTATACGAAGCGCCGGCACGAAGTATCCAGTATGAGGCCTCTAGAGCAACAGATTAGCATTTTCTCATTGCGCAACCGCAAGACCCTTATTAAATCTCATAAAATGAGTAATCCAAGCCAGGTAATTGCGTCCCCTTCGTCCCATTCATGGAGAACTTACGCCGGTGGTTGCGGTGCCCCAGTAAACGCGCGGGTTGCGGCCCTGCGCCAAAATTTCCTCGAGCAATTCCGGGTTGATCACCTCGGCGAGGTTCCCGCTAATAAGATCGAAACGAGCCTTAGCTGTGGGATCCATTGCGACTGCTCTGAAAGAAATTCTGGGAGAAGAATAATAGTGGGGTGAGATCGATTTCATTTGTCCCACTCCGATGACTGACTCATCGGCGATGCCCCGCCAATCCCGTTGAGTCAATGTACTAATCTTGCACTTTGTACTACAGTTCTTTTATTTTTCGGAGTTGTTCGGAGACTTCTATGGGCTATTGATTTCTGATAGAGATTGTCAAGGATGCTTTGTCCATTTGTGTTGAAATATAGACATATTGCCACTGTAGATGGCTGACAGGAAAATTTTCAGTGCGGCATAAACATACATCTATGAGAAACAAAAACGGAGAAAAAGGTAGATATAGTGAAACATGTGAGCTCCAGAAATCTTTCTGCCACTGATGATTATGTCCCGGAATTAAAATCTCCTGTGGATCCATTGTTAGACATTCCCATGGTGTTCTGCGAGCTCTGCGATGGAGGGTCTGGGATAGAACTGGCGTGTTGATTCAGAGGAAGCATCGGGTTAAGATTATTGTCATACGGAAGATTGGCAGACGGAGCCGGCATGTTGGGACTCCAACCGTCGCTCCAATCTTCCATGCCGATTCCTAGCGCCGCCTCTCGGGCCCACCAAAACTGGCTTTCTTCGACCAGTTGCTCGGGATGGTTTAATTCTGCAGCTGGTGTTGAAACTTGTGCGGGAACGTTGGACGTTTCATACCATGCGCTTGGGTTGTTAGGATGTGAAGTCGAGCTAGAAGCCGCGAGTGTTGACATTGGGTAGCCAGTGTGAGAGATAGGTCGCAAATATGTCGGTTCAGGTGGTGTGAACTCAGACTTCTGGAGATACGGCCCCTGGAAAGGAAGGGCAGGATGGGAGGAGGGCAGGACATTGGCAGTGGGTGATGCAGAATGATGAAGACCCATAGATTCCTCAAACGCGGCCTTCGTAGTCGGACCAAGGGATTCCGCAGGCGGTGCCATTGAAATTTGACTTTCAGAATAATTATTAAGACGGGTAGCAGAGGCCTGTATACCGAGGTAAGGAGTTGGAGAATCGTCAGAGGTAGATGGAGACGTCGTCTGATCCCAAGATCCCCACGATCCCCATTTTGCATGTGTACGCTCAAGAATGGAGCGTGCCTCGTCGGGTAATTGAACCTGCCACTTGCTGGCGGAGATGTCTAAAATGCGCAAAGTGCGACGGGCACAAATCCAGCCATCAGCCATCTCTTCGAGATTTCGGAGTCCATGGACCACATCTCGTTGAGCGTTTACCTCGGGGAGATTGAGAAGGTGAATTGTGCAAGCAGTGTGGGCAATATAGACAACAATGTTGCAAATCTGCCTCAACCCATATGTGCGTTTGTAGATCCGTAGTAGCTTGGAAATAACTGAAGCTGCTTGGGTGCATAGTTTGCGGGGCGAGACGTGCGCTGGGAGTGGAGTAGTGGCCTTATTATACTTCAAAAATGGCCTGTAGAGGTGAATGAGGAGCAATTGATGAAGCATGCTACGATATATATCAGCAAAGATCATGAAACCCCTGAAAGGCACACTTACTGCATCACAATGACCTGAGGGAGTTGCCCTTCCTTTACCTCGAGCTCCGGCGGCAATTCTCTCTTCCATGCTTCGAGACGAGGGTGGATGTCGCTCAGCTTTTTCAGTTCTGATTGCTTCGACTGCGACTTTTCCAGTTCGGCCGGGTGGTAGAAAAATACAAGAAGGTCACAGCTAATTTCACATATTTTCGAGATCTGCAGCGCCACAGCCCTGGTTCGTGCAGGCTGCGTGTGATCGTGTCCCACGCCAGAATCCGTGAATGGTGACCAGAGTTCCGCCTCTTCTTTCGGCAAAACATCAAATTTAGGAATACTTGTATTTGACGGAGACAGCTGGGGCTGACGTCCAAGATAATTTGACCAGCACCTGCGTGGATTAGCTAAGGAGCAAAACGAAATGGAATGGGACGAACTTGTCAATCAGATAACAGCCCCAGAAAGTGATTCTTCGAGCGTCAATTTCTTCGTCGCTGAGGCTATGAGCCCCTATATTAGTCGCATCCACGTTCAGTCCGAGATCAAAAGCCATGCGGAAACTCAAGCCACTATAGACCCAGCCTTTGCCCTCCCGACCACAACCAGCCTCCCGAAGCGACATGAGGGCAAAGGCTTGCACTGTACATAGCTTGGCATTCTCATGTTCATCATTCTGCAGAACTAGCCGCTTGGCTTCCTTGAAGAAATGATTTCCCGCCGTTGCAAGATTGTGAGGGTCGGCGAAGGCACCTGGAAGCGCACTGAAATGACAGCCCAATGCAAGCATGGCGTTGACCAGCAAAGCTGAGCAATAAGAGCTTGAGTTGCCTCCAACGTAATCTCTGTAAAACAAGTCCTTGGCAAGGATGGTGAAGAAAGGATAATGCCAAGTAAAATACATCGTTAAGAGATGACTGATGAGCGAATGATCATCTGTGACTTCCGTCCATCGCCTGACTGGCTGCGTGTCGTTGATATCCAGATCGGAAGCACCTGCTACCGAAGCAGATTCATGGAGCTCCGACCCTGGGGGAAGGAAGATCAGATTGGATGTACCGCCAATGAACTTGCGTGAGCCATCCAAGAGCAGCTCACTCATCTTCCCGGATAATTCAGATTCAAATTTGTCGACCTGTAAGTTCTCATCGCGGTCCACAGCCTTGGCAGGGTGACCAGAGTTCGCCAGACCTGTATCCCGGGAAACAACCGACTGTGCGACCTCTTCCAAGTCATCGCAAGATCGAATCTGACGAACCAGATCAAAGGCATCGTCCTCTTCATAGTTCAAGATAGCCTGTATCAACGTTTGCAGCGTTGTGTGCCGAGTGCGCAGTGTATCGGTGTCTTTCTTGTATACACCCTTTCGACGATGATCCGAATTTGGGTCATAAATGCCTGTTCATGGCTATTAGAGCCATCATTGCCATTGAGGATTGGAGTCTGACTTACAAGGGGTATGGTAGACTGAGGAGCATGCTGCACAACTTGGTAGATTCCCATCACACTATTATGCATTAGCTGCGAGAAATCTACCATTTTGACCTCAAGCGTACCTTGGACTTTCTCCTGCGACAGGCGACGCAGGCTGTGCTGACGCAGCGTCTCTTAGATCCGCCGCGTTCCGCGGCCATAGTGCTGGCTGCTGCGATAGGTCGCGGTTCAAAATGCGAGGGGTGTGTAATACCCACGGAGTCGCATGGCCTGCACTAATGTCGTGGCCGTCGGTGAATGGTGCCACTTTGGATGAGATCAGTGCAGGAGGTATCCATTGTCCGGTTTGATCAATAACGATATTCGTGATGTCCGGAGACAACAGCGCATGCAACAATGGTGAAGAGCTAGGGCAATCAGCTTCAAGGACTATCAAAACATGGCGACAGTATCTGCCCGGGAATGAGTAGGATCTTACCTTACAACTAAGCTCTAGCTACCGCATGGAGTGTATGCTCGAGGTGACTAGCCGCTTGCGATGCGATCGAATCCTCAACCCCGCTACCCGAGCCACGACCCACAATAAAGGCGGGGGAATTTGGGGATAGGCTGTACTGCACAGGGCTCCCACGCAGTTGCGCACTCAATGGGATTGGTTATGGGTCAGAAATGATTGGACCCGACGAGTAGCAGGTTGACGTTATCGCTGACCTTCTCATGCCGGTCTTCGGCCGCAGTGACAAGACGGATGACTTATCATCTCCGATGACCATGTAATCTAAGCACGTGACAATCCGCGTTTGGATAGATAGAAAGACGGTGATTGGACAGTAATTCCTCGCGATCTCCATTTCTAAATATACCACCAGGACAGATAATGGCGCGTTGACCGCCAGACACAAGAAGCAAAAATCAGCCTAAAAGTAAGAAAAGAAAAACGACAGAACGACAGCCCAACGGCGTAATACCAGCCCAAAACCAGCAAAATTACACTGCAAGAACTTGGCGTACATTCGCTCAAAGCGGACGGTTGCACTGCGGCCCAGTCGATCGACCCGTAGTCTGGACCATGCCCGCAGCTATATTTTCCCTCTTCAAGCAGGCAGCGATTGACATCCTTAAATTGGTGGATCAAATTTTTGGTTCTGGATCACTTGGTTTGGTAGTTAATCGTTAAAGACTGTTGACTAACCTACTACCTCACTAAGTTTAACCAGGGAAGGATCCAAGGACACATGTACAAAAAATAGTGTTTCCACTGCCAGATCAGCTAGGTCATTGTCTCTTGCGGATTGGCGCTGCTCCCATAATTTCCTGGATATTTCCAGATTTTCTGAATCTGGTTTAACTTCTTGGACCATATAAATAGCGCTCAACCAAATCATTCGTCCCTGTTCCGTGAAATATAAAAACCCCGATACGTTGTTTGACGTCCGCCTTCTCTCCTAGGTACACATGTCTTCTATTTCCGGGTTGTCTGTTTACCGCTAAATCTCCACTTTCCAAAACCAGCTGGCTTTCTGAGCAAAGATTGTACTCAAGGGAATCTGGGGTTGGCAGATGATTAGCATCTATAGACGTTGTAAGCAAAATTCAGTCTTACATAACAAGAGCCATTATGTGCTTGTAGAAGCCAAAGCCCCAATCTGGCCTGGCTTTTTTTCAGGAAGCTGGCCCTAAGTGGCTTCCGGCTTGATCTCCAATATCGCTTGGATGGTTTGACACTGTCATTTGCTTTTCAAGGGTTGCAGCACTGATGCGGTCCTGCATTAAAGGCGCTAGTATATCTTCGACAATAGTGTTGAGTGCTTCATCCTGTGGATTCGGGGATAACCGGGCATCATCTATCCGATCGACCCACTGTCCCATTGTTTTGACAGCAGCTGTGTTAGAAGACGTAACGGGCCCTATTGGGTGGACTTGCGCGATGAGCCAATGCGGGGTTTTTTCGGGCATGGGAATACGGCCAAGCAGCCATAATGTGACAACACCAAGAGCCCAAATATCGCTCGGCGGGCCGCGAAAGCGCCAGTCGCGCATAAACTCGGGCGGCAGATACCACGGCGAGCCGCCAGATCGAGATGGAGAGCCGGCCACGAAGCTGAGGCCGAAATCGATCAAGACAGCACCTCGCGCAGGGCTGTACAGAATATTGGCCAGTTTGATATCGTTGTGAACAATATTGTTCCCGTGCACAAAGCAGAGCGCCGATGCCATGTCGGCTAGAATCCTCTGCGCGTCCGACACATTTCCCTTGGAAAAGTCACTGTCCGGCCGCTGTAGATGGATCAGTGATTTAGCATCAATATGCTCGGTGTATATACATTGGAACCGGGCATCAGACCCCAGTATGCGCAGGATTGCTGACTGAAACGCTCATCAGCTCCAACACTTGTAAAAGGGCACGAAAATACACACATGACTCTCAAGAGAGGAGTGGATCGCCGACTCTCGTAACCAAGAGTCTGCAGCGCAGATAGAATGGTGTTCGCTTGCACTAGCGGCCTTGATCACTTTAACGACAATTACCCTATTCGGCATGTCCGAGTGCTTGGCCTGCCAGACGGACGAGTTGGACTGATCAGCAATGGTCATGAGCCGAGTGAGCCGATATCCTTTGTTATCCGCTCCGATACGTATAGTGTCTCCTTGACCAAGCTTCAAAAGCGCATTCCCAGCCGAGACCGCCTGCAGAGAATCTGGGGGAATATTTCGATATGCGGAACCTTCGAGCTTTGCCTTCTTTGAGGGGTGATCGGAAGACTCTATGAATAGCCGCTTGGAGGCCAATTGAGGAGTGATCGACCAAGAAGTCCGCGGAAGCACCTGCAACTCGACTAGGGTTTGGCCTTCGCTTTCAACAACCCAGGAACCCGTGCATAGGGCAGCAGCCTGGTTGGTGTGAACTAGCAATGTGCCCTCATCATCGAGTCGTATTCCATGAATCGTACGGGAGTCCAGGCCATTGCAAAGAATGAGACGATCATGTGCCGGATCGAAATAAAGATGGAAACATATGTTAGAGTAGGCAATAGTGCATCCAAGCTGCTCAGCGCTCGGAGCCACGACAAGAACTCTGACAGATTCACTGGTCTCAAGACTATCCTCTGTCTTGACTTCAACCCAGTTATCATAGCATCCTGCTCCTCCGTAAGGCGATATATCGAGTCCCGAGACCCTAGGGTACATCAATATTCTGGCCGTCGGGTCTTCGGATACGATCGATTCTAGACGTAGCTTGCTAAAGTCTAGATCCACAATTTGCTGTCCGCTCGCGAGGTGCGCTTCAACGTGACCTGGGGAGAATGGCTGGGTTGATCCGCCGGAATCGGTACCACATTCCGCTAGAGATAGCAAAGTCCCTTTATCTTTGCTGTGCTCCTCACGGTACTTCTTGCGCCGACCGGCGAGATCAGGACCTTGTGTACAGGGCGAGTTGGATGACATATAGAAACGAGGCGCTGCGCGTAGCCAACATAAGGACAGGCGGTCTCCGATAGCATGGTTTCTATATAGGTAGGGCAATTCATTTTGGAAGAGGCCCGAGGCGCGAAACGACCCATGACGGGAAGCCAAGCGACTTTTGCTGCCCAACTTGGCAGGGGGGTTGAGAGGAATCTGACATCGAGAGCCAATGGTGATGATACGACAGTGGTTAGCCCCGACATCCCTCATGGAGGCTGAGAGTTTGAGGCTCGGTGATTGGTCAGTGTAAGGTTCTGACTAATCAGTTCGAGGATGTGCCCGCAGCTGGCGCGTAAACAATTGAAGCCATCATCCAACAAAGTCGCCATGGCCGACTGGTATCAACCTCCAACGATCGATGGCCACCTGGAGGCTCATTTGCCTCGACCGGACCCTATTTTTGATCGGGAGTGGGACTGGCCTTTCTGGAAATTCGGTTACGATAATCCCAACGTTCTTTTCACGACACTGCACAGGGAATTCAACACCATCAAGTGTGCGATTCAAGATCCTTATGGCTGGCACCACGACGTATGTGACGTGGCGAACACCGCCAAAGACAAGGAAGAATTCCTGATTTTGCTCAAACAACGACAAAAAGAGCGATTCGAAGAAATCCAGAAGGTCTGGGAAGAAACAAAAGCGCTGTTGACAGGCCAGCCCTCGCATTTGAAGGCGCCTCCAGAGTGGCACATTCTATGGGGCTATTTTATCCGCCTTGCTCGGAATTTCTCCTACGATTCTCTCGTCTCGTACTTTAGTTCTTACATCGTTCATGACCGCCCTCCTCGCCAGCCGCCACCGCTAATGCCTGCCGAGACGCTTACCGCCAGATCAGAGCAGCCAGAGGAGATAAAGGACAAGAAGTCGGACAGAGAGGGACCTACAGTGTCAAGCAGCACGACCAATCGCCCGTCGCGAGTCTCGAAGTCACGTCGGAAACAGGACGGCCGGCGGGACGGTGTGCGGAAAAGTGCTCGGTTGAGAAAGGGCTCGGAACGTGCAAAAGGATAGTATGCAGGGCACACACCATGACAAGGGATCAGGCGCGATGAGGATGGACGCTAGGGATTTTAAATTGAATAACATCTTGGTTCAGCTTTGGATAAATTAGCATGTATTTATTTTCTTTTCGGACTCGAGTTGGAATCCCTGGTCAATATCTTCCACGACCACCATGTTTAGAATGCTGAGGCGATGGTGTGGTTTATTCACGGTTAACTCTAGCTCTCTGATTGATTGAACGCCCCCAAAAGCAGTTAGAGTAATAAAAAACTATCCATCTCCACTTGATATATTAGCGCTTCATTTTTCAATCTAGCGAAATGAACGCAAGATCAAATTTTGCCAATGTTAGTATCCTCTCATTAGAGCATCCAATCAGCTTTTTGGAGTTGTCACTATCTTTACAGGATACAGTATCTGCAGGGACCACACTAAGACCAACCTTATCCGGGAGTGCCCGATTCAAGGTGACACTCAAGATTTAGAATGGCACCCATCAAAAAGGTTAATTGAGGTGATACATCAAGGAGTAAAAAGAAATACCTAGTAGAATGAGATATCCAAAAGAAGACCTGTACACGGTGTGAAATGCCCGGCTGTTCTTGTGCAGGACTCCACATCCCATGCATCCGCAAACTCCACCGGCGGAACATTCCATTGTATTGTTGAATAATGGAAACAATTAAAAATACCGGAAATCGGCGTGGCTACCAGCTCCACCCAATCACCGCTCCCCCACATCCTCCAATCAAATTCCAGCTCCGAGATGACCTCGTCACACGCATACCTGCCCAATACGCCCTTATCATTCCTTTGAAGTCACCACTCCCTTATCTTCCTCTTCTCAACGCCTGCTACAAATTCTCTCCCCTCGACAACACCCTTCTCCTATTCACCACCCGCCAATACCTATTCCTCCCGGTCTTGGATGGCCGTTCTTACCCGGCTCATTTAGATCGGTCATCATCCCACTACGTCGGGAGATTTCTACACCATTCTCACCATCCATGTATCTCGCCCAGACGCTCGACCAGAGTGCCTCATCGGGTCAAATCCTCGCTTCAAAAGATCGATCTGGCATGACTTATTAAGATGATGGTCCCGAGAGCCTTTCTTTTTACCTCGATGCCTCCAGAAAGAGCCATGCGGCCATATAGCATGAAAGAACAGGACACAATGGCGACTTCAAAGCATATGGGCGTCTATAATGCCGGAGATCCAAGTGCTCATGGGTCAACCATGGCAACTCCAGTGGTGATCCCGCCAAAACGTAGCTCGCGGACCCCGGTGCGCCGAGAAACACGTTCCCGACCCCCATCCAAAACATCGGGCTCCTCTCGTCGATCCTCTTCGACTTCCTCCAACGATCGTCCCATACCCACTGCTGTCGCCTCGATGCTGGATGCTACGGCAATCCCGGTGCCCCGGCGGACCTGGTCCGCACGAAGACCTCGAAAACTTCCCCGGGGAAACCATGTGGAAGACTTCAGCCGCTTAATGCAGCAGGGTCTCAAACCGAAGGATGAATCCATGTCGAATGGGACTGGCCATTCTCCCCTGGATATTTTGCTCAGCCCACCCGATGAAAATAATAAATACTCCGTGGAGAACGACTCTGAGGTGGAGGCTTCCTCCTCCATCCGGTCCACATCAAGCGATTCGGTGCCGTCTCTTGAACAAGATGTCGGCTCACCGTCCAGCTCGTCTCTCCCGCCCACTCCCGGAAGTCAGAAGAGTTCGTCTGAGAAGCGGCACTTGCGATGTACGCACGTGGAGGATTGTGCATTTGATCACCCTCTTCTCGAAACGGAGGATGAGAGTGGCCTTGTCCAACTCGAGGACCCTGCAGAACCAACCATGCGAGACGTCGTCCCCGCAAAACGATCTGCATCTTTTGGATCCTTCCCCCGATTGAAGTCATCCTTCAAATCAAACCTTACGGCATCTTTACGGGCCATCAAATCTGCGGCGCAGTCGGTCTCGACCTTTGCTTCGCCTTCTGTTCAACCAGAAGATTTTCTCACTCGGTCTCTCTTCACCATCACACCTGAAATGACCGACGACCGCCGCCCTCCCCCGATGCAAGATCCACCCTCCCCCGCTCTGCGGCGCTATTTGAACCCGACTCCAGTGTCTCCGGCCGAAATGTGTGTTTACCATGATCATCCACGTGATCACCCCGAGTCATCACTTGCGTGTGCTGTCTCGATTCAGATGCAAACCTATCGCCGATCTCGCGGCCGGGGCCACAAGCGCAACCACTTCCATGTTGTCTCGCAGGGACGCGATCAACTCTCGACCTTTGACCCGGAGGTACCGCCCATGTCCCGTTCACGTGAACCTCGTGAGAATAGTGCCTTTCTACGTATGATCGTCCTGGAGATGAACATGCGACGCAGCGGCAAGCTCCGCGAAGATATTCCCACGCGCGCTCGAATTTGGCTTCCACCGCGCAAGAGCAACCCATACCGCCTGTCTGGTGACTATGAAGACGGTGATGACGGCGATACTGTTCCGTCCCGCTGGCTAGGCGTGTCGGCTTGAGCAGCATCCATGGGTCTGCTTGACTAGCGCAGCGCGCATTTGGTTCTCCCATACATATTTGCACTTCTTTCCTTGGTATTAAGTTTCTTCCCCAAGGACTCCCATATACAAGCGCGTGGCGTTGGATGAGGCATGTGTCCCGGCTGACACCTCTCCTTTGTGGTCCCCCTTTTCTCGTGACAATTTAGCCTTTCTTCTTTGCTATGATATCCCCCATCTACGTCGATCCAGACCAAATCGATCTGTTACATTTTAAATTTTCTGACACCCGATACAATACATGTTACCTACCTAAGTAGGTATTTTGTAAATTATTTGACTTTCGCCAACTTAGTGTCCGTGTCGTGATATCATCCTGCAGCCATGAGATCATTCCCGCGTGGTCCATCGTGTCAATCGGAGGTTGGGTCTTGGCGGTGTGACTTGGATGAACGATCAGCTCGCAGGAAAATGGGGGTTTTGAAGCCCCGTAGGCGTTTTTCAATTTATTTCTTATTAGCGAAGGAGTAGTTTTGCTCGTCTGAAATCGCTTTTTGAGTGATCTTTCTCTACTACTGGGAACTGAGTTGCATGTGAAGTCTCGGGACCTAGCCAGGAATTGCTTGAACGTTGCAAATGTCACTACGCGGGTCTGAAAGAGTGTCTTTTGTGATGTTCTACCTCAAAACCACAGCATGGTGCTAGGGTCGGAAATATACTACCGGCGACTTTGGGCACTCTGATATTCCTTTTTGGCATGTATGCCACTAGAGACTGTAGATTCTATCCATAAGTGTATATCTTATTGTAAATCCTTATTGATCCATCATGATAGGACTTGGAAAAAAGTCTTTGACAATTATAAAGGGTACGACTAGCGATGTTACTGCCTACATATTGTCAAGACACAGGTCTTCGTGTGATCAACGCGGAACCTGGAATCCTACAGCAAGCCCAGGTTAGCAACAGATTGCCATATCCTGATACGAATCAAGTCCGCAAGCTGGCATAAGAACAGACTTACTCTCTTCATCCAAAAGCGTGCCATTCTTCCAACTCTCCTCTATCCAGCCCACACTTACAAGATGCGAGACCCTCGTGCCCAGTCTTGAAGCTAAGGATCTCCGCGCAGATGCGATTTCCTCGGACGGTAGAGTGTCTGGGTTGACAACGACGTGCGTGATATCCGGGCTTTCGAGAGATCCCGCACTATCAGCCCCAGCGAAACGGGCGGTGTTGCGCGCAAGGTACAGGCGGGTATCTTCAGTCGCCGTCATTTGATGATCTTTCCTGTCCTTTTCATTTGTGGCTTGTGATAAGAAGAAAAGGTTTAATCCTCGGAATAGCCATCCGCAAGGTGCAGTGTAACCTGTGTTCACTTTGTCTTGAATGTGGGCTTCGACCTTGCTGCGGGAATGAGTGTCTAGAACCGGGTCTTTCTTTTCTTGGTTCTCTGCCATTTGGTGCAGGATCTAGGGAAAGATTAGCCATTTCGAGCAGAGTAGTGAATTCCCAGGCTAACAGACCTCTTTGAGCTCATCGACATTGGTGTCACGGGCGTAGCTGTCCGTGTGTTGATCAACGTTTATTGTGATTTCATCTTCGCGGTCTTCCATGATGAAAAACATATGTCTGCCATGCAGAATCAGTTGACTGAGTTCTTTCTTGTATCACTTTCGGTGAACACATACCTAGGTTCGAAGGGTAACAGAAAGTCCGGCAGTCCTGCATCCTTCTCATTCTGTTTCACACAGTCAAGAAGCCAAGATGGATTGACAATGTTGATGTTGCCGCGCTTTTGCAGCGACGCAACCTTGACGGTCCCTGTCAGATGTATGAGCTTAGCCCGATATGATCAAAGTTCACTGGCATACTTCGCTCCGCAACGCAGATCATATCAGGTGCTGCAGTATTGATCTGGTAGATTTTGCCGCCGTTGGCTTTCACGAGCTGTTCCAATTCTCCTTTTGTCTTTTTCTCCGGGAAGCTTGAGTCCGTCATGATGTCTGTGACAAGGTTAGAACATACGAAATGACACCGATGGGAGTACATACAAAAGTTGAGCTTATCAAAGACTTGACCGGAAGGTCCAAGATATTGAACATTTTCCTTCTCGTCGTACCCGGCAATAGTCAAGGGCTTCTTCTCAGCTCTCTTGACTTTTTTCCTCCGCGTATTATCGACTGAAAATTCTTTCTCACGATGTTCTTCTTCCGCATTTGCCTTCAAGTTCAAAAACTCCTGTATTGACAGAGCAGTCTTCCAGTTCTTGTCCTTCCGCAACTTTTTGAAGCGTGGGAAGCGTAGCGTCAAGCCCATGCGGAATTGGTCGCTGACAGAAACAGAAGATGCTTTCACGCATAGAACAACCGAATCAGATGGCTTGATCCACATATCTGGCCGCTCGTGCTGAGCATCTCCGCCAGCTAGTTCAATGAAAGTCGTTGGTGGTTTTTTGGCATCCCAATTCTTCCACTTGCCATCCGTGTGATGACGCACCTCTTGATAGTCGGCCGCCGTGAATCCACCGCCGACTTTGCAGAAGGACCAGCATTTCATTGAGCCAGGGTCCTCGGAGCTGCTGTCATCAACACGTAGTCCGCATAGAAAACTAGCCAGATTTCCTCCGCGATGACCTGAGCCGTAGTAACCACCGATGACTATGAGATCAAGAGACTCGCCGAATTCAGACATGTATTCGGGCTTGACTTTCATCCAGTCGTCGTGACGTTCATTAAGACGATACGGAGACCGCGGATTCTTGAGCACAAGACCTTCCGAGGCCTCGGCGACAACTTTGCGTAGGCATGTTTCGACCTCAGCGGGCGTGGTAGCTTCTTCATAAGGGTGGATCTCAAATCGGCGATGCACTGGACTAATTAATTTTTCCAATGCATTGCGGCGGTCTCGGAGTGTATACCGCGTAAGATCGCGTCCATTGAGGTACAGGATATCAAAAACTCGGAATAACGGTCTCGGTCCCTTGGAGAAAGGGTTTCGCTGTTCTGCTAACGCGGCAGTCTTCAGCGTACCAAATGGAACGATAGCATCTTGTTCCGGATCCCAAGTGATCATTTCACCATCCAGTATAATACTCTGCACACCATCCACAAAGGCATCCTTAAGATGTCGGGTCAGGGCTCCGTTCTTGTCTTCGATCCCATTGCCATATAGGTACGTATAGTCTTTGGCCTTGCGAGACCAGAAACCAAATTTCCGACCACCTGGAACGGTCTCATCTGGCGCCATATGAAGCTGCATACGCTCTCCATCCATCTTTTCTTCGATCCAAAATACAGGGTCATCCTCTGTTGGGCGCATTCGCGAAATCATTTTCTCGAACGAGTGCATCTGGAACTGAGCCAACTGAGGCTGGAAGCACTGCATGAGCCCAATGCCACGGTCCTCTGCCTCAAGCCGAATGTTGGGATCATGGAGCTCCCAACATACACGACGTAGACTGCTAGAGATGCTATAGAGATTCTCTGCATCCGGATGCCAGACATCAAAGAAAGTTCTCTCGGTAGCTCCCACTTTCATCTGACGCAAAATGATTCGGATAAGCCACATGAGCTCATCGGGATTCATTCGTCGGTAAAAATCGGCCAAAATTGGTACTTGTTCGTCTTCTTTCGACGCCGCGGAGAGTTTATCCAGCTTTTCGTTGACTTCCTCGATAGACATGTCGCCTGGATCGGTCCGCATTGGCCGCTTGGAAAGCACATCATAACATCGCCCAGCAAAGTCACCTGCCATCCGCGCTGAAGACTGTCCCGGCAATTTCCAATTTAAGAGATTATGACCGTCCTCCGATTCTTTGTTGATCTTCATAATCTTGACCAACATCTTGCCAATGACTTTTTCCTTGATTCCATACATCGGCCTGTCTCGATCCTTGTCAGGTAATATCAGTCGGAAGGCCGGATAAATGTCGTCGCCCACTTCCTTGCGCCATCGTGAAATGAACCGGGAGATGACATCGCGCCGAAGCTCGAATGGGTTCAAGCTCGATGCACCCTTGCCATGAGGTCCAACTTTCCTTCGAACAGGTGCAGGACCACTTGGTTTCTTTTTGATATCACTCAGGGGGTTGAAAAGGTTCAAGTACAGCTCGTGGAATGCTAGTGTCGAGGTTCGGTTGTGTGGCCGGTTTGGATACCTATTCCCTGCGTCAGCTGTCCATCCACTCATTGCACAGCGAATATCACCATACTTTGCATCCAGGTCCTCGTCTGCATCCTGGGCGTGTTCAGGGACAATCTCGTCAGAATCCATGGGGAGTGGGTGTCAAGATGAAAGTTCCCCAGATGTTCTACGGAGTAAGCAGTGATAAGATAGCGCGCACGGACGAAGCGGGACTGAACTTTCAGCCTCAATAATAATAGTCATAACAACATCATGTTTAGACCTAAAATAATATTGACACAGACATGAGGTTGGTCCAGTCTATACACATCCCTGTAATTTTGGTACGAAAAGTCTAATTAAGCCTCTGAGAATAAAGTACATAAGTAGAGTAGGACTATTCTTGTGAACAGATGCTGTAGATCACACCCAGACTACTTTGCTTGCATCAAACTCTTTCTCTTTGCTCCATAGTAGCTTATAGCCTCGCTGGTTACTCACAATCATCATGCCGTTCTCCTTGAACTCTGTAGTATAATGTGTGCGGCCGAATACCCAAAGCTTAACACCCTCCCACTTTTCCGATAGAAGGTCCGTTCCAAAAGCTCCAGAGGTATCGGGTATTCTGCGGACTCGAGGTGCATATTGAGTCACAACAACGAGAGACTAGGGGCCCTTGGACAATGTCTCTTGCTTCTGGTGAAATCTCGGACCATAGCTTGCAACCGAGAAACGTCACATGAGTACTCGGTATATCGTATCGTCGTTGAAAAGAAAAACTAACCGTCCATTTAAGCTTGGTTCTTGATCGAGTTGCTTGACTTTCTCAAGCCCGGATTCAATGGATTCATTGTAGAACTCGTGATTCCTAGGTACTAGAAAGACTGATTCGAAATATTTTGCTGACTTTGAAGAAATTGGAAGCAAGGATGAGATGTTTGGATGGGATGGGCACTTAAAATAAGGAGTATCGCTGGTTTATTCGAGATGAAGATCTGATAGAATCTGAAGGGGTAGCGAAGGAGCTCTGAAGCGAGAACGTAGAGTTTGGAGCATTGTGATCTTTACTATTGATGTGAATTGGAGAATGAGAAAATCACAAACGAGTCTGCTTCAAATCAAGTGACTTAAGAGTCAGATGATTTGACCTTTAAACTCTCTTAGTCGTGATTCTAGGTAGTCTCAGGGTTTCAATTGGCCTTTTTAGCAGCTAAAAGAAGATATATATCTAACCCGAGGTATTTACATATCACGCGTGGATTCTGCGAAAGGTTTTAATTTGAATTCACTTTTCCATGACTTCGTCTGTTGAATTATTGGAGTGGCCCTATTATTTTTGGCTGTTCATGAGCAGAACTCGATTCTTCAAATAACCCAGTACAAATTGTAAATCTCCAGGCCAGATTTGGAGGTTTAGCTCCGTGATGCGGCTCCAGTTATAGCAACGACGCGTATGGGGACCATTTACTATTGAGCAGCTGCCACCAAGTCATAGCATTGGGACAAATGTCCTCCGACATCCCTAAGAGCATTCAAATGGCTTATGGGTGTTGTCTTCGATTCTTTTGATCGCCTTGATCGGCGGTGTTGCGTGCACGTTCCCCAAGGTGGGCCTATCGTCATCTCAGCTGCGGTGCAACACCAAAACATCCCAAGAATCTTGACCCTGCGAATTCATCCCCGAGGGAAAACCGTGGAGATCGCTTCCATGAATGGCGAGATCGCCACCGTGAACCAGCGGTTGGCTTCCTGCGACTCCCGGAACGACTCCGCACGGCAAGGAGCTGCCATTGCCTTCCGTTCCACGACCAGCTCGCCGACCGTTAAGCCTCGATCCTCCGCTGCAGCCGCAGCTGCACTGGCAAGTACAGCAAACCGTCATGCAGCAGCCCATAATCGCCAGAAAATGGAATCTGAAACAGGACCCGAAGTGGGCTCGGTGAAGGACAAGATTGGGAGGTTTACCAACTCGCTGCCCCCTCCAGCTAGCGCGAGCCCGAGAGGACGTCCACCACAGCATCCTCTATCATCAGGCCCAGAACAGATTGCAGCTCGCCTTGCTGCGTCACAATCGCCTCAAAGAAAGCCAGAGCCGGCGTTAGCGGCAGCCAGGATCGGTGCAGTTCGCAGTGCAAGTAAAATGCAGCAGTCTCGACCAGCAGAAGACCGACGAGACCTCCGCGCTCCTACCCCGATACGTCCCACCTATACGAAAGAGAACCCGGTAAATAGCCTTATCGACAATGACCACACTACCTTCGTTCAAAGCCCTGGCTATGCTCCCTCTCCATCAATGTCCCCTCGACCCGCGAGTGTCCGCGAACGCGCCCCAAGTCCGCAGTTCTCCGTCATTTCACGAGCATCGACAACCGCACTATCTGCACCGCCCGGAGACTCGAAGCCAAAGCTTCCTCCGCGGAGTACCGCTCCTTTCGCGACTACAGCAAGAAAGCCGGTGTCAAACGGAACCCTTCTACGGTCCGCGACACCCAGCATGGCCTCTCTATCCGGCCAATCTCACAACAGTAGCTCAAGCGTCCTTGACGAACCGACAGGGATGAGCGAGGACGCACTTTCAAATGCCATTGTCGCCTCCTCACTGGCATCATCACGAGCCTCTCCGGCGTCCAAAATCCCCCCCACACCACCACGACGGCGCCGGGCGCGCTCCATCCTCCAAATCACACACTCACCCAAGAGCAATCTATCGAGAACGCCAAGTCCACCCAAGGGGATGCCCCAAACCCTTCGCGGGTTGCCAAAATCCGACGATGCCCAAGTCAACCGGCACCACAAAAAGCATCTGCTTCATAAACACCCGCATAAGCATCACGAGGGGGACCGCAAACGATGGCGACGAGAGGTAACGGAAAAGGAACGCAAGCGCTACGAAGGTGTATGGGCCTCGAACAAAGGGCTCCATATCAATCCCGGCCGATATTCTGATCGGGGCGGGCCCGAGAAATGGCCGCCATGTTCGGAGATGGTGTTGAACCTTGTGGTGCGGGAGATCTGGTCCCGCAGCCGCCTGCCAACCGCCGTGCTGGAACAGGTGTGGGACCTCGTGGATCACCAGCAGATTGGGCTCTTGACTAAAGAAGAATTTGTGGTTGGAATGTGGCTGATCGATCAACAATTGAAAGGACACAAACTACCAAACACTGTTCCCGACAGTGTCTGGGACAGTGTACGGTATGTGAGCGGCATTCGCTTGTCATCCACAGCCCGAAGTCAGGGCTAATTGCTCTGTTGCATACACTGGATGGTGCGGGCTCACTTCTGGTAGACCGAGCATGATGGATCTTCTTTGCATTGCCTTGATTCTAGCTTTTCCAGCGGACACTAGATTTGAATATACTCCGTAAACAATGTGATTTTATACTCCACCACTCCAAGACCTCGTGTACTTCGAGAACACATCAACCCCTTTCTCCCCCTCTCGGGCTCCACTCCCACTTGCATTGTCGCAACTCGGGATTCCCCCATGATCGATCGACACAAAGCCGCAAGATCTCAGGATGAACCGCCACAACCCTAAATCCCAAGGGCCGCGCGTGCCACGTGATGAAGAACCAGGAAATGCGTTTCGACGAGACGACGAGAAATTCCCGATCGGCCCGAAGAACATGCCAGACGGAACTCTCCCTTTTGCTCCAGCCCTGATCTCATTCCATTCATGATTCATTTCATTCCGTCCCAGGCCATGATCGCCGGCACGAGGTTGTGCCCCGTGGTGACAAATTCCAGACGCCCGTTCGAAGCAAATCCCGAATCTCCACGGCTCGGGATTTGGGTCGAGAAAGATCGAGCAATCAACGCGCCGCTTTCTATATCAAAGCACTTCTTCACACTTTGAATCCTCTCGCGGAATGCTTTGAGACCGGGCGGAAAATCAGGATTCAATCGGAATAAAGAGGGTAAAGTGTAGGTCCGATCAATCGAGGACCAGGCGGGGATTGCGGAGTATTGCCCCATGCCATCCCGGCCGTGTGATTCGCCATGGTCGACACTTTTCAAGACGACAGCGGCCTTGCCTCGATGGCGCCTCGGCCGGTTCGCAAGAAATTCGCCAAACCGCCCGTTAAGGTCGCTTGTTTGCCCTGGTGCGTCTTCTCCGCGCCTGTCTTGCAGCTTTCCCCCCCCCCCAGCTAATCCCGTGTCCCCCAGTCGCACCTCCAGAACCCGATGTGGCGGGCAGGAGCCCTGTGCCAACGTAAGTTTCCACTTTCCCACTGCTCATACGGTGGCTGTGATTTCCTTGGGCTGGATCAATCAAGACGATGCGTGGAGCCGAATCTAATTCAAACCTTACATGCTCTAGTGTCTAGCAAAAAGCCGAAAATGCTCGTATCTCCCCAGCAAGAGGGGAGGCCCGCGCAAGAAGAAGCAGAAGGCCTCTCCATCATCTGAGGATGAGTTGCAGCCACAAGAGGACCAGTATCCGACGGTCCCGGCCTCGGGCTTTGAAGAGCGTATGTAGCATTCTATGGGATGGTTGACAGGTCGACAACTAACCGCTTCCCAGCATCCGGGATGTTCAGCCAAATTGATGTGCTCTCCCTGCCAGGTGCAGGTTTGCGACATCTGGATTTTCCCCAGGTGGCTCCGATGTTCCAGGGCTATTACGCCGGTGATGGAAACTCGCCTCATGTTCCGATGGATCAAATGCCATCGCCCTTGAACAGCACCACCCCATGCTTTGTGAGAGCATACGGAAGCGAACCCGAGATGTAAGTTTCATGCTTGCACTGGGTCCTTCCTTTCTTTATCTAACCTAGAACTTAGTTTGAACGCCTACTACGATTTTATCCACTGCTACTTTCCAATTCTACCACCAAGGGCCTCGCCGCAGTATCGAGATCGGCCTTTGCAATGCCCGTCCTCAGACCCGATGATGATGTACCGGCCTCTTTCTCCCTTGAGCTTAGCGATTTCAGCGATTCTAGCATTAATTCCGCATCCGAGTGATCCGGAACCGACCTCTTCAGCTTCAATACTTCAGCGCCGAACGTACGCGCACAACTTTGCGCAACTAGCCAATTCACTCATCGAAGCCGAATGTGATCTTGAATTGTCATCAACAGACCCTAGTCAGGCATTATCCACTCCAAGGCCCACGATCAACCGAGAAAAACTTCACCCTCGAACGCCAGAGGATTTAGAAACTCTACTCGCTTTATTGATCCTTTCGGTGTACGAATACTCCCAGCGAGGGAATCTACTCAAGATGAGGTACCGTTCGGGTCAAGCCTTGGCTTTGGCTTTAGACAAGTCTCTTCATTGCCACGTGGAAGATGATGAGTTCTCGGAAGCCCGGCGAAGAGCTTGGTGGATGACGGTTTGTAACCTCAACACTTGGATTCTTGGCATCGTGTCTGACCTTTCGTAGTATTACTGTGTTATACAAGGCTCTATTGTGAGCACGACAGTGAGTCTTGTGTCGATTGCACCGCTTAAAAGCACGTCTGACCCAGGTTTAGCCCCCTACAATCGTCATCAATGACCCTCAATTTACGACTCCATATCCTCGGTTCGAGGCCGATGCGGAGGTGAGCCATTCAAATCCATCTGGAACTTTTGATAAGAGCAATCTAATGGACATTATCACTAGGGTTGGTCCATTTTGTTACAAGCACAGCAAGTTTTGGTGTCCGCAACTTCGTTCATTGCCGACTTGAACAAATGTCTCTCGTCACAATCAAGCATGCACTATATGTTTGAACGGATGCAGCAGCTTGACTCCTGGATAAATTCTGTGCTTGCACAAATGGACATCCTTCCCATCATCTCGCAAGAGCCAGACTTTGGGGATTGCCGCGAAACCATAACTTCTCAAAGTGTGCGAGCAATGTCTAGGATCAAACTGAGCAGGTAAGTTTTGAGGAAAGCTTTTTTCGAGAAGCCGGAGTCTGACATTTTTGTTTAGTGCTCAAATCAAGGCCCACCGCTTCCGCGCTTTCTCAGATATTCCTATTTTCATCAAACGCCACTGTGACCTGACGGCCGCGAACCAAACCAACCCAATGACAGAACTCAATGCGAAACATCAAGTTCAGGGAAATGGAATAACCAATGTCACATGTGCCTGCAGCAGCTTGGATTCCTTCCAACGTGCCTCGTCAAACGAATACATGACTCCCTCGGACTCGTCTACCTCGTCAGACATCCATCCCTATATCCCGCAGTATCCACAATACCCCTTCACGTCCGGCTTTCCATACAGTTCCCAGCACTCCGTCCAAGTCTGTCTTCGAGCGGCACTCGTTATTTCACGCATGTTCGAGAGCCTACCTTTTCCACAGCCGCTCCTAGACACTCAACAGCAAGCGCAGCAGCGAAGCCGCCCCCTACCGCGCTCAATGCCTTCATTTGCATGTTGTCTGATGCAAAGTAGCTATGCGATGTTCATGATCTTCTACAAAGCTCGCGTGGCGAAACAATTGTCACCGGAGTCGGACAACGAGCTTCCCATGGACTCAACGGATCGACTTATCGACGAGCTGTCACAGGGTCTGCAACGGATCATCGCAGCGGTATCGAACTATTCACTTGCTTTTGAGGCGTTGGATGGGATGAGAGGTATGTTGAATAAGCCCCTCTTGTTTTCCTGTTTCTTTTGTCTTGCTAACAGGCCCCAGACGAAATTCAAGGTGCATATCAAACGGCGTTTCCTTCAACGACTATGTGATCCGAAGCATGTATATTCTTTCTGTTATTTCTTTACCAGTTGACATGTTGTGCGGCCTATCAAAGTGATTCTAGCATTTTCCGTGAGTCCGGCAAGGGAATAATAATGCCTGGAAAGACCACGATAGCGAATATACAGCCCGAACCCCAACCCGAATTCTCAGCAAGAACCTCCCTGCTCCACTCATAGCGATATTGAGCTTATACATTGCAGCCATTTTAGTGCAGTATTTTCATTCCATGTTTCATGTATTTATGTTCAACCCTTTGAATACTAGTATACGGACTAGGCGTGAATATGATATGAGCAGTTTCTCAACCTTAAAGGTGGGACTTCTTGCTTCTAATCATCTTGATTTATAGTGACTTCTCGCGATCTCCTATTGATGTCCCTATATTATAATTCATTATTGTTAATGTAATTGAGAACTTTATAAGCGGTTTGTGAAAATAATTATCTTTTGATTTTTTAACATTTAGAAGATCATTTATGATTCATTTAGTACTTCTAATTAGCGCAAGAAAAGGCCGCGAAAGCGCGGCCGACCTTCTTGTACTAGTACTAGTATACGGATGGAAAACCCTAACAAGCAGCACGTAGACGCTGATCCAAAGCCATGCGCAAGTGGTGTATATTCGCTAAAATCACTGAAGCAAAACGCCAAGGAATGACTCGCTCCATATCGCAAATCGTATTCGCATTACTAGAGCTTCGACCGGATTCCCTCCAGCCGAAACTTGACGTCTTTCAAAACCTTGCTAGAAGGCTTCCAATCGTCGAATTGACGTAAAAGCTCCATTGTTTCGTCTTGAAGCTCACGTCGCACGTGTTCCTCTTCGAGGAGACCGCGCATAGCAAAGGGGAGGATGTACGGGTTGGGGGAGACGGCCGGACTAGAACGCTTGATGTTGAGCGTGCAGTCGGGCACGGTTGAGGTTTCGAGGGTGAATTGGATTGCCATGCTAGGGGGCACGTTAGTTTCTGTGTGAAATTATGTCGAGTGTTTAGACATACTAATAGACTGATTCGTCGTCGTATAGACGTGAATGGCCTTCTCCTGTATACAGACTGCCGGCTAGTGGCGTGCTAAGCTCACGGATCAAGCCGTGGTCGGGAATGCCGAGGTTCCGTAGCTTGAGGCAGAAGCCGACGAGGTGTGAAAGGCTTCCATAGATTAGCAGCAAAACGAAATCGATGAAATTAGTGTACTCACAAACTTGGGGCGTGAACTCTGCCATCTACAAAGACAGAACGATAGATGTATGGATGAGCGATCGGAGAAAACAAAGAGGACTGTCGGTAATTTAGTAGCTGTCACATCTTTTTGAACTTGAGGAACCTACCTCCAGAGAAACGAGCTGATCGTCTATACTCCCAATGTAAGAAATCCGTACGCCAAAATCAAGTGCACATTTGAGCGCAGCCTCATAGTCTTTGGACACTTTGCTGAAAGGGAGTTCAAAGTCGAAGAGCTCTCCAGCGGACCCGCTTATCCAGCGAGATCGATATGACGAGAATGGGCCCACGTTCACACCGGCCATGGCACAAATTCCAACCCGGTTTGCATTGACACAACCAAATGCGATCAATTTCGCAACCAACATGATCGATACTGGTACGCCTTGGCTATGGCAGGCAACCATAATGAAGTCCGCTTTCCGGATTTCCTCCATCCAGTTCAACAATAGCTTCCATAGTAAATCAACTCGCTCAGAAATGCGCCCTTCTCCCTCAAGGGCAATTTTTTCAATATCGCATAAGTAGCCATGATTTTGAGTCCACTTGTGAATGGCTTCGGCAGCCATATTCGAAAACCGAATTGATGTCCCCGTTGGTTGTCCAAGCATGCTTCGAATCAACGGAGCGGGGAAATAACCATGGACGCCGATAGCCAGAGCGCGTTTGATGCGTGGCGGATCTTTGACTCGAGAAACGTGCTTATGCTCGGGGCCTTTGCTGTAATGTAGCAACCGGCCCAGGCTTTGCAATATAGACGGTGATTCTTCTAAATGATAGGTATCTTCGAAGCGAGGCAAGACTTGATTAGGGAGCACTCTCTGTAATTGCCTAGATGCAGAAGCATCAGCAGGTCGAGGCTCAGCCGCGGGTGTCGAGGTTGATACGGGCTCGACCGTGGACACCGATGCATCCTTCGCACGCTTGTCCTGGGACGGCTTGGCTTTGAGGCTCTCTTTCTTGGTAATATTGACGTTTGCTTCTTGACTCGGCTCAAGTGTAGCTGGTCGTGAAGGGGTGTTCGGATCTAATGATGCTTCCACGGCCTCAACCTCGTGGGACTTTTCTGGGGCCATATCTTTGGAATTATCTTTCGACCAGAACGACCAACCAGATGATTTGACGGATCCGCCAGGAGTCCGGGACAAGCTGGTCGCCTCTCTAGGCTCATCAGATGGGTCTTTTGGTACCATATTCACGTCCCTTGGAGACGCTGTTTCAGGCTCCGACGGTCCGGGTGTATTCGGTTCAGTTGAACTTTGTGTCGTTTGCTCTTGTTGCTTTGCTGCCGAAGTTGAGCCGTACCACATTTGCAGCCAAGATCGTTTTTGAGCCGTCGGTGTGGTTTCAGTAACCTCGCTGGCCCCTTGCTGAGCTTCTTCCTCTTCTTCTTGCTGATTTTGTCCCTCTGGCACGCGTCGCTCCTCGGTTGGCTCGTGTTGACCGGCAGCCTGAGTGCTACTTGGTGGGTCTTCTCTTGTCTGTGGTGATTCCGGACCACCAGTCGCACTTGCTCCCGTTGTACCAGGTCTATAAAGCCATGAAAACCACCAATTTGACTGTTCAGGAGGACCTGCCTGCTCTGATTGAGGTGGGTGGTTCTCTGGTGCGGCGTCGGGGGTGTGTTCTCGTCCCTCGATGGGCTTTTCCGGTGAATCCGGGCTCCCTTCCCCTGTGGATTCTTTGTTGATAGGCGATGTTTCTGTTGGCGATCTTTCAAGATTGTCTAGAGCTGTTGTAGAGGTCGAACCGTCCGATGCGATGTTGACTCGGGTTGTCGTTACATCGGCGGGCAGTGATCTGGTAGAGGCGCCTGCTCTTCTGGTGAGATGAATGGATGGGTGTCTTTCCCGATTTGGGGTACTGAGAAAGGAGTTGGAGGTGTCTGCGACGGTAGACACTACATTCTGGGCGACCGAAATACTCTCACGGGCAACCTCGGTAACTGGAGCTGCCTTGGACGCTCGCGAAATGGTCGACCAGGATCCGGGGTACCAACTCTGATGGAAAAACGATGGCATTAGCTGCTGAGTCCACAAATGCTAACTTAGAAGGTATTTAAACTCACTGAACGGTTGGAGTCTGAACGATCGCGGCTGGCATTGCCCGCTGCTGCGGGGGAGGGTGAGTCCGCGCCAGAAGGGCTGGGCTTCACTCTCTTGCGAGATCCCTTGGACGTCATGGGTGCGAAGAGGATAGCATCAGGCACGAAAATTCTGGTCCGAACAAAGCATGCAAAGCCAAGCAGATCGATCTCCAAGCGCCACAAACCAGGATGTCTGATATCATGTCACATGCCTTGGGCTGTTCGGGGCCTTGATATCATGCCTTAGGCAGAAATCATCATCTCCCGAGACTGTACATTCAGCTGTGGGTTGTTCAAAGGCAAATATCTTTTCATACGATAGGGAACTACTCTTGGTATATATTGCACTCCCAGAAACTCAGACATATGGGGCTACAAACCGGAGCAATAGCAGCTCTTGGCTACTACAGTTCTTTGTTTGATAACCAGTTCGATCATTATAGCTGTCAGAGTTAAACCAGGAATCCAATCTCGCTGGATTCTATCAGCTATTTAAGAAAACAAGTAAAAGAAATTATTATTATTCGAAATTGGACTACGCATCGCGCTCAGTTCAGGTCTGATATAATTGGCGATCACGTGCTTGTATTCCTGACCAATTAAGGCCGAGTGGACAATACTCAAGGCGGTGAACGATAAGTCAACTTTTTTTTTCGCTGGTCCAAGTGGACGAGTATACAGCGCCGTTCATTTTTTATTCCACCTTTGCGTTGCCGGTCTTTTATTAGACCACGTGCGCTGAAACATGGCGATCCAGAAGAAGGTATGTTATATTATCTAGCCTTTCATACAGTGCAAAAGACTAACTTCTTCAAGCACGGAAAAGGTCGTCTGGATAAGTGGTATCGGCTTGCGAAGGAGAAGGGCTACCGGTCTCGAGCTGCGTTCAAGCTGGTTCAATTGAACAAGAAGTATGGATTTCTCGAAAAGAGTAAAGTTCTAATTGATCTGTGTGCTGCGCCAGGTGTAAGTATCTCATCCTAAGCTTTTCTCCCCCGAGCTGTTCATGTCTAACATCCAAAAAGGGTTGGTGTCAAGTTGCCGCAGAATGCATGCCTACGCAAAGTATTATCGTCGGTGTCGATCTCGCCCCAATCAAGCCCGTCCCCCGAGTGATCACTTTCCAGAGTGATATTACAACCGACAAATGCCGCGCGACAATTCGATCTCATCTCAAACACTGGAAAGCCGACACCGTTCTGCATGATGGTGCGCCCAACGTTGGTGCAGCATGGGTTCAGGATGCTTTCTCCCAGGCCGAGCTAGTGCTGGAATCTTTGAGGCTGGCTACAGACTTTTTAGCTGAGGGCGGAACCTTTGTCACCAAGGTCTTCCGATCCAAGGACTACAATTCTCTGCTATGGGTTTTCAAGCAATTGTTTTCGTCTGTTGAAGCTACCAAGCCGCCCTCTTCGCGTAACGTGTCCGCCGAAATTTTCGTCGTCTGCCGCGGATACAAGGCCCCCAAGCGTCTGGACCCGAAATTCCTGGATCCCAAACACGTCTTTGCGGAATTAGCAGCACCAACCCCGAACAATGAGGCAAAGGTCTTCAACCCGGAAAAGAAGAAGCGAAAGCGAGAAGGTTACGAGGAAGGAGACTACACTCAGTTTAAAGAAATCCCCGTCACCGAGTTCATAAACACCACAGATCCTATCGCAATCCTGGGCACATACAACAAACTCAGCTTTGTCCAGCCGCCCAGTGGAGACCTTGCACTTTCGACTTTGGACCGACTTGATGACACCACCGATGAGATCCGCGAGTGCTGTGAAGACTTGAAGCTTCTGGGCAAAAAAGAATTCCGCAACCTGCTCAAGTGGCGATTGAAGGTTCGCGAGAAGTTTGGCCTGCTTGTCAAGAGTAAGAAGCAACCGGACAATGATTCGGAGGAAATTGCAGAGATCGCTCCCATGGACGAAGAATTGGCAATCCAAGAAGAACTTCAGCGGATGAGAGAGAAGGAGAGCACTCGCACAAAGAAAGAGAGGCGCAAGGAAAACGAGAAGAAGCGCAAAGATATTGTCCGGATGCAAATGCACATGACCACCCCCATGGATATTGGCATGGAGCAAATTGGGCCAGGAGGAGAGGATTCGACGTTTTCTCTCAAGCGCGTGGATCGGGCAAATGCTAGAGATGCTGTCGTCAATGCTCGCGAGGTTCCGGTGGAAAGCGAAAGCGAGGATGAGTCCGAGTCTGACAACGAAGCAAGCGACCTTGAAGAGGATCGCCTGGAGAGAGAACTGGACTCGATGTACGAACAGTACCAAGATCGCATGGAGAACAAGGACTCAAAACTGCGCGCGAAGAAAGCACGCAAAGATTACGAGACTGAAGAATGGGAGGGCTTCTCAGAAGACAATAAGAGCGACGAGGAGGACGATGACGAAGAAACCAAAGCCGATTCGTCCCGAGTGCCCGAGTCCGGTGGCATATCGAACAATGCCGCTATGTTTTTCGATCAGGACATTTTCCAAGGGCTAGGGGAGGAGGAAGAGGAAGAGGAAGACGAGGACGAAGATGAGGAGGATGAAGAGGAAGAGGTGGAAGAGGTGGAAGAGGAGGATGAGGAGGATGATGAAGAAGAGGATGGAGACGACAGTCAGATGAACGAAGAGGAGGTACCTCCACCAAAACCGAAGAACAAGAACGAAAAGAAAGAATCCAAGCCGAAGGAGTCGGAGTGGGTTGACGACTCAGATGTAGAGCCCGAGGACTCTGAAGAACCACGAAAGGCCAACGGTCAGCTTGGTAAGTTTCATTGGATGTTTATAAAAATATGGCAATTTCCTAACATTCACTGCAGATATTGATATCATTACCGCGGAAGCTATGGCTCTGGCTCAGCAGATGGCTACGGGTGAGAAGAAATCTAGCGATGTCATGGACGATGGCTTCAACCGCTTCTCGTTCCGTGACGTGGATGGTCTGCCGGATTGGTTCATGGACGACGAAAACAAGCACAGCAAGATACAGCGTCCCATCACCAAGGCGGCGGCTGCTGCTATCAAGGAGAAGATGCGCGCAATCAATGCCCGTCCCATCAAGAAGGTGATGGAAGCGAAGGGTCGCAAGAAGTTCAAGGCGGCGCAGAAACTAGAGAAGCTACGCAAGAAATCCGCCTTGTTGGCTGACGACGAAGCTCTGAGTGAGAAGGATAAGTCACAGGCTATTTCCAAGCTGATGAACAAGGCCACCAAGAAGAAGCCCAAGCAACAGGTCAAGCTGGTGGTGGCCAAGGGAGCCAACCGTGGTATCTCCGGGCGACCTCGCGGTGTGAAGGGCAAGTACAAGATTGTGGATTCCCGTATGAAGAAGGACATTCGGGCGCAGAAGAGACTGGCGAAGAAAAAGTCATGAGTGTGTCGATAGTGCATCTTGCATATACCAGGCTACATATAGGTACAAAATGAAGGTGATACCCGATGTACAGCAGAGTGTCCCAATTAGGCAAGTGCTCATGCCAAGACTCCGAGGCCGTGGTCGTGGTTCCCCCGAGTGGCGCGCTTATCGATTATTTTCTTTCTTTGCTTCAACTCGTGCTTGCGCGACTATAGATCCTTGCATCCTTCATGTCCTTTTCCTGCATCTTTTAGTATTTTCTTATTGCATTCCCTTCACTTTGTCTATATCATTCATTTTTACCTCCCACTCCGATGGGCTTTTTTGACCACCTCCAAAAAGGAGGGGCCTTTTCCCTGCAACCGAAAAAGCCGCAAGTTCGCAAAGTCGTACAGGCTCGTCCGGCTCCTTCAAAGTCCACGAGCTCTACACCCGACACCCGCTCGCCTCGAGTTCCGCCTGCGTCAGACCGGAGTCGGAAGGCACAACCGCTCAAATCTCGCTCGGTGTCGAGTGACCCGGACGCCCGTCCCGCCAAGCGACTAAATACCCCGACGCGCACACGAAAGCGACCGACCCCCGAGCAACGGCTGTCAAGTGATGATGATGCTAGTGACAGCGATACTTCCTTTGAGGTGCGCAAGCGTGCAAGGACGAGCGCCAGCGCGGAGCCCGACCCGGAGAGACGAATTCGATCCCTGAAGGCATTTTCGGATGAAGGCACTCGGCCGTTTCGGATGGTGCATGCTGCCGATATCACGTCAGGTCAAAAGGCTGGGCGGTTCGAGCCGGCATTTGGTGCCGAGGGCAAGCCCGCAGAAATCCTCTTGCAGTATCCCAGTGCCTCGCAAAAGGAGAGGTAGGTGACTGGAACGGTATCTATTGATTTTCATGAATCTAATGTGTGCTTTCTCCGTCAGATTTGACTGCATGGTGCCCAAAGATCACGACGACTTCCGGCCTATCGACGACATTGTACAGGTAGTGGAGACGGTTGCCAACAACTACATCCCAAGTGAAGAGGTGGATAAATTCAATGACGAGACGACTGGTATCAAGCGGAGACTGCGCAGAGCTCTGGCTGTCGTATCACAGTCTCAATTCCGCGAAGCAGTCAACGATTATAACGAGACAATCGAACGTCTCCGGAGCAATGGTAGCATTGCCAAACACCTCGACACAACGCAGCGCATTGGCTTGCCTTGGGTAGAGCGAATCTTGACGCAGATCTATGCGCGGACGGTATCTCCGCGGGTCGATTCTCTGCGACAGTATGAGAATGGCTCGGACAATGTATATGGCGAACTACTCCCTCGGTTTTGCAGCACTATTTTCAAGGAGACAAAATTGAAGTCTGGTCAGGTATTTGTCGACCTGGGCTCTGGCGTTGGTAACGTCGTCCTCCAGGCTGCTCTTGAAATCGGCTGTGAAAGTTGGGGCTGTGAGATGATGAGCAATGCTTGTGATCTGGCAGAATTGCAGCAAGCCGAGTTCAAGGCTCGTTGTCGACTTTGGGGCATTGCTCCGGGAAAGACTCACCTTGTACGCGGCGACTTTCTTGAGCAAGAAAGCATCAGCAGCGTTCTGAAGCGAGCCGATGTGGTGCTCATCAATAATCAGGCCTTCACGCCGCAGCTCAATAACGAGCTGATCAACCACTTCCTCGACATGAAGGAAGGCTGCCAGATCGTCTCACTCAAGTCCTTTGTTCCTGCCGGTCACAAAATCCAATCGCGCAACCTCAACTCTCCCATCAACCTTCTCAAAGTCCAGCAGAAGAACTATTGGTCCAACAGTGTGAGTTGGACTGATGTTGGTGGCACATATTTCATCGCCACCAAGGATAGCTCTCGATTGAAGGCTTTTATGGACGACAATCTATAAAGCCGCGGACCATTTGATTCATACTCATAGAGACTGCCAATGTCAATGTTGGCAGTCGCAGTGTATAGATTGCGATGATTCTGCTTAAATGATTCTGTACATTATATACTTCCTTTTCATGGACATATCACCAAAACATCGTTTCCCTAGTACCTTTTTCCAACTTGCATAGGACTTGGGACTCCATTCTTCGTATTAAGGAACAAGGTCTTCGTGGGTAGCTGCTGGGCATCTGTGCTCCAGAATGTATTACACCGGCGTCTCCGATGTGTTAGGAATACCTCGAGGCATCGTTCATCGCATCTGCCTCTTGACCCATTCTTGCCATCCAGCGATCAACGAGCTCTTTATTCTCGCGCTGAAGCTTGTTCGATTTCTCATCCGCCATGTTAAGCTGAAGATTCAAGGTAGCCATCTCATCTTGGAAATCCTGTCGGCGTTCAAATTGACTACATCAGCAATTGTTGCCCAGGAGAATTGTCTTCAACGAACTCATGGGCCTATGAACTGGAAAATATCCTACCTCTAGTAGCTTCGCCTTGCCTCTGAGCTCTTCTTCTCGATCTTTCAAGCGCAGCTGTAAGTTTACTCTCTCATTGTCAAGAGCATCAATTCGACGGGCGTCTTGACTGCTTTTCTTGCGCAATTTCTCCACCTCCGTGACGACGCGATTCAACTTTTCTTGTAGCTCGGAGCGTGAGCGTTGTGCTTCGGACAAGTCTGCACGAGTGACATTCAGCAATTCTGCCACGGACGAGCTCGTCTCCGACGGTTGTCTTTGGGGCGTTGTTAGATATGGAGAGGAGCCGACGCGTTTAGTTTCTTTGCCATCCGATGATTTCCGGCCAGCTGACGGGTTATTGCCGGCTCCTTGACGAGCTGTTTGTGAAGCAGTGCGATCTGCGAGCCGAGTATCTTGAGTGGAGAAGTAGACGTCAGTGCCAACCCATGTCCAAGAATCGAAGCTGCTGTGAACACACAGGCATCATAGAGAGCAACGTTAGCCTTTTCCCTCTGGTCTCTAGCCTGCAGCGCTGCCAGATACTCTCCTCGCCAGTGGGCCATCGGCCTTCCCGCATGTGAATCGGGCTGTGGAATGTGTCGGATGCAATCGATCATGGCGGGTCTTCTTTATCAGCCGTCCACCGCCCCGACCGCCCGCTCCCTCATGCATCATCGAGTGCAACCCAACTCCAACTTCCCCATCTGCGCGCTCTCCCACTTTCGTTCTCATTCTTCAGAATCGTATACCATTTGATTCCCGATTTACTCTCAGGTTTCTTCTGGTGGTTCTTGCTTTCTATCCGAGGTTTTCGCACAGACCGTTGCTATGTCGTCACGAAAGAAGGTCCTCCTCAAGGTACGATCTCCGCAGCAGCTCCGTGCAGCACCCGTACCCGATCGACGCCACCATCGTGCTAACTCATGATTTAGGTGATCATCCTTGGTGACAGTGGCGTCGGAAAAACAAGCTTGATGAACCAATATGTACGTCGATCTGTCCAGTTCGGGTCTCATTCACCTCTCGTCCAAGCCGCCACCAATCTTTTAAGCCTTTTGCTAAAACCATACTTTTCTGGATATATAGGTGAACAAGAAATTCAGCGGAAGCTATAAGGCGACCATCGGAGCCGACTTTCTCACCAAGGAGGTGCTTGTCGATGACAGACTGGTGACGATGCAGGTAAGGCCACACCAGCATTTACGGGGATTAATCGCAACTCACGCAATCATTCTAGATCTGGGATACCGCCGGACAAGAACGATTTCAGTCATTGGGTGTTGCCTTCTATCGAGGAGCCGACTGTTGTGTCTTGGTCTACGACGTGAACAACAATAAGAGTTTTGAAGCGCTCGATAGCTGGCGGGATGAATTCTTAATTCAGGCGTGTCCGCGGGACCCTGAGAGTTTCCCTTTCGTGAGTCTCCGATGTTGAAACTGGGAGTGGCTGCTCGTCGCTTTCTCCCCATGCGAGGGAGATTTGGAAAATCTTTTACTGATAATCGATGCAGGTGGTGCTGGGCAATAAGATTGATGTGGAGGAGAACAAGCGGATGATTTCCTCGAAACGTGCTATGACTTTCTGCCAGTCCAAGGGCAACATCCCATACTTTGAGACCAGTGCCAAGGAAGCCGTCAATGTTGAGCAGGCATTTGAAGGTGAGTTTGTAGCTGAATTGATTATACTGTGGCTCGGTATTCTAATTGTCATATAGTCATCGCCCGCAGTGCGCTCGCTCAGGAAGAGGCCGAGGAGTTCAGTGGAGAGTTCAGCGACCCGATCAACATTCACCTGGAGAATGACCGTGACGGTTGCGCCTGTTGATACCCTTGCCCGACTCTCATCACTTTCCAGCGGTTGTTTCCTTTCTCCATCTTTTTTTCTTTCAACATTCCATTGCTGGTGGCTCTTCATCTCCGGTTTCCGCTTGTAGAGAAGGTCAACAGTTTGCTGTCTGGACGTGTTCTCTCGTATGTAGATCTCTCTCGGTTTCTTGTGTGTTAATTTGGGAGTGACTTGGATTGTTCTGCCCATAATGCGCATACTCTCTGGAGTTTTGTGCAATACGATTGTTTTGTCAATAATTTTCAGTGGGTGAGTTCTCTATGAATCTATAGGATGAATGAAATCAAACAATCCCATTATGCGGTCTATTTATTGCTCAGGGATCCGAGCACGACCATTTTCCGTTCCTGGACCAAATGACAAGGAAACCTTATCGCTGATCCTCATCCATCCAATGCTTGGCATCTCCGCCCCCCGTCTTCGCCGCTCACAGGCCCCCATTCGTCCTGGAAATTTTCGTGTTCTTTTTCGCGTCACCCGATCAATGTCCGCGGTCGATCGCCAATACGCTTCCTGGTGACGGTCTCCAATCACTCGGACTCAATCGGACTTTGAACGCGGTCTCATCCCGACCTCCTGACAGCCCGCCGAATACGAATACTGCGCCGAGTCTACGGCCAGGGGATCGACTGCCCAGCAAGCAGAAATGGGTGTCGCTAGACGGACGATGGGCATCTGCCTGCTCCTGCTGGTAGTTTTTCTGTGGACAACGTCAAATTTCCTGGGGAGCGTACGTGGACCCTTTTTCCTCGGCGCCGCCAAGCCATTCTCCGGAATTGTGGACTAATTGCGACGCAGACTATCTTCGCCGATAAAACCTATCCGAAGCCCTTCTTCGTGACATACATCAATACTTCGTTTTTCACCTTGCCTCTTTTCTCGATCTTGGTCACCCGAACATGGGGCTTGTGGCGCTCGAATCGACTGTCTCGTGTCAATTCGTTCCGAAGTCTGCTGCGACATCTGGATTCTAGTGACCCGAAGGCCGAGGAGCAGCGGGGGATACTGAATGCTGGGTCTTTTGACGCGTTTGATGATGAGGGCCGCGGCAATGATGCCATTGAGAACTTGCCTGCTCTGGAGGAAGAAGGGGATTCCAAATTGGGTCTGATGGCAACTGCGAAGCTCAGTTTTCAATTCTGTTTGCTCTGGGTATGTTGATTCTATTTGAGAGAGGCCGGGATATGAGCTAACGTGTCGCAGTTTACTGTATGTCTAATCCGCGTGTCGATGAAATGGATGGTTCTGACTTGGCACTTACACAGGCAAACTATTTTGCAATGGCATGTCTCCAATATACCACAGTTGGAAGCACGACTATCTTGACATCCACTAGCGGTATGAGTCTCGTCAATTCAAGCCTAAGGTCCGGATTTGACATTAATGGTTTGCATAGGTGTTTGGACATTGGTATTCGGTGCCATCATTGGCGTGGAGAAATTCACAGCCCGCAAATTTCTCGGCGTGGTCGCTTCCCTGATTGGCATTATTCTGATTTCGCGTGTTGATCTGACAGCGCCAGACTCTGGCGACGCGGCCGCTGCCGCAGACGAAAATAGCGGATCATTCCCGCACAAGTCGTCGACTGAAATTGCCATCGGCGATGCCATGGCCGCATTCAGCTCAGTAATGTACGGTCTTTACACAATTGTGATGAAGAAGCAAGTGGGCGACGAGTCACGCGTGAATATGGCGCTTTTCTTCGGACTAGTCGGCTTCTTCAACCTGATTGTCATGTGGCCAGGCTTTTTCATTCTGCACTGGACCGGCGTGGAGCCCTTTGCGCTGCCGGAAACCCAGCGGGTGTGGACTATCATTCTCAGCAACTCTCTTGCCTCTTTCTTCTCAGACCTTGCCTGGGCATATGCCATGCTCTTGACCACGCCCCTCGTCGTGACAGTAGGTCTCAGCTTGACGATCCCGCTCTCACTGGTCGGCCAGATTGTTCTGCAGTCGCAATATGCCAGCCCCATGTACTGGGTCGGTGCCGCAATCGTGTTCCTGTCATTCCTATTCGTCAATCATGAAAGCAAGACGCAAGAAGATGCAACTCCTAGTCAAGAGGAACGGCCTCGATCCGGCGAATACGAGAGTGTCCCCGGCGAAGAATCGCGGTCACATACCTAGGTACGTGGCCAATTTATTTTGGGCGTTTATTATCAGTGCATGTTTTTGGAATTTTGCATTTCGATTCATCTTGTGGGGATTCGTGTGTATTCTAGATTTACTCAATTGTATATATATTTGGCGGCAGTTCCATCTCTGCAATAAAATCTTCTAGAACCTTGATCCATCTACCTAGGTACCTAAGGTACCACGATAGTCTTTCATCGAGTCTTAGGTACCTCATGGAGGTCCGGGTGGTTCCCATATAAACCCTGCGGTTATATTTACAGCACTTGACCTCTTCTCTAGGTAGGTATGTTCACATGTTATTATACAGTCTTTTTCTATAACTAGTAATACTTCATTTACATAATGCTACCTTGAATTAGAGTTTTTACGCACCCTGTCAATCTATCTGATTACGAATTTCAGTTGTGTCTTTGAGTATCAATAGTCTCGCTCATCTACTCAAGGACATCCTCAGTCAAATCATTGATAAAAAAACATTAGATTTGATATCTTAAATTAAATGTTTTGTAAGGCCAGCCGGGAACGGCCGTCCACATAAGAAAAAGGTATGAAATTCAACGCCATTGCAGACTCCGAAAATAATCGTCATCCACCGGCTAGGCATTCGGATGAAACGCCATAACAACAGACCTGGGTATATCGAAGAAAACGATCGTAGGAATAAAATGAGATAGAAAAATGTTGCACGGGACCCCTGGAGGGGTATGTCTGGAGAGAAAGAGAGATGAAGCAGTAGGTGAAGGGCGCTATATATGCGCCGTTTAGAGAAGATTTGATGAAAGGAAGCGACAGGAATAGAAGGTTGAACAAAGTTCGTTTAGACTGGCGTGACCTCGAGTTTCTTGCGAGCAACGATGATGCTTTTCAATGCGCCTAGCCAGCGGGCTAGAGATTCTTCATCTGGGGCGCAGAGGCGCCATGTCTTTTCTTCGACGATAATCTGGAGACAGAATCGCTTCGACCGTGACAAGGGATCGACTTCGGCTGCGTCGATCACCTGCGACATGGGAATAATCTTGAGAGCCGAGTATTCCTGCTCATCCTTATAAAAGGCCAAGCTCTTTGGGCGCAGCACGACCCAGAGCCGTTTCCATTGGCGCACGGTGCCCTTGATGCGCAGGCCTTGAAGATATCCTTGACAGACAACGCGCTCGGGGTCCCGCAGAATTCCTAGCTCGGACTGGCGGCTTGTGTCTCGCGGTAAGGGCGTAGATCTCTCTTCGGGCGCTGAGAGGGAGAGGGTGTGGATTGATGGCATGGACCGTAGATGGCTGCTTCGGGTTGGAGGGGGACCATCCGAGAGCTCAGAGTAAGAGGTGATCTCGTTGCCAGAGTAGTCTTGAGTGTAAGGGGGTTTCCCAGAGTGAGGGCGAGGTGACAAGGTGCGACCAAACTCTGGAGAGCTGGCGCGGCCGGCTCCCTCGAATTCGGAGTGATCATGGTCGGTTGTATCTTCGATAGAGTGTTTCTGGATGGCTGGCGGCCCTTGTTTCTGGGTCAGGGCCATGAAAGCTTGCTCGTCCTCATCGACAGGGGTCTCTCGGCGGATACGGGCAATCCAATCGTCGGCATCGCGCTCCGAGACCGCCTCGAAGCGGTAATTGGTTGACGGGGTGAATATTCCAAAGACATGTCGGCGATGGGAACGAGGGGACTTGACTGGGGCGACGGCGGTGACGTCGGAGAGGGTGATGGAGACACGGAGGCGGGTTGTTTCTTCATCTTTGTAGACCGAGAGAAGATTGGGACGCAGGACGAGGTAGGCGGGTTTCCAGGAAGCGCGGAAGACATGCTTGTGCTTGACACGACGGAATACCCTTCCGGTTTTCACGACGCGATCAAATTCAAAGCTGCCATTCTCATTGACAGGCGAGAAGGTATCCAGATTGACTTGGCCATTGCGGGACGGAGGTGCCGGACGTAGATGAGGGTTCTCGGGGACTTGAATAATGGGGGGTTTAGCCCCGAGCCTCTCCGACGGCGAGGACAGCGCGGGCACTTGATTCATCGCGTGCGATGACGGTCGGGATGGGATTGAAGGATGAAGAACCTAGATCGGAAAAGGGGGGAAAGGCCCCGCGAAGGTGAAGGTGACGATCATTTATTATCCACCGATGATCGTTGGGTTTCAATTGATGAATTCTCGTGACACTTCCGGTCATGGGGAAGTGCACATCTTTACTCTACGGAGCGATGTTCACATCCGAAGATATATGTCCTCATACCAAGACGAAACCAGGGTCCAGACCCAGACCCCCTTCAGGCCACATTGCAAGTGGGGGCAATGGGACCCTGGTTCCTTGCAGATTAACGCTGTGTACCAGTGCATAATAATTCAATAAACAGATCTGGCGTAAGCATATACAAGAGTATAAAAGGTGGTATCTCTTATACGATACGATCGACGATCCCGGAACATGAATCCCATGATCTATAGTCAATAATAAATGACATGAACAAAGGTTTCTGTCAGGCGATGGACTAGATACGGTCAGTCTCGATCTGCAACGGCAATTCTAAATATACCACGTCGGCCAAGGTAGTAAGCATAGTATCACAGCCATTGTATAGACCATGCAACTGATGATAGTAGAAAGGGTGACTCTCCATACATATTATAGGGTAATAGAAATCACTGGGAGGCAAAAAGAAACCCAAAAAAGGAGAAAAAAGACCCAAAAGACCCATGGCAAATCTACCAATAACCTGCAGGCTAAAAACATCTAGTGCTGGAAACGAGAATAGATTACCAAATTACAGGCCCCATACACAATACCGCCACCGTTCCGCCTGTCAGGGGATCGAAAAACGGTTCGACCGTGACATTGGCGCCTCCTTGGGCTTGGCAGACTCAACTCATCCCCATCTTCATCCCCGATTCCATTTCCCTTTCCCTCATTCACTTGCTCTCTTCCCATCCGCCTGCGCTGTTCCATAACCCCAATCCCCCGCCCAACTCTTCGGGATCGAGAAGGAATAGTTGCGGGGCTATCTATCAGGGAAAGAAAAAAAAGGAGGCTCTCCTCCGGCCACTCGTTTTTTTTGTCCAGGGAGATCTGGTCGATACTCCAGAGTATCCTCACGGTACTCTCCCTCTCACGCTCAATCACCGCTCAACTTTCCTCGGACCTATTTCCCGATCGCGGCTGGTCCCGACCACCGTTTTTCCGCCCTGTGCTGTTGCTCGGGTCCCGCTGACTTTGGCCACCGTGCGTGCGGTCTTCGACGCGTGTCCCCATCGCACTCATGGGCTTCATCCAGCGCATCGCAAAGCGGCTGCCGAGCGCAGCGAGCCTTCCAATCGATGATGCCTCATACGAAAAGGGTCATGCTTCATCCCGGTTCGCCTTCTTTCGGAGGCGCATCCGTTTGAAGGGCAACTCGTCCATTTCTATACCCCTGGGCTTTGTTTTACTATTTCCATGCCTTGTAATTGTTTTCATTCTTCTTCTTTTCGTCCGACATCCCTCCTCTCCTGGGGGGATATTAATTCCTGCTGGCACTCCGCCTTCCATTCGGTATGTATTCCGCACCCTGCGGAGTGATGTCCATAGGCTGATGATGGGATCCATAGAAAAATCAGCGAAAAACATGACAAGGTATTCGCTACGGGCTGTCTGCCCATTGATCCCGATGGCCCCAAGGGCCCCCGGGCCAACGCTGCCTACGTCGTCCTCGCGAGAAATAAAGAGTTGGACGGTGTGATCCAGTCACTCAAATCGATCGAGCGACACTTCAATCGCTGGTATCACTACCCATACGTCTTTCTGAACGATGGCGATTTCGATGATGAATTCAAAGCCACCGTCAAAAACTACACCAGTGCTCCCGTGGAATTTGGCAAGATCGAGAAATCTATGTGGGGTTTCCCCGACTGGGTGGACCACGAGGTGGCCAAGGAAGGTATTCGGAAGCAGGGTGATGCTGCCATCATGTATGGAGGCATGGAAAGCTATCACCATATGTGCCGATTCTACTCTGGGTGGGTGTTCTTGAATACCACGAATCGCATGACCCGCTAATATAGACAACAGACACTTCTACAAGCACCCTCTTCTGTTGAAGTACGAATGGTACTGGCGCCTGGAGCCCGAGATCAAGTACTTCTGTGACATTACCTAGTAAGTGATCTCCGATCCTGCCCCTGGCTAGCTCTCCAAGCGGCTCACATCAGATGCAGTGATCCCTTTATCAAGATGGCGGAAGCCAACAAGACCTATGGATTCACCATTGCCGTCAAAGAACTTCGCGAGACAGTCCCCAACATCTTCCGATACGCCGCGGCTTACAAGCGCAAGAACAACCTCAAGTCGAAGGGCTTGTGGGAGATGTTCCTCGAGCGTCCGGCCGAGACTCCGCCCGAAGGAGAGGAAAAGCCCAAGCAATTGCCCGAAGAAATCTTGCAGACCGACCCTGGATCGAACAACCTTGATGAGATTGATCCGGAGGCCATGGAGGGTGAAAATTACAACATGTGCCATTTCTGGAGTAACTTTGAAATTGCCCGCTTGGATTGGTTCCGAAGCAAGGAATACGAAGATTTCTTCAATATGATGGATCGGAGTGGTGGATTCTGGAATGAACGGGTAAGTATTCCTTTTGCAGGTCACCGACTAGCTTGACATTAACAATGTACTAGTGGGGTGACGCTCCTATTCATTCCCTGGCCGCCGGTGCTCTGCTTTCTCCGAGTGACATCCATTACTTCCGCGACTTCGGTTACCGGCACACAACAATCCAACACTGCCCGGCCAATGCCCCCGCTCGACAACTCCCTCGGGAACCCTACCTGGAAAAGACTACAGAAGATGAGAAGAAGCGCATTGAGGAAGACGAATACTGGGCCACTCCTGACCCAGTGAAAGAAAACGGCGTCGGTTGCCGATGTCGCTGTGACACCGACATCGTGGATGTCGAGGGCAAACAAGGCAGTTGTCTCCCCGAATGGGTTGAAGTGGCTGGCGGCTGGGCCTCGCCATAAGCTCAATTCGATTCATCCGCCTTGATGTTGTCCCTCGCCCCCCTTTCATCACCTACTCCTCCATGCTTTTCACCTTGGGCTGTGACCACCATCGGGCTCCGGCGGCGATGTGTCATGTCGAAACATGTCTGATTTGTTGGCCAGGGTTCCTTTCCGGGCGGCGTTCAACGGAACTGACGGGCTTTTGTTAATCGGGAGATGGTGTGAGCATTTCCATCGTCCATGTTGACAATCACATCACTGGGATTGACTGTGTACCCTCTCCTCTTTTTTTGTCCCGGCTGTTCGGTAAGGGAGGCCATTTCTCCCTGGTTATCACACCGTTGATACACCAAGTGTCCAACACGGCCACCGGTTGTTGACGGTATATTTACATGCCGCTCCTCCTGGTCTCTCTACCTTGGCCTCTTCCAGTCTTACAATCTTTGAACCTTGATGGGTGCCCGAGGGATCATTCCATCCGCTACTTAAACAGGTAGTTTGGTTCCAGGACGGAGATGGCATAACTCTTGCAGCCTATGTTATTCTTTTCTTGCCCTTTTGTTTTCGTTTCCCTTTCCTCACTTGTCACTACTATCACCATTGTCTTGTTGTCTTACCAGTCTCCCAGTCCCGCACTCCGTGGTTGTCGTCCCAGCATGCATTCATGAATGTACATACCTTGTTTCACCCTCCAACCATCCTCGAGCCCGGTGAATACTTCTCGAGCCTATCCTCTCGCATTTCCTGTCACACTCGCAAATACCAAACCGAGCATGGCTGTCTATAGAGTATGGAATAATCACCGGCGGTTTACGCGAAGAACGAGAACAGTATAATGCAATATTTGATTTTCAATTCCTGACTCATGTTCTCGAGCAATATACCTAGGTTGCATGCATGCCAATTTGCCTCTTGAATCAAAAATGAATCATCTAGCACCTGTTGTATTCCTTGTCCTAGCCATCCTTGGGTGCAGGCGACAGCCCATTTGAGAAAGAGCTGTTGATGGACCATTCCGCCGTTCTTGACGAGCAATGAGCTGATCCACATGATGGCAAGTTAGAATCAGACGCAGAAGACGATGTTTTCGAGCTTGGATTTATCCTGGGAACCAGGTCTTGCTTCTATACCATAGTTTGGATCTCATAGCCCATGTGGTGCTATGTAGATCAATGAATCAAAGACCGTCTGATTGAATACAGAAGATTGTATAAACATGAGTACGTAAACACCGCAATGCCATATGAGTCGTTTGCTTGGTTTTCTTGCTGGACCTTCTCTCCCTCCCTCTTCCACAACTCTCAACTTCTCCCACATTCTTACCTGCCCATCAATACTATCACAAAAAATCATCATGACTCTTCCAGCCACAAACTCTCTGAACAATGATGAGCGAGTGGAGCTGCTGGCTACTGTTGACAAGCTTCGAGAGCTAGGGATTGGAAATGACAACATCTCGCTTCCTCAGGTAATCCATCACGAAACACGAGTGATTTGACATATGCTAAATCCCTGCAGCTCACTGTCGTGGGCGACCAGTCTAGTGGAAAGTCTTCGTTGCTAGAAGCAATCACAGGCTTTCCCTTCCCTATCGCAAGTGACCTCTGTACACGATTCGTGACCCAGATTGTGCTTCGCAGAGCCCCGGCAGAGGAGGCAGAGATAGTGATCACCATCATCCCAGGCCCAGAATCAAAGAAAGATGAAGATATCGAGAAGAAGCTCAAGCAATTTGAAAGAAGGATGTCAATGTCTGATTTCCAATTACGTGACTTTGACTCCATCTTCGACGACGTCGGTCTTGCCATATACCTCAAGTGATAACCGACGGAAAGTGCTGACAACGAGTCTAGGCCGCTGATCTAATGGGAGTGCCTGGGCCGAAGACAACTGAGCTGAAGAATCTTGACAAGAGATTTACAGACGACATTCTCAAAATTGAGTTGTCGGGGCCTAAGTACCACCATTTTAGTGTTGTTGATGTCCCAGGCTTGTTTCATAGTAAGAAGATTCACCCAGATCGTCGAGCTAGACTGACAATAGAAGATCCCACCCCACTCCAAACCAAGGAAGACCGTGCAATCATTCGGAGATTGATCGAGAGCTACCTTGGTGATAAGCGGACCATCATCTTGTGAGTGAAAACATGATTTCTCCAAAATACTTCGAGCAGTCCCGCCCTAAACATAAGTCATTGTTTCTTTTAGAGCAGTCATGGATGCTGTCAATAATCTCGCCAACCAAGAAGTGTAAGAGGTCAACGTCCTTTTTGGTATTGCACATGCTAATACCTTATATGAAGTTTCTCAATGGCTCGCTTGGCTGAACCCGCCGGTGAGCGTACCGTTGGCATCATCACAAAGTGCGATGTGCTTCAAGAGTGTGATGAAATGAGGGTAATTGACACTGGATATGATTGAGACCCCGCTGATTGAATTGAAGGTCATGCAAATTGCCCAAAATCAAGTTGAAAAGCTATCACACGGTTGGTTTCTTGTGAAGAATCGGTCAACGAAGGACATTATAGACGGTGTCACCATCGAAGATCGACATAATAACGAAAAAGTATTCTTCGACACCAGAGATCCATGGACGGATCTTCCAAAAGACCGCGTCGGAATTAAGGCTCTAAGCACATTTCTTGGACATATTCTCTACGGACATACATACAGAGAATTCCCCTTTCTTGTCCAAGAAATCAAAGACCGACTGTCAAAGGAGCAGCGAAAGCTGGACTCGCTTGGGCCTTCTCGCCAGAGTTCCCCCGATCAGAGGCAGTATCTGACATCCATCGCAAGCAAGTACCAAGACAAGGTTGCAAAAGCACTCCATGGACTCTACGATCTAGATCTAGCTCGGCGAAGCCCACTCAAACTACGTATGCATATACGCAACGTCAATGACCAGTTGTCCATGTCAATGGCTCAGAGTGGTCTACTCAAGGAATTTCGCAACCCCAGCGATACTCTGGACCTCAGGAAGTCATCGTCGAGACAAAATCTCGACTACGTCACGAGTGACGATGATGATGAGTCTGGTGACGATGATATCTATGAGTGGATTCAAAGCTATTATCAAGATTCTCGAGGAGCAGAGCTTCCTGGAACTATCAGTCCACATTTATTGGAGGCACTGTTCCAGAGACTTTCCAGCCCATGGGAAGCCATAGCCGAGAAATACCTCGCAAAGGCGACTGCTGCAGTTACTGAATTTAACACAGGGATGGTAGACTTCCTGGTGTCTGACGAAAACGTGAAGAAACACCTTAACGAAATCCTTACTGAAGGCATGGAAAAAGCACACGATGCCGCACTTGGTCACCTTGCCGTTATCCTGAAGGATGAGAGAGGTGGAATCCTACAAACATCAGACAATTCTTTTGCTGACACTTTGACTTCTATCCGTGAAGAACGATTTCGATTAAAAGCCGACTGTGTCAAAGCCGAATATTACGATAAAGCGCACATTAAACAGAAAGTTACGGAAGCATTTAAACTGAGCAACGAGGAACAAGCCATTTACGACATTCACGATACCTTGAAGGCTTACTACAAAGTAGCCTTCAAGCGATTCATGGACAACTTGATCATTCAAGTCATGGAGCGACATCTCTTGGGTGACACGGGACCATTGAGAATGTTGACACCAGAATCAATCGGTAGCATGAGCGAGGCTCGACTGGCCAAGATTGCCGGGGAAAATCCCATCACGGCTAATATGAGGACCGAGCTGAAAGACAAGGTGGCACGTATGCAGGAGGCGTTGAAAATTGCCCTGAGTGTGAGAACTTGATATCCGTGCAAAACTTGTTGCTTAGCTGGATGCTTCGTTGGCTGTGATTTGGAATTGGTTATGTCTTCTTGCTGGTGCAATCTGGCGAGGACAACTGTTCATTCAAGGGTTAATAAAATTGAGAGGATAGAAGTATCCGTTGAGAGAATTGAGGAATTTTCAATAGTCTCATTACTCATATGTAAAGGATAAGTCAGTCTATGGTGAACTATCTTTATTTCACAGCATCTTCAGAGGAGGGACTACAGTAATTAAATGAAGAGCAGAGTTAGAGATAGAAGACACTGCCATCTCAATTCTGCTCTCATTGAGAGACTCACAGTTTCTTCAGTTGTCTATCTGTTTTATCTTAGCTTTATAGAGCTGAGTGAATGAGAGTACTGACTGTGAGAGAAGAGGTGTAAGTGCTATAGAACCATACTTGTACTCTCAGATACTCCGTAGTTAATCGCACTTGGCGGCATTCTTATGGCAATGCTAGGTGTCTAGATACTCTATTATAGTAGTTAGATTCAGACATCTGATATGCTCCAGCTTCATCCATTTCTTAGTTCAAATCTAGATAGCGAGCCTGACCAAGGCGCTTCGGCCAAAACAAGCAAAGATCAGTGGTATCCGGCAGTATGAGAATCCCCGTCAACCTATGTATGAAGCATCATCACTCCATCGATCATCCAGAGTTGACTTGTACCGGCATCTACGGAAAAGGAAAGGGAGAAATCCAGAATGAATGGCCCAGTCAAGTTCCTGTACGGGCCCATAACTCCCATGTCAAATAACGAACCGCAAGAGAGGAACGGAGAGAAGAAAAGAGATGGAAACGAGATGAGCTAGGCTTTGATAGATGAGTCAAGTGAGAAAGACGAAAATGAATCCTCGAAGCTGGCTGTCTAAAACGCGCCACGCTCCTGGGCAAAATCCCAAAGCATCTTGATCAACTCGTCCGGCAAGGTGTACAGGTCCACGTGGAACTCGCCAACTAGAAGATCATGCGTCAGTGTGAGCTATTCAAGATGGGATGTAGACGACTCACGCTCAACGTCGTTTTTGGTATACGAGTCAGCGGCTTTGTTCTCGTGGACCATTTGCACCACTTGTAGGAGATCATCCTCGTTGAGTTTTTGCAGTCCATCGGCCAGCTTGTCCATGTTGACCTAAAACACGATCAGTCTGGACTGGCTAGTCAGATCTTAATCACTTACATTGCTGTTATCAGTGCGCTTTTTCTTCTTGGCACTCTCTTCGCCTCCTGCAGCCCGCTTGGACTTCTGTCCACCGTCTTCGCCAGGAATAGGCCCAGTCTCGCGCAATGCTGCCAAGAAATTCCCCTTGGGGTTCTTGAAGGTCTGAAATCCAAGACCAATCCGTGTTAGATACTTCCATAGTCATGCCAACTGAAACGCGGGGAATCTTACCAGCATGTGTTTCGACTCGTAGCGGTTGCTAGCGAAATTGAGATCGTGGTTGATGAAGTGCGACTTATCCCCAGTGAGCTCGATTTGCATATCGAACTCACCCCATCCCTCTTCTGAGATACGGAAGGGCGGGTCCTTGAAAGCTAGAGCACATACCGAATCAGCAACAGTACCTCACCTAAACTTCACAAAAGAGAAGCAAGCTTACTCTGAGTGGCACGAGATCCAAAACTCGGATGCAGGTGGTATGTGACCTTGTCAAAGAGATTGGCAGGCACCTGCTCTCCCTTGTCATTCACCATCCAGACCTCAATGGACCAAGACCGCTGTGGAAAGCCTTCCACCTCGGAAGGCTTGTCACTAGAGCAAAGACAGTCAGCCTATGCACTTAGTCCATGGTTTCCCAGCAACTGTAGATCAAAGAAAAACTAGCGCGCAAGGTTCCTTTCTGCCACTAAGTATACAATGCGGTCGCGACCAACGTCTAGGGATAATCCCAGCTTTGCGGAAGGGCGGGCAGCTCAAGCGCGGGATTCAGAGGAAAGGAACGCATTCGACCACATACATAATGTGCTGCTGGGTAACCAGGCGGACCTGTCGCTTGACCTAAAGAGAGAAAGAGTATCGTTAGCTCAAGTGTACTTGTTGCCATAGAGCTGGTGCTGGATGGTCCAATGCTTTGTCCCATGTCCAGGCCGCTCGCGATGAGATGTGCAAGGTCGGGACGAGGTGAATTCAGCACAAAGGATAGACACTCACGTCAGGCATGGTGTAAGAGGTTCGTTGGAGAGGAGAAAAGGGTCAAATTTCAGAGTCTGGCGGTGGAGGGGAGGTAGTTGCGCGAAGGAAGGTCGGGACGGATGCGAATTCGCGGCTTCAGGCGCGTCGTAGGGAATCTCGGCACCGAGCAGACCGCAAATGGCAGCGACAGGAGAGGAATCTGGAAAAGAACTAAACAGCTAGAGATGGTATATAGCTAGCCAAGCTCTGATCATTGATGCGCGCGGGTTTTGAAGGGAGAAAAGCAGATGCGGAAGCGGGGAGAAATCAAGTGGTCAGAGACACCAATGACCGCCCAGTTGGCCGAACAGTTGCACAATATTAATTCAGTTCCAGATACTTTTAAGCTTAAACCAGATTAGATTACGCTCAAATTTACAGCTAGGACCATCTGGTGGATCTCAAGCGAAGGTGCTAGTAGTCTGCAATGTCATAGAAATATGGCCTGGTGCTATGCAGGGTGTATATTCGATGTGGGAAAAAAGACTTCTATCTACTGCCGACTGCAGGACCAAAGACTCAGGGGACTTTCCTCCATTTCGTATCACGTCATGTTGGCTGCATGTGCAGCATCTTCATCACTGCTCTCTCGTCGCATCGTAGGGTAATGGGAAAGGGTAGGGGAATCAGGGGTGGAATCACATCGTGGATTGATAAGATGGTGGGATGGTGGGATGTTGAGTGGTGGGTGGTGGCTGCGAGAGCAAGATCATGGCCCGCGGAGCAAGAGCTCATCGGCATCGAAGACAGCAGGGCCAAGGATTTTGGGGACCCTGGAGGAGATTGAAGAAAGTGGGTGGTCAAGGGCCACACATTCACTGCTCCCCAGCACCGAAGAGCTTCTCGTTCTCCTGCTGAGCCTTCTCAAAAGCCTCCTTGAAGAGATTGGCGTCTAAGTACAGATTAGTAACAGATCAAGCTATCAGTCCATGTAGAATTCACTCACTTTCGCTGTTGGCAAAGCGAATGGCCAGAGTCTGAGCTTCGGGCTCACCCTCAGAGACATCGGCCGCCGCGTTCCAGACCCAGCTACGGTCACTTCCAACGTTGGGGCTCAATTTCATGTCGGGGACAACTATAGGGCCTAATCAGCAAACGCCTTCAAAGTAATTGTCCTGAATCACTTACTGTAGTGGTTAGCGCAGACCTTCAGGGTCTTGTCCCGACGCATGACCAGACGAGTCTTCTGGTTCTCCTTGTGCTTCAACAGGCGAACGTCACCAGTGCCGCGCTCCTTCCACTCCTTGCTCTCGCGATCAAACTTGAACAGCTTGGCACGCATCTTGAAAACCTGCTCTTCGAGCTCTTCGTTGGTCTTGGTCTCCACCTTCTCGGTCAGGCGAATCACGGGCTCGAAGTGAACCTCAGGGGACTCAGGGGCATCATCCTCGTTCTATGGAAAGAAGTCGTGTTAGCATGTTGCAAAGGCAAATTAATTGTAAACGCTCTTCGGAGAGTGGCCGGTGAGTGGGTTGGCGGGATAGGAGGATCGCACAACACGCGGGGAGCAAAGACAACCCCACGTTCGACGCGTACAGACCATGGAGACACATGGACTGGGAATGTAGAAATATCAAAAGATAATAATATAGAACAAACTCACCTCTTCGCCCTTCTGAGCTTTAGAAGAGCCAGAGGGCTCGTCTGCCTCCTCAGGCTCGTCCTTTTTCTCCTTCTTAGGACCACCACCGAACATGGAAAACACGTTATCGGAGGTCTTCGCGGCCGCATCCTTGGCAGTTTCAGCGGCGCTCTTAGCGGTGTCGGCAGCGGCCTCTGTGACAGACTTCTCGCCCTGGCCGGTGGCGGGGGTCTCGGTCTTCTGCTCCTCAGGAGCCTGAGTGGTGGGGTCAGGCTTGGTCTCCGCGGCGTCAGACATGACGAATGGTGCGGTAAATATCAGGGATTAAAACGGATTGAAGTGGGAAAGTTCGTGTTCACCAAGAACCAGACGGATTTCAGGGGGAAGAAATGGGTTTGTTGATTCGGAAGAGGCAATGAGGGGGAAAAAATAAGACGTGGGTGGGCGGGGGCAGAATCTGCCACCGCCTTGGGATTGAATTGACCAACGATTGGACTTGACGACCACAACAACGCCCATTATTGATACAGCGTGTAAACATATTGCCTATACTCGTGCCAATTTTAATGGCTTTTTCAAAACTTTCATAGTGAGGCGCAGCAAGCCATTTCCACTATAGGCTCAGACTATGATCACTGCTTCTCGGTCCTCGCCCAGCACATGTATAAAGAGTATCATGCTGTTTATTTTGGACTAGAATCAACTGTCCTCAATTTCACTACCTAGGTATATGTACGATAAGCTCTATGTATTCTGACTCATTGCCTTGCTTTGGTTATCATGAGGTCACCTCAGGAACAATCTAGATAGTCCAATCATCCCCCTCCCATTCACCTTCACCTTCCTGATCATCTTCCTATCTCGGTCCTCGAGATGTCAAGACACCAAGATACCTCCACCTGCGACCTCGAATTTGGAGGCAGCTTCCTACAAGACCTACCCGCTTCAATCAAAAGATATGATTTTCTCGGAAAGACCCAATACTCCGATATCATGAGATCGCATCTCAATCATTTCCAAGCCTCCCCAGACGCAAGCGAGTTCATTCTTTTTCATGCGAACAAGGAAACCATCAAAGGAATCTTAGATCCTTACCGAGAAAATCCCACAATTCAAAAAGAGTGCACCTCCTTCGACTACAACGAAGAGTTGTTCCTAGTCAAGATAACGCCATTGGCACTCGCAGCAGGAGTAGGTGATATAGACCAATTCATCCTCAATGCCTTGAAGAAAATGGGGTTGGAAAATGCTCTTGAGAAATACCAACGCACAGCTATTGAAGTAAAGAACCGGGGGAAAGCTCCAGATCACGGCTGGGGACCACGACGGAAAGAACGCGGCCAACCTCTCTATCCCTCGGTCACTCTGGATGCAGGCTTTGCCGGCTCCGAAGCAAAGCTAAACTCAGACGTGCAGTTCTGGTTGGATCTCTATTTGGAAACGTGAATATCTCTCTCACGCTTCGGGTTCATAGGTCCAGGCCGGAAATCCGACTTGAGAAGTGGGAAAGACGGGATGGAAGGGCTCATCGCTCCCGGGTACTTTGGATACATAAAGAGGGGGACCGGACGATTGTCACTAATGAGGACAAGCCTTTTGTTATCCCGTTTGGGAGTCTATTTTGTCGTCAGCCAACTGGTCCGGACGAGAAAGATATCGGAATAACTAAAGAGGATTTGTTGCTGTTGGCTGATACGGTGTGGAGTCAGCAGGGCTTTTCTTGACATGATCGTTAGTATTATTATAATGCGTGGCGAAGGATACTTAATGCTTTTTGATTATTTGCCAAGTTATCAACTGCATTATCTTTGAACATTCGATCTAGTAATTTACATGGCAATCCGCCTCTACTGAATGATCTCTTCGGTAATTCACTAAACACCCTATACTATACTGACTAAATTATAGTAAAGGACAGTCGACTATAATCAAGGATATGAATGAGATTGATAGGGTGACCTGGCAGAGCTACCTATAGCTTCCAAGGTTGTGAAGAGCTGCCCAGTCCTGACCGATTAAAGAGACTCGAAGCTAGAAGCCCTTTCTGTCTTGAACATGAGAAAGTGTCGAATCCACATTCGCACCGGGATTCGCCCATTATACCTAATCTCGTCTTCATAATGAGATTACCACTAAACATGCACAGGGATAAATAAAGCGATAGTTATTGCATCGATCAAAAGTCCGCATGACCCGATTCCCAACACCGGCCGTTACCCAAATCGCCGTTAACAAAACACCATGTTAGCCAAACCCGGAGAAAAAGCAAAATGTAAAGAATTGACCACCGGTGTCTGCTATCTACTGCTCGTCTCGGTACCCCATAAGCCGATGCACGCGTGCCTGTGCCCGATCCAGCGTGGCGCAATTCGCACTGCGTACCCGATTCATCATGGAGTGAAGATCGAGGTTCATTGCCGTCTCTCCCATGCGATTCCAGGCCCCATTGAACAGTCCGCGGCTCCTTTGGCTAGATCTTTCAAATCGACTGCGCAGAATGGATGAGGCGCTTTGAAAGCGCTGGATGGCATTCCGGGTGAGGACCTCGGAGATCTGCTTAGATCGCAAGAGAACAGAATCCCGGGCATGGGCACCCTCTCGGCGCAAACGCTCGGCATCGTCCCGTAAAAAGTGAGACCGCTTGACGACGTCTCCCATAATCAACTGCAAATCGGTGGTCAGTCGGCCGTATACTTCGGTCAGGCCAGTTTGGGCGGTTTGCAAGTCCTTCGTGAATTGCGAAGAAATAACACGCGCCGCGCGTTTCCAACTGGCAATTTTCAGCCAAGGTGTGCCAAAATCGACTATCATGGTCTGGTTGACAGGAGGTTTCGAATTGGCAGTGACCGTCACGTTGACCAGGCCGTATGCATTCTCTCGCTCGAGCCTCAATGTGTAAAGCCCCTCAAACAGTCGAGATAACTCATATGGAAGAGCTTGATCGTACCGTCGGATGCTTACGTTGAATCGAGGTTCCTTCTTGGAGGCAAGGTTGCGGGGCGGTTTGATAACCACATGGCAGTCCCCAACAACCTGAATTTCCAGGAAATTTGATGTGCCAAATGAGTGGGGAGGCACGACAGTGAGCACTGAAGCCTGCTCCTCAATGGAAATGCTGGGAGAATGGCTGGCTTGCATTTCCAAGTGGCCTGCCTGGCGTATGGAAATCGATGTTTGTTGGATGCCGTTTAGGCCCAGTGTGGCTGTCGGGAGAGCAGGGCTTGCGGTCGACAGTGCATTAGACAAGGATGAACCAGCCATCCACTGTGCAAAGATGACAACCACAGCTTTCACGGCAGAGTATCCAAGAGATAGAGCAATCGCGGAAATGATGCTCAACGTAATCAGACGCAGTAAAGGAGCCAATTCTCGAGCTTTAGTGACATACGATGAGGGGATCAAAGTGTATGGGTACTTCTCGAGATCAGCATACGAGTATCCGTTCACGGGGTTTGGTGTATCGTTCGTGACTTTCACTGGTTTCTTCGGGTACAGATCCATGAGCGAAGCAAGATTTCGATTAAGCTGGCCAGGTGTGATACTCTCAAAAGTCTTCAAGTCGATAGGATATCGCCCGAGCACTCGAATCGCCCCAGTCTCTGCGTGCCGTGACTCAAGGCACATATGAAGGCTATGAGGATTCACTGGAAAGACTTCATCGACAATTTCCAATAGTGGATCCTCTGAAATCATCATTGCCGGTATCCCATGTCGCTCCAAAAACGTATGGACGAGGTGTCGAGTCCGTAAGGCCTCTGCATTGTCCTGGTTGGACACGAAAACAATCGCCACATCTGGTAGAGTCCACTCAGTGTCTGAGGAAACACGATAGTTCCGTCCGTCCCACCATGAGCGGCACGCAGGACGATTCTTGAAACCTAAATGTAAAGTGTTGGGCTGATCGAGTTGAGAAACAGTGGTGGCTTCCACACATTCATCTACCACGAGCTGGACATGAATTGGAAGCAGTTCAGCAAAATTTGGTACGGCACCAGCTCCGAAGGAGGTTGGCACAACATGGTATCGGGAGGACTCGGCGGAACTCGTCTGTGACCCGGCGGAGGAGCTTGATACAAGGACATCACCGATCTTGTCGAGAATGATGTTGCGAAAGTCCGGCTGTCCTATATACAGCACGCGAAAAGGTTTTTCCAGATCCATTCCTTGCTTCGTCATTGTTTGTTGGACGGTGGCCATTAGGAACGAATCAGCTGGATTGTAGGGCAGTTTGGTCTTCATCTCCGAGGCCACCTCTTCCTCAAATATGCGGATGGTATGCTTTAGCTCCACCCGTTCCCTCTCGGGCCATTTTTCAGGCTCCACAAATTCGATCGACTTGCTTGTCTGGCGGTTGGTGGGTCTAGTTGTCATGTTACTGTCTTCGATAGTGGTGCCGGTCTGGGCATAGAGCTCCGCAAGGTTGCGGGAATCCCCCATAGTAGGGATAGGAACATCAAATTGACCCGTCTCCTCGTCTTCCTGGTTGTACTCATCATCGAGGGTCCCGGCATCGCTATTGCTGTAACGATCGTCCAGGCTGGCTACATCGTCGGGGCTGGTCTGGTCGATCAACGACTCCGCATCGGTCTGGCCAGAGCGACTGCCATCTTCCGAGTGCAGGTCGGATACACTCAAGGTAGCCCAACTATCACTCATAGACTGAACTCGTGGATCTTCTTGTTGATCTGACGTCATGTTGGTTGGTCGTGAGCGGGATATCCACTCCTCTACTGAGCCTGGCAACGGGAGGGTCGGGTACTGAAGGTTGGCAGCGTGGGCGTTGGAATGACGCCTGGGCGACTCTGAGGCGTCAGGCATGTCTGCCGAATAAGCATAGAGTGAGTTGGAAAGTTATCAAAGGAGGGACGATGCGGACATACACGGGGGTAGGCATGTGCCTGGTGGGTCTGCGGGGGGGTTCTACTTGTCAGGTGGTCTGACTCTGGGCAGATGCCACAGAGAAGGCTGAAAAAACCAGTAGATCGTGAGATAGAGATATGAAAGAGGGGTTGATGATTGTTGGGCTTGGTTGGGCAAGAAACTAGAGTCAAGGGTTCAGAGGGGCAAGAAGCTCAAGTGCTGAGTGATATAAGCGGGGTTCGGTAGCAAAGGTACTTGACGTATTACTTCCGAGCTCCGATATCCTCTTGGGAATTTGGTCTTCTACCAGTGCATGACGATATCTTTCCAAAAACCTTTTCTTCGACACTATCGAACTAACTACGCAGTTCTTTGATATTTTCACCCAGATGACATGGATAAATGTCACGATAAGTTGACTCCACTCCGCCCCACCGATCACCGGTCTAAACAAAGCCAAACTGGTCTGTATGGACAACCACACCAAATGGACTTTCAATACTATCCTGGGTAGAATCATATGGCGCCCTGAAATTGGACACTATACTTTTCCAGCATAGCAACCATCTTTCAGATAGATTTTCAGCTGCAACCCATCCCTTCATAAGTCTTAACGCACGGAATTACTGGACGCTCCTTCTAACCCCAATCTATCAAGACTCGTAGTTGGTAGCCCAATGCCGCGGCGTGTTACCATATTTTGAGCCATCCCTGAATCGTATTTCCAACGAGGGTAGCGAGTGCATCAAGACAAGAAAGAAGACCGCTTGCATTCCAATGAGTCAAGGCAGAGAACCGCATTTGACCAAAGCCATTCTAAGATCCACGATGAACGGGAATGAAACCACTACCAAAAGGCAGAAAGGACTTTTCGCCGAGTAAGGTGTACAGTCTCCGATTCCCTGGTATTGGAAGACTTCAGAAATCTTTATCCTTCTCGAATCTCGTGACGTGCTTGAGTAGGAGAGCTTTGAAAAGGGAAGAGTTGATGGTATCCACCGAGTATGCACCTGTTCTAAAATCTACAAGACACTATGCAATCCAAGAGATCAACAAATCAAACATGGGATATCTATTAACAAAGTCCAGTCATCTAGCAACTAAAACAAGGAGAACTGGCACAGCCAACAAACAAATGCAATACATGACAAGGAAAAGCGTCAACAGAGCATCGAGAGTTCATCTCAGAGCCCATAGTCTATGAATCCCAACGCCGTTGCAAATAACCACCCTTCGCTCATTTTTGGTAAATGAAACCAACACAAAAAAAACAAGACAAGGAGATCCCAGAGACAGGGCTCAACAAAAGCGTAAGTATGAAAACAATCTTGAAGTGAAGAGGAAAGCGTGGTCATGAGGAATGACACCAAGACGCCTGGTGCTGTGCGAACTTTAGACGAAACAATCAAGAATAATATCATAGCACACGCTTCCTAAAGACAGAGAAGGTCAGTACACGAGACAACAATTTCAGGTAAGGATTTCAACGTACAATTTCAACAAATCCTCAAGGCTATCAGCGCTGCAGCTCCGGCCACGGGGAATGTTACGGATGACATCAATGATAGTCGCAAAGACATCGCCATTGCGGTAGGCCAGTAATGCAGGAGCTTGGATGTGATCCATCTCCGCAATGTCAGAGTGCAGCTTGATAAAGCGGATGTTGGGCTGGCGGCGAGCAACGGTATTGAGGCACTCCTCGACGATGGCACTCTCGTCGTATTTCGAGTCGTAGATGCAGACCACAACGACGGTACCGGGGCTCACTTTCTCGATGGCATCGAGGTAGCCGACGGCGTCGACATCATCGACACGGCCGTAGACGCGGCCGCGAGGCGAGGCGCGGCGATTGTTGCGTCCTTGGAGCTCCTGCATGCGGGAGGCACGCCATCGGCGCATAAACCGTTCCTCATCATCCTCGCCGCTGCTGGGAGAACTGGCTGGCGGGGGAGAGGCCTCCTGGGGCTTGGCGGAGGGAAAGTTGGAGCCGTTGGTGTCGAAGCCGGCAGCGTTGAGGAGGGTGCGTCGGAAGGACTTCTTCCGGGCACGCTCGAAAGCCTGGGCGTCAGCGATGACACCCTTCGGCCCGGTGTTTGCCTCAAAGGTATTTTTGGGAATGTGGTAGTTGGCAGAGCGCGAAACCATGGCGTCTTCCTCGTCTTCGTCTGAGGAGTCGGCGACACGACGCTGGCGCAAGTGACGAGGGAGAGAGGATTCGTCGTCAGAGAATTGAGGCTCGTCGTCACGGTCCTCGGGATGGGTAGAGTATTTGTCACGGCTATTGTTGACGAGCTGGTTAAATTCTTCTTGAGCAGACATGGCGAAAAATTCGAGGGCGTTTGGGGGGGTGGGGGGATTTAAGGTCGAGTCTGGGGCTTGGGCAGATCGGGTGATGATGGATTCTGGGCAAAGATTGGATGGACCCGGAAGGTATGGAGCAATTTCAGCGCTTTCCCCTGAAGGACACAAAGGAATCGTGGTCGACGGAACTTGGGACTAAGCAGGGAAGAGATCGCCAGGGTGAAACGGTGAAGGTGCCCCTTTTCGACGAGGTTTCAGGCGCGATGATCCGGACCCACCGAAGGGCCGAAGAAAATTCGATGTTAGGGATTTTCCAACAGTTGGTGAAACCAGGATAAAGATAGTAGTTGTACTGGAAAATTGCGATCAATTGGAACACACAAGACACCTAAAGAGTTTCCTGAAAAGACAAAGGGGATTGCCGTGAACTCGAGAATCCGGGAACAACAACAGACTCGGCGGAAATGAAGTTCCACGTGGAAAAAAACCTTGTTTTGCGGTTCGTGCAGCACATTTTGCCCGTTTCAGCGTTGCCGGGTGGCGCGTGACTCGAGATGCTGAAACGATGACAGAATGTCACACAGCCTATTACCTATTCTAGTTCGTCCTTCATACAGTAGTGTACGGCGTACTCCGTAGGAAACAGTTCCTTCTCAATTCCTCTAGATCCTGCCGATCATCCCCTACGATAACCGGCTCAAGACCCGATTCTCGTATCTGCTGCGCCGCTACCGCACAAAACTAGTCCATCCTCGATCTGGTCAAGTCGGCCCCCAGTGAGAAATATCTAAATATGGAGCCGAAGGTGGATCATCGATCTGACCAGGGGGATCTGCTCCACGCGGCCAACAGCCCAACTGCGCCGCAACCAAACAGGAACTAGACTGGGCGATTCTGTATGACTTCACCTGGACAGACTAACTCCGCTGGACACGTCGACAATTCCTTCGATCCATTAGCCATACGAATCATGAAGCACGGGCGACAACGTAAAGTTTCCATGAGCTTCTCCCGTCCGCATCCATTGTTCATGCAGAAGTGCCAATGGTAGGCAGCAGCGTGGCTGATGACAGAAAATTGCATCCACGGCCCCCATGCTTCTTTGTCTGAGCGTGGATCGAGTGTCCCAGGATCAAAGTTTTCGTCAACCCGGTATATCTGGCATGATGAATGTGTGCGGACGTCAGTCGGAGAGAGTCGTCCGCCCCCCCAAACGTCAACTGGCTTGCGTGGATGCTGCTTGACGTAGGCCATTTGTTGGCCATGATTGCGCAACATCAAGGCCTCGTCTTGTCGCTCTATCAAGGCAGTCCTTGCAATGAACCCTGGAATTCTGGTATCTTCCAAGCCGCATGCGAATGTCTACTACCTTTGATTGATCCTTCTGGACCCCAATTGGAGGCTCTCCAGTGACAGGCGTCAAGGACATATCCGCGCTTGACTGGATAGGCGAATCTGTGATGGGAGCTAAGCTGAATGAATCCCCCTATAGCCATCTCGCTCTTTAGCTTGAGCATTGCACAATGTCCTTGACCAAGCGGTGTGTTTCAACCATATCCTGGAATATGCACGCTGACGAGAAGCATACATGCAATGCAGATTGCCAGCCAAGGCAACAGCATTGACAGGGACTATGAGCCGATCACATCTGAACTACGCAGTCTCAGCAACTGAAGCAGAGATCTTGTATAAATGCCCTATGTTTGATGCACACGCCACGCTCGCAGATGCCCAAACCATTGGCCGCTCAAGGGACTGAGTCTCGCGCACACGAACATCCTCCAAGACATGGTCGAAAACAATCACAAATGGAAATTGAAGCTGCTCAAAAAAAGGTCCAAAAGCTGATCGAAATCCCAGGGACTGAACCACAAAAGACACAATAGGTACAGGCACGGATTCTTTCTCTGGTGGAACACGCAAGGAAATCAGGTCCAGGAAAGCGGCGAGAGGCACGAGGGGAAAATAAAGAAAAATGACGTATCGAGGCAGAGATCCAAGGCAAAAAAACAAGGGCAAAAAGAGAAAAAAAATCATTGGCCAGATCCAACAAACCGATCCTTTGCCGTCCATCGCCGAGAGAATACATGGCCGAGACCTGCGCGAAATAAAGGTAATCCAGAACGAAGAGGGGTAATAAAATTGGGACGAAGGGGAAACAAAAGGTTCACGGGAGAAAAGGTAAATAAGAGGTCATCATCCAGCAGGAGGAACAGGAAATCAACGATGACCACGCGAGTGCCTCAAGCCTCGGCACATCCACAAGCGCTCTCGTCAAATTCAAGATGTTTCGTCGCTTTCGTGTCTTCCCCGGCGTCGTGCCTTCGCCACCCAACGCTGTTTTTGCAAGCGATGAGGTCGATCTGCGCCGTATTATCGTGAGAAGCCAAGAGGCCTCCCGGTAATTCGATTATTACCTAGGTATCATACAATGGCGGAGATTCGGCCCATCCAACCCAAAAATTTCGAATAAGAGCATTGCAAATGATCGACACGGGGTATCTTGCGTTTGTTTTCTTTTTTAAGATTACCAGGCCCAAACCTTGAGCTAGAAGAGTGGAGACGGATTAGCTGAGATGATCACAGAAATTGCGAGAAGAACATACCAGAGAATCCCAAGACCCAGTGCACAGACTGATGCCGTCGTTGCTGACGCCGAGGCAGCTCACGCGGTTGTCGTGGCCGCTCAGCGAACCAATCTTGTCACCACGCAGAACATCCCATACCTACTCGTAAATTAGCATAAATTCTGGAACAAGGTGCAGCAGCTTGAATTACCTTGCACTCGAAGTCGTCGTATCCAGCAAAAAGTAAACGACCAGAAACAGAGAATGCGACGGAGGTGATACCGCATAGGACTTGGTCGCTCTGGAAATTGGATTAGCCTGGTCTGAAGAAATCTCATGAGTCCAATTCGACATACCTGGTAGATGTTGAGCTCGCGGTCGGCCCGGATGTCAAACAGACGGCAAGAGGTGTCGTCCGAGCCAGTGCCAAAAGCGTTACCGTCGGGGAAGAACTGGATGGCGTTGATATCGGATTCATGGCCGGCAAATGTCTGCACGGCCTTGCCGGTTCGAATATCCCACAGCTTGGCAAAGGCATCACAGGCACCAGAGACGAAGATGTTCTGGTTGGTCGGGTTGATGCTGATCGACATCACATCGCCCAGGTGGTCGGCAAACTCGGTAACTTTAGATCCTGACTCGATATCCCACAGCATACAGGTCATATCACCGGACGAGGTGATGATACGGCGGTCATTGATGAAGCGACAGCAGGAGAGGTAGCCCGAGTGGCCAGAGAGCTCGCGTGCGACACGGGTCGGACCTTCGCGCGACGACAGGTTGTAGATGGAGCAAATGTTGTCTAGACCACCGCATGCCACATAGTTTCCGCTAGGCGCATAGGCGCAGGTCATGACCCATGACGAACGCAGGGGAATGGCATGGACTTTATTGGTGGTGTAGGCGTCCCAGATGATGAGCTTCCCATCTTGTGAGGCTGAGACGAGATGACGGCGGTCGGTCGACCAATGCATGGCGTAGATTTTCGCAAGGTGGCCTTTCAGTGTTCGGCGAGGCTTCATGCCAATTCGAGATAGGGCATCGGTCTGGTTCTGCGCAACTTGGCGCACTGCAGAGGGTCAGCATCATTTTCGGTCGCATTGTGTAGCAGCCCAGGGTCTATGAAGCCGAGATAGCTTCAGGGCAATCATTGAGAAGGGAAAGAAGTAAATGGTCAAGTCGTACGGGAAGTGTCCGCCAGTTCATCCTTTCGACGCTTGATCTTGTCCTTCAAGCCCTCAGCCTCGCGCCTGGCCGCGGTAATCTTGGCCTGCATTTGTTCGCCGGTCATATCGGCTGCCATTTTACCGGAAAAGGGCCCCTGTCAAATGTCGGTGATGAGGAAGGAGGGGGGGTAGGAGGATCAATGTCCAGGGGAGGGAAGGTGGAGAGAAGGTGCGAAGGGGAGAGATTTGGGGAGGGGGGCTGAAAGTGGAGCGAGGCGGAAGCGACCGAGTGAGGCCTCAAGCTGCGATCATAATACAATAAAATCAAAAGAATAGGTAGCAAGGGGAGTGGGTGGAATTAGTACAATTGAGTACGAGGAAAGGAAAGAGAAGGGGATTCGAAGGTGTGAACAGGGGGTTGCGGTATTACGGAGTACCGGGTGCTAGTGATACGCTCGATGACGAGTGTCTCTGCCAAGCGTTGGGATTTCTTCTCTACATTGATTTGTAGAGTCTTGGAGAACTCTATATCTGGACTTCAATCATTGCCTGTGGATAATTTGATTTTCATGATTTGGTTCACTCTGGACCTTTTTATTTATGTCAAATTCCAGGGCTGAAATGGTCAATACGCCCGCACAGGGGGAAAATGGTAATGATTCTCTTCCCGTGTACCTGAAGTCAGCATCGCTCTATTTTTTCTTTTTCCTTTCTTTTATTCTCCTTTGCATGAAATTACTTATAGTCCAGTTCTCGATGGTTGAAACTAACCCACGGGAATCAAAATTCTCACGGAAACTCATGACTGAAGCGAGGCAGGTTTGAGGATTTTCGGCGCTGGGGCCGATAATAATATTGGTCCTGGTGGAGCGCCAGTCAATAGCGCCTAGGCCTAATACAATCGTGGAGTAATCCGTACTCCATACGGATTGATGGGTCAGGGCACTGCAAACAAACCCCCTGTGATAACTGTTCAATTCAAATTGGCCCTGGCATTGATGATCTTCCGGGATTGATGGAATCGGGACACAATGACTCGACGCCCAGAACTTAACCATGTTCTCCGTACTCCGTACGCGCCAGGGCAACGCTTCGGCCCCCGCCTCTATCATCGCCCGGATTATCCAGGCTGTCGCTCTCTATGGACCACTGCGTCAGGTCCAAGCTTGGCCATTCCTAATCAGGTTCGGATCAAAGTCAGGCTCCACAGAGCGCTGACTAACTTGCATCTCATCAGCCTCGTCTCAGTGGAATGATTCAATGCTGTAGGGAGAGTATACAGAGTACATACAGAGGACAACAATGGGAGAACCATGCAGCCCCAGCATCCAGGATGGCGGGTCTGGCCGTTGGGTTGAAGGAACCTTCAATTTCCAAGTAGATTGGTCGCTGCTGAAAGTCCGCAGTCTCGAGCGTCAGAAAGATGAATCCCCCACTGTCAGACGCTTTTTTGGACCCCCTTTTTCTGGGATCTCCTCCACTCAGAGTGCGAATGGGATATGACCATGGTCGATCATTATTTACAACGTTCCAGGTCAAGTTTCATACTCATGCTCTCCAGGAATGAACCAAGAAAACCTCCTGCTGCAAGTCCGCCGAAAGCGCTTGGAGCAATGGTCCATTGTTCTCCGGACGCCATTTGCTTGACGCTGGACCTATCCGGTGCGCATATTTTTGCTAATGGCCCACTCAATTTTGAACAGGCCTTTTCCTCCCCACTCAAGATCCCCACCGGCAGATCTACGCACCCGAAGGTATGCAAGTGCTGTGCACTCGGCCTTTGCGGTGTACAACCTTGTCGGATTGGCACTTGCGCGTCCGCATGTCACGTCAAGGGAAGAAAAGACAGCTGAGTCAACCATGTCAAGGCGCCCTTCAAGGATGACATGATGAGATGTATGGGAATTTCGTCGGCTGAGAAGCGCGCTGACCTGTCAGCCAGTCGTGTACAGGAAATGTCGCGGTTTTAATTCCAATGCTCGGCTTTCGGGCCGAGGTCCTCGAACGGTCGTAGGCTGCAGACTCAGGAGATGAGTGATTGGCCTGAAGCCATTGATTAAGAAAAGGGGTTGGGCCGTGCCCTCGATGGATCCGTTCATGAGCCGCTCAATGTAACTGTACAAAATTTCCCAAGTTTCGGTGATCGCCCAGCACGCATATTTTATGTATTTTTAGTTTTCCTTCTTTGGGCTTCTCGGGCTTTTTTTTTCTGATATGGGTATAATTGCAAGGCCATGCATGGATCAATGCCGATCAACAATGCTCCGTACATGACGGAGAATCCAGATCATGCTCACGGGCGGCAAGTTGGAAACGATTCGATATCAAACTGCCTCAGTTATGGAGTAGATAAGGAATAACCTTGGAACGAGAAGGCTTAAGTACTTAGGTATGTCATCAGTAGTAAAGCAACTTTGAACAAACTCCGTACGGAGCACAAGTGGACCTACTTACTGTTTAGCTCGGTCTTGTATGGACAACTTAGCACCTTGGCAATCGCAATGTGAGAATGTACCTAAGGAATAGGTACGATCGCTTCGATCCGGTGAAGTCAAACCTCTGTTTAACCCCTCTACTATGACGGTGGCAGGGAAATATATATATGACCTCATTCCAAGGTTGCATGAGGCCAGCCATCCCAGTCCGAATTAGGCAATGGCAATGGCCAACGCTCGATCAACCTCGGTGGTCCCCAGTGCCTTTTAGCCTTTTAGACTCGAGTGTAGGAAATGACCAATGCTCAAGAGATTGAACTCTCCAATTGCCCGTTTGAAGATCCTTGTTGGTTGAACTTATATGGTTGTACGAGAGCAGAATCAAAAGAATACAGAGTCGGGAAGGTCAGGACAAAGAGAAATCACGCCTGCCATGGGCAATCATCTTATAAAGATTGGTCAGTAGACAGATCAAGATGAAGAGATCTTCCATTTGACAAGTGTTGCTGGTTTGGGTGTTCACGGATTGTAGTAATCATTTCATTGCATCTCATCATGCCACTGAGTTCTTTCAAGCTTTGGTTGTTGACTCCGAGGCCATAGGGCTCGAGTCGCCACGAGGGATCGCATGGAGCCTGCAGGTGGCAATGTCATAATCCAGGTGAACGAGACATTGTAGTCTCTTCCGCTTCATCACTGAAACTGCTGATGATACTTTTAGGTTAATTTGAGACTCAAGTGCCACGACTTGAAGACGTTAAAAATAGAGCGAGTTGGCTGAAAGTGGCGAGAACCAAATTATTCGGGCGGGTCGATTAATATTAAGGAGAGGCACCTGACGCCTCTCCGCTTCCGCCCTCAAAGGCTTTTCTCCTCCTCCAATACTCACCCCCTCCCTCCCCATTTCCATCTCCATCGGTCTCTGTCGCCGTGTCTCTCATTTAGAGTTGTACCCGACCGCCATCGGTTTTGGACGACTTCTCCCGGTTCTCACTCGATTTCCCTTTCGCTCCGGGAGAGTCAATACGACCCCATCCCTCCCGCCTCACCTTTTCATCTCGAGAATCAAAAACCCCCATCCGGCGCTACCCAGCATCATATCAGGGTGTCCCCGATGCCTTTGAATTAAACGTCTTGCGGTTCGCGTGCGATTATTGGAGCACGTCACTGTAGGCGCCAACCGCCTGGTTAGGGGGCTGAAATACCACCTTTTGGGCATCGGCAAGGTCCTCGCCCATCTAGCCTTTTTACATTCGACATTTCGCATGCCATCTCAATTTTTACGTCTTGCTTGTTTTATTTTTAATCTCTGGACTCCTGGGATTCCTGTCTCCCTTGGCCATCATGCGGGAAGTCAACTTCAGCATTCCCAATGTGAACAAGGCCTCGGTCAACATCACCACCACCCTTTATGACCGCCGAGCCCTCGACTGCACATCGACCCTGCCTCTAATAAATTCACTTAACCATCTTGCATATCTCACAACCTCATCCGCCCGGATTCGAGACATTCTCACCGTCGATGGCGGCATTGAAAGACTCGTCTGCATCCTGAAGGAGGGCCGGAGTAAGGATCTCATGGAAATGTGGAAATGGAGTCTGGCATTTCAATGTGTTGTCAATATTGGTGTAAGGGGCTCGGAAGGTGTGAGAACGCGAGTGGTTGAGGCCGACATGGTTCCGGTAATAGCGACCATTCTCGACAATTACATCAAGGTGGTGGACAAGGTGCGGTCGCGCGCCGAACCCGAATCCCACAAGCACACTTCGAGCCGTCAAGCGGCCAAGCCTAGCTCATCTACTCGCGAGATCGCTGGTCGCGCTGTCCTGGATTCAACCAATGCCAGTGAATTCCGCCCCTCCCGTCGCCAAGGGCCTCCCCCCAACATCGAGATCCCGCAAGCCTACTATCAAGATAATCAACCGACCGATTCCGATGCAATGGATGTTACTTCTCCTCCTCGCGCTCCTATGACCTCGCCCCCGGAACGAAGTACATTCAGAGAGGAGGCCCACAACCACCGTTCTCATGACCCTCGGTACTCTCGTACGGGTCATCGCTTGCGAACCATGCAGCCTCTTGCCACTGCTGTTCCCTCGGTCGATACCACGGAAGCATTCGGTCTACGGCCGGTTCGTGACGCTGAGCGTCTTCCCAGTATGCTTCCGAGTTTACAAACCGGCGTCGTCTCACAACCGGACTCGCCGACGACTCCAGGTGGTCCACTTCACACCCAAAGTCGCAACGTTCCCCCTCCTCCCCCTCCTCCTCCCGTCAGACAACGCCCTGTCATGCGGCAGCAACAATCGGCATCGGGCGAATCGGACGATGCCAACGGTGAGGACTCGACAATGGGTGACGATACCGTACTGGGGCAGACTACGGAGCCTATTGTTGGGTTGCCCAACCGGATGGATATCGATGGTGTTGATGAGCGGCCAACTACCATGCTTGATGAAGTCTCGGCCACTCATGGTCTGACGGTAACTGATCCTACCGAAGAAGGCCAAGAAGCCGAGACCTTCAACATTGCACATCGGTCTGCGGTTGATGGCAGCATCATCAACAACAATGGTACCACTCAACCGGATGGTGGACTGGGTCTCTCTCCCACTCAGGCCCCGAACAACCCTAACTCGCCTACTCTCGCTCCCAGTCCCTATGCCATGTACCTTCGCGACCGTAGCACACCTGCTCAGGGTGTCTTGACCACAATGCCTCGGGACGAGGATGTCTTGATGTCTCTGCAACTTCTAGCATATGTCTCGAAGTACTGCAACCTTCGTTCCTATTTTCAACGTTCTCATCTTGTGCCCAAGCTCAAGATCGACCGTGAACTGCACTTGTTGGATGATACTACCGAACCCTCTTCCCCAGTTGAGGTTTCAGAGGATGAAGACGAGTATATGCTACCCGACGACGTCAACATCTTTCCTATGGTGGAGAAATTTACTGTCCGTCATCACTCCAAAGATATGCAGTATTGGGCATGCGTTGTCATGAGGAACCTCTGCCGCAAGGATGAGTCTCGCGGGGGAATTCGCCAATGCGCATACTACAAATGTGGTAAATGGGAAGAGTTTCAGCGACAGTTTGCCAAGTGCCGGCGTTGTCGCCGCACGAAGTACTGCAGCAAAGATTGCCAGAAAGCCGCGTGGGTCTACCACCGCCACTGGTGCCATACGACACCTTGATACGATTTCTCGAACGACCTCGGAAGAGTCCTCCATTTCTGATTTCCATGCATACTGGCTCGCATAGCGTCATATCCCGTCACTTGTCTCGATGTTTTGTTCCCAGATCTCACGTATACTTGCGCATGGCATTGCGAAATTTGGCGGCGTTTCCAATTCGACCCCAACCATACTTTCGATATGCCGTCTGGCTTTCTCTTCCCTCGCACAGCTTGCCTGGCTTCTTACGACTCATTGGGCCCATTCCTTGGCTCGTCTTTCACCTATACTCTCTTACTCATTTGCCTGGCCATTTTGAGTGTATATTCTTCATATTTAACATCTAGTCATGTTGGGCTCTCTTAGTCCCTTCTGCATTTGTTTCCTATCTTGCACTGCTCAACTAATTGTGCTATCACGATTTGCCTACGGTATTAGATGGGCATCCTTACCTCATTTACATGTCTGACCGCATGCGGTCTTCACACAGCATTTATCTTCTGCAACCTCATTTATGACATCGATTTACGTCTTGGTGGACTTTTGTTCTCTGCTTGCACTTTGCCACAACGGCACCGGCGTTTCTCTACCATCCACTGGCACCGTTGTTGTTTCATGAATGATTCCCATTTGCATTGCAATATTTCCACGTCTCTCGTCCGTCCTAGAGTATCCCTAGACACCCTTCTTCGTAAACCCATATGTCGCCTCCAGGCGCGACTGCAAATGCTCCGCGGCCGTCAAAGGCCTCTTTCCAGGTTCCAGCACCCCAGCACCACCACCAAATCCAACCGCTCCAGCGCCGTTCGTGCTAGCACGATGCCGCGCCACTATAGAGCTGGGAACGGGCACCAGCTCAGTAGCATCAATAGGATGACAAAAGTACACAAGTGTATACCGATCTTGCGGGTTCGGAGATCGCTGCTCTGCCATCGGAAACACCACCCGGTGCACCGTCGACTTGAGCAGTCCGTCCGTCCAGTAACTCAGCAAGTCTCCGATATTCACCAAGATGGGCGGAAACGGGTACTCATCACTCTCATCTGGAATTATCGGCACTGGCGCCCAGGTTTCTTCTGGCGTTAGGATCTCTAGACCCGGCTGACCGGGTCGCTGGAAGAGCAGCGTGACGCTACCATAGTCTGAATGGGCGCCGGCACGCACATCTTTATCGTGCTTGTACGATGCTGTTGCTGGCGAGGCAATTGATGGGTAGTACAGATATCGTAGTATGCTCCCTGTTGGACCACCGTGAGGGTCGTGGCGTGAAGTGAAGAAGTCTTCTGGTATCTAGAATTGATTAATTCAATCGATAATATTCAGTATTAGTGATGGCTTTTGGGTCAAAACAAACCTCAAGGCCAAGAGCTAGCAGGTTCAAAATTCGATTGCAGGTCTTGGTGCATAGATTGGCGAAGCCGCCTATCTCGGATTCGTGTGTTGCCAATGATGGAGGGAGAGGCTGTTGAGCTTTTCCGTCTTTGAAGTCGCCAAAGTTCATAGCTCTGCATTTGTTAACGGTTTGAATTGAAATGTTTGATTCGAACTTTTACTCTTTGAAATCTCCCGTCTGGATTTATTAGCCTGGAGCTGGATGGAATAAGATTAACATACTCGCTGGTGCTCGGGATCGAGGGTTTCTATATGCATGCCTGACCACCCTCGGTTCTTGTAGTTGCGTGTTAGTTTGCTGTATATCTCTTTATGGCGGGCCGAGAAGAATCATGTACATTGGGCGTGATACGACATGTCTCCTTCTCCGCGACAGGAGAGGCAAAAAACTTCTTCGACTGTAGATCATTAGTCCGTGCGAATTATATACCATTACGGTCAGAGATTCTCTCACCAGTCCGAATGCATGCTCTACATCCTCGGTTGAAAAGTCTGCGCCTTTGCTGTTCACGTACAGAAACCCATACTTGGCTGCGGCATCCAGCATCGCCTTCCCCACGGCGGGGTCATGCGGGTCGGAGATGTCGATGACAGGAAGCTTGATTGGCACCGTGGTATCTGACATGATGCCTGTGAGGAACCTGCTGGTAGAATTTATCTTGGGTTGATGCTTAGAGGTTTCGATAGAAGATTAAGATTCAGTGTCAGATAAGAAGGATATAGGGATTCTGGTGGCTGTTTGATGATTCATGCCCCAGGCATCAGTATCGAAGTCAATTGTTTTCAAGAAACTAGACAATGTGAACTCGCGTATATTAAATTCATTTTGAAAGCTCCGATCTACATAAGTGGAAATGTCATTCAGTGGTAAATGGCCTGTATTCTCTTGCTATGGGAGCTCTGTAACATGAATCACTCGATGCTTCTACACCATTGATATGGAACTCATGATCTCGCAGGAGTGACATGTCGCCGAATCCTATGAAAAGTTTAAATTGGCTTCCAATCCTTCAGATTGAGAGTACTGCCATAAAGCTCAATGGCTGCAGACTACATGCCTGAGACTCTGAGGAAGCCACATTAGGCCTGGCAGTCAGCCTATAAATAGAAGTATTCTTCATGAAAGCATAAATTTCCAGAATTTTACGTTGTTTGATATATGTAGGCATATTTTTAATGTTTGTCCTATTATAGTTTAGATGGTCGAGTTGTATGATGCTCAGCTACCTCATTACCCTGAAATATATAGAAGCGAGGTTGAGTGAATGGTCTAGACTTGATCATGATACCATTATGCTTGTTGATACTACTGATAGTTCTATTTTCTATATACAAAAGAAGACTGAAACTTGACATGTACTTTTTATGGCTTTAGCATGGGATACTTCCTGTTGCACTGAAGCTGAACCCACTAGCCAGTAAAGGCAGTGGGCATGAAATGAGGGGAGCATAGTATTAGGTTTATGCCGTCGAATATTTGTCTTATTCGAAAAGCATAAATAAAAGCAATAAAAAAAAAAGCAGAGGCGATCCTTTGGGTGAGGCGGGCTGTACTCCGTAGCTGCAGCAAAAACAAAGCCCAAGTCCAACTCCGCTTTCTCCCCCTCGCCCGCAACTCAAGCACGACCTCATTGCGACCCAACCCACCCAACATCTCCGCCTTCGCAACTGTCTCTCCTTGAGCTTCAATGCTCGGCGCCTAGTTGCGCACCAAGCTTTTTCGTCTCACAACCATGCCAAGTAGGCCATTTCGTCGCCCGTTGGGAGCTGATCGCTAACCGCCTTAGTCCGTCCCCTCGATGAATGGGCTGTGGGCCGCACCCAGTCCCTCCCCCTCTCCGCCCTGAAAGGAACGGTCATCGGTATCGATGCGTCGCATTATATCAATCAGCATCTCGTGAACCAGTCCACCCGGGAAGCGCTCCTGGGCGCACTGGGCGGCTTCCCATTCGCTCTGAGGAGCAACATTGAGAAGGAGCTCCAAACATTCAAAAACCTCGGTGTCGGCTGCATTTTCGTCTTCAATGGCCTGGATTTCGGTAAAAAGGAAAAGGATCTGCGTGACCGGGCCCAGGCCGCATCGGTGCGCTCATTCGAACAGGCCTGGGAGCTCTACGATCAGCAGCAAGCCGACCAAGTGGTGGACGCCTTCAGCAGCGCCGGTATGATGCTCTACTCCTATCAGTTCCCAGCATGGTCGACTTCTCCACCGGCCATCAATTATCGCACCTGGCTTCATCCCAGCTCCCCATACACAGCTGACCAGTATCTCAACCCAGGGACCCCACCCCCGGAAACCCTCTACAAGTTCCTGCAGCGGATCCTGAACCAAAATGGCATCTCTTTCCTGGTAGCACCTTACAGTGCGGCCGCTCAGGTAAGTGATCGTGGTCGTCGAGGTCCATTTGGAAGGTGCTGCCCCCGGAGGAACATTGGAATTGACAATTATCTTCCATAGCTCTCCTACCTTGCTCGTGGCTCCAACCCGATCGTTGACGCAGTTTACGGACCATCTGAAACACTCATGTTCGAATTGGACAAGTTAGTGACTCGCATCGAGAGCGAGCCAGCACTGTTCCACTGGATCACCAAGCAAACCTGCCAGGAGGAGCTGGGACGACTGTCAAATGAACAATTCGTGGATTTTTGCTTGCTGCTGGGATCTCCTTTCCTGCGCTCCTTCCCTCTGTTTGAGAACCCTGCCTTTCCCGGCAAGTACCCCGCCATTCGTGATGCCCTGCCCATGTTCAATGCGGCGGGGCGGAGCGCCCTGACATTGTGTGCGCAGTTCGAGGAGGACCGTCGTATACAGGACGTTGAATACACCGACCGCTACAAGCGCGCGTCCATGGTGGTGAAACACCATGTCTACATGGATATCGATGGACGTGTTACTCCATTGGACCCCGACACAACCTCTTCCGACCTGCATGAGCTCATCGGCCAGCGTCTTCCCGAGGAGCTATATTTCTACTTGTCCAAGGGAATTCTGGGCGCTGAAGTACCAAACTTTTTAACCTCTGGTGAAGTACGCATCTCGCTTCCTTTAGGTGCTGAAGATACCGAGGTCTTCCGCCACCTCGTGGGCGATACTCTTACCCCTATTCGGACGCAATCGATCAGTCTTTTGGCCAACTCGCTGCACCGGTTCTACCAGACAAAAGTCATCCAGATTCGCCCGTGGTTCGATGAGAACTCAGAGAGCAGAAAAATTAATCTAAGAGAAATTCCATCGGTGAAAGAAACTATTCAATCCTGGAAGATACCCGGCGAACACTACCCGGAGAGTATCAAAAAGTTGCAAGCGCCGCGAGGGTCCTTCAGATTTGCAATCCAGAGCTTGAATAACGCGGACTTTGTGTCCAAATCATTCGCCACCAAGGAGACGCCTGTACGTACCTTTTTATTCTCGTTTTAATCTTGCACAGCTTACCTTTTTTCCAGATCCTATCCGCACAAGAGGACATCCTGTCCAATGTGATGTGGCGATTCTTGCAACTGCGAGGATATGTCGATGCGAAGCACAACCTAACTGTATGGGGCAAGGTCCTGGAACAGGCGTTGTCGACTGCCGATTCGACTGATGGGCTCGAGGATGCCATTTTCATTGCTATTGAGATGCTCCGCTTTGATCTGCTAAATACCAAGGGCTGGTTTTCACATGTTTCTGGTGGTCCCATGAGAGGATCTGGTAAGTTTTGATTTTATACTACTGCCTGGGATGTGGCTAATGGCATTGTGTCATCAGAGGAAGACAAGACCTTCAACATGCTAGTCTCTCGCGTCGCCTGTATTGGCAAGTTGCAACACAAGAGTATCGGGTATTCCGGTCCTTTGAGCCGCCAACTTCTTTGCTACCGATCCTTGATTTCCGAAGTGCGCTCTGCTCTGCGAAATTTGATCGAGGTTGTGCTGGCTGGTCTGCTGCTCAGCGGGGAAGCTGACCGAGAGCGCAGTGACTGGAGTGAGCTAGGAATTAAGTATGCTTTTTACCTTGGCAATAATGAGGATCGACTACTAACTTGCACCCGCAGGCTACCTTTTATTGACGATAATGACTGTGGGCTGGGCATTGCTGTCCGCACTTACCTGGACGATCTTCCCCTGCAAGCGAACCCTACCTCGCCTGAAGCTCGGGCTGAGGTCAAAGCCAAGGGGAAAGAATGGTTCCAGCATAGCGAAAGTTTTAACGGCAACCTGGATCTGGCATTTAAGTTGTGGGATGCAGTAAGTCCATCTCTTTCCCTACCGTGGAACTCGGCTGATCCTTTCCTACAGGTTTACAAGGGCACGCAGACGGCCGGGAAGGAAATCAAGAACACAAAGCTGTGGGATGATGCGAACAAATGGCTCTCAGAGCGTCGATGATCGGCAGCACTGGAAGCTCTATCGGTCTCTTCGAGGGAATTTCGGGCAACTCTACACGCGCATCGTCCTCGTTATGACGTTGTCGAACAGGAAAAAAAAGCCAAAACGATGAAAGCGGATTCTCTCCAATGTATTACTATCTAGTAATGAGAACAGGATTCAAAGCCCTTTGCAGAGTCTGTCGTAGTGTCCATAGAAGTATGTACTCGATACACGTCAAATGATCGACGCGGGTGGACCAAGTGGCTTCTTCGGGTTGTTTGTCATCAAGCTTCATCCTTCCCCCGAGATCCTTCATATCGACTTGGAGGAATTGACAATCCCCCAATCTATCATTCATCACGTTTAAATCATCTAAAATGGCTCGCTTGAGCTTCCTGCTTCTGAGCACGCTCACTCTGCTGAGCGGCTTCGCCAACGCCAGCTCCGTCGTGGTGGACTTGATCCCCAAGAACTTCGATCAGATCGTCCTGAAGTCCGGCAAACCCGCATTGGTGGAGTTCTTCGCTCCCTGGTGCGGCCACTGCAAGAACCTTGCTCCCGTCTACGAGGAGCTTGCTGCCGCTTTCGCCCACGCCGAGAACAAGGTTACCGTCGCCAAGGTCGATGCCGATGAGCACCGCGAGCTGGGCAAGCGCTTCAGTGTGCAGGGATTTCCCACCATGAAGTGGTTCGATGGCAAGAGTGACAAACCCATGGAGTACAGCGGTGGTCGGGACCTGGAGAGCTTGTCCTCGTGGATCACCGACAAGACCGGCATCAAGCCTCGCGGCCCGCAGAAGGAGCCTAGCAAGGTGGAGATGCTGAATGACGCCTCGTTCAAGACTGCTGTTGGTGGTGACAAGAATGTCCTGGTTGCGTTTACCGCGCCTTGGTGTGGCCGTGAGTAATTTCTGTGTTCCAAAGTATCTGCTGTTTTGCATCATTCTAACTGCCCGGTCTTAAAATAGACTGCAAGACCCTCGCTCCGACCTGGGAAACCCTCGCCAATGACTTTGCCCTCGAATCCAACGTCGTGATCGCCAAGGTCGACGCCGAAGCCGAGAACGCCCGCGCTCTGGCTCAAGAACAAGGTATCACCGGCTACCCGACCATCAAGTTCTTCCCGGCTGGCTCGAGCGAGGCAGAGGCTTACAGCGGTCCGCGCTCTGAGGAAGCTTTCGTCGAGTTCCTGAACACCAAGGCCGGCACGCACCGTGCCGTCGGCGGCAGTTTGGACAAGAAGGCTGGCACCATTGCCGCGCTGGACAAGCTGGTGGCCGATTACGTGCCCAAGCACAAGTTCGAGAAGCTGGCAGCCGAAATCAAGAAGGTTGCCAAGGGTCTGCAGGACCAGTATGCGCAGTATTACGTCAAGGTTGCGGACAAGCTGAGCAAGAACGAGGATTACGCTTCCAAGGAGCTGACTCGTCTGCTCAAGGTTTTGGGCAAGGGTGGTTCAGCTCCTGAGAAGGTCGATGACATCGTTTCCCGGAGTAACATTCTGCGTGGATTCGCTGGTGAGGACAAGGAGACTGCTGAGCACAAGGATGAGCTGTAAATGTTTTGTATGATGGCTGCTTTGTGAATTCGAGTTGAACCTCAAAGCTGTTAGAGATGTGGTGTTGGTTTATACTTCAAACTGGCTGTAGATGTGAATGAGGAGCAAATGATAGAGCGTGTTACGACATATCAGTGGAGTCCATTTATTCTCACTTGACAATAAGCCTTCACGGTTCGAAATGGGATGCAGGATTATCCACGATCATTATCGATTCCAAGATCGGCGCTTGTACCGCATTAATCTTGGAGGCATTGGAACTACCGATACTTCATATATCTCCTACATTATTGTAAATTTTCAATGGTTGCATGAGAATAGTCAGTGAACTCATTAGATATGGTGGATTGAATGAGGGATTGATCTCTCCTTTGTTGGAAGCCGGACCATTTAAGCCCGACAACAATGACTCGAAATTAAGATGAAAAGTTGTTCCGATTGTAGACTTGGGTATCATAAATGCAAAGCACAAAAACTTGACTGCCATCCTCATGGGTGAACGCTCCGAACGTTGATAGATGGCACCATCAACACATTATTTTGTCGGGGTAGTCGAGCCCGAGTCTTTTCCTGCAGCCGACAAAGATGCCTCCAATTCGTCCAGTCGCCGGGTCATGTCGTCCACTGCGCGAGTCAGCCGTTTGCTCAAGAATGACATGTTATTGGATAGCAGGCGGATTCCAAGTAGCATGAACAAAGAAGTGACATACGTTTTCCAAAGATTTCTTTTGAGACATTATCGAATTTGGAGGTCAGCTGGTCGAGGAGCTCGTCCACTGCCGCAGTAAGTTGGCCCTGGGCGTCCGAGTTCTGGTACTGATTAGCGGAACGTAGGCGCAGCAGTGCTGGAAAAAGCTCATACCGGCTTAGACAGAGGCGAATCTTCAGCAGGAGCCTGGTCAGCAGTTGAATCCTCGGGCATGGTGGCTGTGACGAACTTGTCAAAGATGTTGTCCCTCCGGTCCAGTGTATGGCAACCACCCGATAAGCCCGGATCATCACCAGCGCCGAAGCCCGACACACGCTAATCCACTTTGGGCTCTTATCGCGACGCTAACCGTATCAGGACTGGGCGGTGTTCAAAAAAATCCCGTAGCAAGCAACCAGCTGCTTCTCCCAGTTTATTCGCAACCCCAATTCCCCTCGTTTTCGGCCAATCAATATGGTCAAACGAAGCAAGCTGCTGCAGGCGCTCGACGCCCATAAGGGCCGAGACTACGATGCCGAGAAGCAGAAGAAAATGGTCAAGGATGCACAGAAGCGCAAAGGCGTGAAGAAGGCCGAGACCAAGACTGTGCCAACCAAGGTGGTTGAGCAGGCAGACGAGGATGAAGAAATGAAGTCTGACTCCGAGGAAAATGACGAGGAACAAGAAGACGAGGAGGCTGGCGAGGACTCGGACGAAAACGAAAACGAAGACGAGGCGGAGGAAGAGGAGGAGGAAGAAGAAGAGGACATTCCACTATCAGACCTTGAAGATGATGAACGCGAAGATGTCGTCCCGCATCAACGGTTGACTATCAACAACTCCGCTGCGATCAACGCTTCACTCAAGCGCATCTCCTTCATCACCTCGAAAACTCCATTCTCCGAGCACAATTCGCTAGTGTCGCAAGAACCGATCGACGTGCCCGATCCTAATGACGACCTGAATCGTGAGCTGGCTTTCTACAAGGTCTGCCAGGCAGCCGCATCGACTGCTCGAGGCCTGCTCAAGAAAGAGGGTGTCTCGTTCACCCGGCCGGGCGACTACTTTGCAGAGATGGTCAAGAACGACGAACACATGAATAAGATCAAGAAGAAGCTGTATGACGAAGCTGCCGGCAAAAAGGCCGCTGCCGAGGCGCGCCGTCAACGTGATCTGAAGAAGTTCGGCAAGCAGGTGCAAGTGGCCAAATTGCAGCAGCGCCAGAAGGAGAAGCGAGAGACTCTTGAGAAGATCAACACTTTGAAGAAAAGTATGTATCTTTTTATGTTCAACATTTAAATAAACAAGATAGCTAACGCTTCATATAGAGCGCAAGGCCGACACCTCGGCCCCGACTGACGACGCCAATGACCTCTTCGACGTGGCTATCGAGGACGCCGACAAGACCGATAGCCGCAAGCGCAGCCGTGGTGATGGCGCAGCCAACCCCAAGCGCCAGAAGAAGGACCAGAAGTTTGGCTTTGGGGGTAAGAAGCGACATGCCAAGAGCGGCGATGCTGTCTCCAGTGGTGACCTGCGCAACTTCTCCGCCAAGAAGATGAAGGCGGGTGGATCGAAACGCCCTGGAAAGAGCAAGCGGGCCAAGGGACGCATGTAAGCAGTTTGTCGAGTACATGTGGGAATGTGAAGGCGCAAGCGGCGCAAAAAATGATCGGATGGAAATGCCATCTTTGCTTTGTGTAATAACTAGAGTTAAACCTGCATTTGCACATGATGATTTTACATTTCTTCGGTTTTGGTTGCCACAAATAAGACTTGATAGATAGGACTGGTCTGATAGCATGATTTTGTTGAGGGTTTGGTTCCTCGCGTCATTGCTGTGATTGATGAGTATAATACATTTTCTGCCTTGACTATGTCATGAATATACTGAGATTAAGCAATTACTCCGGCACTTTCCTTTCCGATTCTGCTTCTGCCTCTGCCTTGGCGGCTCTTTTCTTTTCCCATTCTTCCAAAAATTGTTGAACCTTGGGTCCCCAGGTCTCCTCGCCTGCATCAAGGTCCTTGTATTCCAAGACCTTCTCGGGTTGGAGTTCAAAGTCAGCCTGACGGCTTCGGACCAATTCAGACATTAAAGCGCAGCTGCCGACTGCCTTGCCTAGATCGTGTGCAAATGACCGCACATAGAAACCAGAGGTCACAGTCATTTTGATCTTCACTGCCGGGGGCTGAACCTGCGGCTGCTCGGCTTGTGTAGTTGATTCTGCTGCCGTAGGTTCTTCAGGCGCTGAAGCTTGGGCGGTACCATCCTCAGAAATCTTCGACTTCTTGCTAGCTTCCTGTGTTTCTTCTTTCGACGAGTCTGCCGGCGGCGACTTGCGCTTGGAGGATACTTCTGAACTCTGTGCAGCATCACCCTCTGCTTCAGTGATCGGCAACGACGCATCCTTATCGAGTAGCTTCTCAGCAACAGCCTTCTCATCCCCTGCCATCTCTTCTTCAGGCCACTTGAACTCATGGCTTCCAGGCTCATGCCATTCCACAACTTCCATATCCAGAACCTCTACCGGACGAGCCTTGATTTCGATCGGTGGCATTTTGCCCTCGCGCGCGTATTCGTAAAGCTTCTTCCCTTCCACACGTAGCGCCGAAAATATCGGAGGCCGCTGCATGATCTGTCCTCGGAATTGATCCAGAGCCTGTTCGACCGCTTCGCGCGTAACATGTTCGTATGGGCCCCGGCGGGCGATCTTTCCCAGCCGATCATAGGTATCCGTTTCGGCACCAAATAGCACCGTTGTCTCGTAGGATTTGGTGCATCCTAGGAAGTCATTGAGCGACTTGGTACCCTTGCCCACCCCGGCGACCAGAATGCCCGTCGCGAGAGGATCAAGAGTCCCGCCGTGTCCAATCTTCACGTCTAATCGCTGGGTGCGGCGCCGTTTTCGTTGGTTGTTGCTTTCACGGTTACGTCGCGCGCGCTCCTCATCCAGCCATGGTTTGAAAAGCTTAGAGCGGTTAAAGTGGTGCTGTAAGGTGCGGACGACATCGGCGGAGGTGACGCCTTGCGGCTTGTGGACGGCTGTTAAGTCAGTGATGAGACTTGGGGAATATTGAGCTGAACATACCAAAGCAGCCCTCAACGATTTTCTCGCCGGACATGGTGGTGCGAAAGAGTCGAAAGCCCCGAGGAAATCCCATGGAGAGAGCACGATGAAGAAAGAGAGATTCAGTACTCGATAATTTCAGGTTCGGGTATCGATGGCGTAATTGGTAAATTACCGGACATCAGAGCGGATGTTCAAGTGTTGACACTTCGCGAATTCCAAGCCTCATGCGAAAACACACGCTTCTTTTCTCCTTCGCATCCGTCGCGTCGCCATGTTACGCTCGCAACCATGACTGCCCGCGAAGAAACCATCCTGCCTCCCACCGATCCTTCCATTACCGATGAGAATGATTGGTGGGAGTTCAGCTTGACCGACGTGAAGGTCCTCCGGCCAGGAAAGATGCTGTATGCGAATCTTCTCGAGGCCACTGAACACAATCCAGTGCAAGTGATTGGCTGTTTGGAGCTCAAGAAGGAACAGGAACACCTGGGTGAGTCCACAATGACCGCGTCGCGCGTTGTATGCCTTCCATGAAAGCTTACTGGATATGACTTGTTAGTGCTGAATCCGGACTCCCTCTCGAAGCGAATTGTCATCGACGATGTCACTCACTACGCTTACGGCCAGACCGAGGATCGCAGCGTCGAGCTGTGGGTGGCCGGCAAGGCCGGTTGGTATCGAATATCACCTGCCAAGGGTTACCTTCCTACGTTCAATCGCATGGTTCAGGCGGTTGACATGTACTATTTCCTCATGGACCGACATCAGCAGGGCAGGAAGCAGCTCAATCCTTCCTTTAGAAATCTCTGTGACCAGGTGAGTTTTGGCTTTGCCCTTGGTTGAGTCAACCGCTTACTCCGGTTAGTACATCTTCCACACGCATGGCGACTGTGAGACCAGAGAACAGTCAGCTGAAGTGTTTGCGGAACATGCCCCGTTTTTGCTCCGCTGCATGGTTGAAGATGAAGAGGACTTGGCTTGGAAGAATACCCATATCTTCGTCCATCTCCGCCGCCAATTCAATGTTAGTACCATGCATAGCCCAGCCCTAGCACAGTCATTGTTGATACTGACTGTTTCTCTCAGGATGAATACAAGAAAATCATGGAGCGTCTCAACCCCAAGACCGAAGAAGATGATGAAGCCTCTGAAGAGCCACAAGTCTCGACTCCTCGACATGACCCGGCGGCAGTTGGAAAATCGCAAACCGATGCCATTTACCAATTGATGAAAGACCTGCGAGAAGAAGGCCATCTCGCCAAACGTCGACTACACCTTGACCTTCTGGTAGAGCGTTTATCGGATCGCTATTCCTTCAGCAAAGAAGATGCTCGTAAGATCATTGACGCCAGAGCAAGTGCCGTGATTGAGAGACTAGACGATGAGGATACGCCTGGATTCCGATGGTCTCGCTATGTCATTCATCGCGAACTTACTCACGCTGCTACGAAGTCCCACGCTCTCCCACCGGCCCTTCTCACACCACTTCAGCCTTTGGAAGACTCCAGCGATGAAGAAGAGCTTGGTCGGACGCAAAAGTCTGTCCTTCGCCCAAAGGTCACCTCGGTATCCAATAAATTGACGGGCAAGCGGAACCGCAAGGGAACTGTGAACCAGCAAAGCGAACAGTCTGACAAGGACGACGAGGAAGATGAGAGCATGGACGATGTCGACACGCCCAGCAAGACGCGGGGCCACGAGCTGATCCGCACACCTCTAGCCTCTGCCAAACCCCGGGGCCGGTCGATTCTCGCTGAAAACGGGTCTGCTGCCACTCTTCTGAGGAACATGCTCCAAGAACCGCCCGAAACCCCGACCGTCACGGACCATCCGAGCTTTGATCTCAACGCGACTCTCCCTCCGATCGACCTAGACGACACGGCCGAATCTGAAACCTGGACATGCCGCATGGCCGGATGCGCGAAGGTTCTCACGAGTCAAGGCGCTGAACGCAAGAAAGAAATCGAAGAACACGCCTCCGAGCATGACTGGGACACGCAGATGCGCGTCGAGCTCGTCGAATCCGAGCGACGGATGCACTCGGCGTTCCCGGTCAGCAATCTTATGCAGTATCTGGTCAACCAGCATTACCAGCAAATGCGTACTGCATTCCCGGAAATCTACCCAGTCGAGAATGGAAACACCAATGGCATGGCTACTCACCGGGGGCCATCTACCCTAACACCTGCATCGCAGTCACCAACCGTGCAGCAGAGCCAGCCGGTGAATGGACACGCAACTTGAACTAAAATGACGGTTCTTTTTCTTTACGATTTACGACGCACTTGACGACTGCATCCGATGACCTCGCCGAAAAATCATCGCCGCCCTTTTGCTGTTTGAATAGGTAAGAGTTCTCCAAGGAATGAAAATGTCCAAACTAACGATCTCAGAATTCTCTGTACTATAACAATGAACCCTTTGCTTGACTTTCACACCGTCGGCTCAGACGACCGCAATCGTACTAAACTCCTGGAAACCTCTATCCAAGTCCCACGAACAACAACCAAATAACATCCAACCAATACCTAATAATGCATCTGCAATATCCCCATCCACTCACAATGCTCCGATCCACCCTGCACATCCTTGAAACAAACCCACCGACCATCCCTCTCTCGAGCACTAATCACCTCCCAAGCCGTCTGCATCCCATCAACCTCCTTCACAGCCAACTGGAAAGCCTCAATATTCCCAATCCCATACCGGAACCCAAATTGGAATTTCCCATCGTCGCAGGTAGTCATAGGCACGAGACCCGGTTGCGTAGAACTTCTAGGATCCCTATCCATCCATTAATACTGTACCCATCTATGCATAGGGTATTAAACATAGAAAGGAATGAAATGAATATAGTGTAAAACGACGGGATAATAAAAGAACATACCACGACACCGTACAATTATCACTAACCCCGGACCTAGACCCTCGCACTAGAAAATGCAGTTCGCCATGACTTTCTGAGCGTGTTGCGGTGAGATTCTGGATTTCTAGATCGGTTGGTACCCGTTTGATGGGATTTGCGAGACCGGTGCCGGTTAAGAGGAGTGGGATTAGTGAAGGGTGCATGTTATTTCGTCTAATATCGGTATTCGGATAATATCAGGGGAAATAGTGAGGAAGTCAAGTAAACAGTGATGGAGTTCCCTTTAGTTAGCAAGAATAGATTGAGTCAAGGTTTTGTTTATTCGACCGGGATTTACGCCCGGTTGAGTGACATCGGGGTTACGGCATTTTCAGTTGCAAGTTTACGTTGTGGAGAAGGATGTGTTTGAGATTTTCGCTATAATGTGGAATATGGGCGAGGGATTGGTAGTATGATGGATTGTAGCACGGCAGGAATCCTGGATCGTGTGGGATGTGGTACAGTATACAGATTCATAGTTTAGACTGGGATAGAGTTTGTGTTATCGAGTATCACACTACGGTTGAGAAGCATGCCATCGGAAATAGAAGTGTCTACTGCATTTCGGGCCAGGTACATGCCAGATCAATTGCTAGATCGTGGAGCTGCAGATTTATGAGAAGAACAGGGTATGCAGTGTAGGTAGTGTCCAAGCAAACTCCGAGGCCGTGGCCGATGCTAGACTGGGCATACGCCCGTCACTGCCTGTACAGGAAAAAAGGAAGGGAGGTTTTAGGACTCGGAGGGGTATACCACGGAACATGCCACATATATCACACGTACAAACGGAGAGGTGGGAAGAGACGGGATGATTGAAGAGATAAGGAAAGGGTTCGCAGGTGGCGGCAGAGAAGATGCTCTAACAGGTCGGAAGGAAAAGAAACTGGGTATGTAGAATAGACAGGCCGTGATCAATGTAGCCAAGATGAAGCAAGAAGACAAATGTTGAAATGAAGTGGGTTACGGTCAGTGGAGGATTCCTGTCCTCGACTGGGATCATGGTTGGTGGGCGGCGTGAGCCTCGACAAGTGCTGCTAATCGTTAGTCTTATGAGAAGAGAGACAATGGAAAGAAGAGACTCACCCTGGAGAGCAGTTGCCTGCCCCTGCCGAGACTCACAAGCACACTGAAGGGTGCTGCCATCCATAAAGTCAAGCAGAATACTGTTAGGCAATTCTTGCATATCCTCGTCAGGGAGACAAGGGGTTCGGAAATCAGTCAAATGGTAGCGCTTAGTCATGTTGCGAGCACTCGCATCGTTCGTGGCAGGCAAGAGCACGACGTAACCGTTCTCATCGACTCGCATGAACCGACGTTTCCAGAGAAGGGTCTCGGGGAACTGGACATTCACCTCGCCAATTTCAATCGGATCCATCAGGCGCGGACGGGAAAGTGCCGGGGGAGTGGCCGAGATATTCTGCACATGGGTGACCTCTTCTTTGACCGGGGAGCTAAGAGCTCCGATGATGCTGCGATGGGAATTATTTGTCATTGAAGACATGCGGCGCATCAAACGCGCGGTCCGGGAGCCCTTCTTTTCCTCAGGCGAGGAAGGAGCATGTTCATCTTGCTTCGAACGCGAGGCCAGGGAAAGCCGACTTCCAGGACGAGAGACTGGCGTGGTCTGTCGGCTAGATCCAGCAGACGAAACTGACATGCTTCGGTTCTCGGAAGGATTGTTAGTTTCCACTGCCAGGCTTTGAGACTGGGGCTCGCTGGCCTCATGCTCAACGGTCAACGGGCTAGCTTGAAGACTCAGGGGATCGGATTGGATGGACTCCGTCCCGGGAGAAACAGCATTGTCACGCACGATGTGGGCAGTCACAGAGACGGAGTTTGTACGGCGCGCAGAGTTAGGATTTGGAGATAGTTCACGGCGGGTCAAGCTAGGGGCACGAGAGAACCCTCCGGGCATAGATGAGTCGAGCTGTGCCGTGGACGGGGCTTCCGGGCTGCCACTAGGGAAAGAAACGGATGCACGCTTGCGAAGGTTCTCGAAAGAGGAAGATGAAGATGCAGCTGGTCCTGCCATAGGGTTGCCTGGAACCGGAGTGCCTTCACGGCTCGAGAACTTCTCCAGGGCTTTGATCCGGCTGGAAATGCCAGATGAGACATTGATCTTCTTGGCCATGAGAACTGGGGTCGGGGGTTCATTTTCAGGATATGAGCTTGACACGGATCGGCCCATGCTTAGCGTCTGCATAGCCGACGGGGATGGTACAGCGTGAGGGCTTGAAACCGCACGCGAACCCTGCCAGGAGTCGCCACCGTTGGGAGACTTGACAGAAACCGGTCGGGCCTCTTGAACTGTGGCTGATCGCAGCTCCTCCATGAATGAATCATCCGAAAGGAGATTGTCGTCGTCTGAGTACTCAGGGGTAGGGACCTGGATCGGCTCCAAGTGAACCCGCCGTCTTTGGTCCAAAGGTTCTGTTTTCTGGACGGGTGACTCTTGAGAAGTTACCTCGTCCACAGGGACAGGGTCAACTGATACGGAGACCGGTGCGATCGGAAGCTCAGCCTGCGACTCCTCAGGCGGCGTGACAGGCAGCGGGACACTCTCTGGGACTTCTACTGGGATACGTTCGACGGACGGAGCTGCTGGCTTCTCTGCTTCTTTGCTCACAACCGGCGCAGGCTCCGGTTCAGCTTCATATGAAGCTTCTTGCGGTTGTGGCTCTGAAAGGGGAATTTCTGCCGCTTCCGTGACAGGTGGGACTTCTAGATTGGCGCTAGATGAGACTAGATCATCCTTAGTCTCCCGACCAGGATTTGCGGAGTCCCCGTGATCGACAGGCGTTTCATCTTCGGGGACGGTCTGCGGCGTTTCGGATTGAAGGGCCTCCACGGTATCGACGTGTTCCGCAGAGAATGTAGTATCAGCACTAGGTCCTGAGGTGTGGGATGAAAACCCAGCCTCGGAATCCGACACAGTCACATCATTCGTTGGCTCTGGTTTCGATGTTTCAATAGGAGCTGGCGTCTGCTTTAGCTCGGCTTCAGGTTCAACCGACGGCTCATCCTTGAGAGGTGGCCCGGAAACTGGCAGTGGCAGATCTGACAATCCCTCGCTTTGAACCTTGTCTGGCACAGGCATTTCCAACTCGGGCTCGGACTTGATATTCTCCTTGTTCTCCGCATGTTGAGAATCATGCACTGGCTGCTTGGGTTCTTCCTCTTCCGCAATGCTCTGCTTCCTCTTGGTCTCCTCTGCCCGCTTCGCCATGGCCTTTCGTCTTTGTTGCAGTGCTTTCATTAACCGTTCTTTCTCAGGTGTCAATCCGGATGATGTCGACAACGCCCCGAGGGACTTAGCACCCGGTGATAGTTGGGGTTTGGAGATGGGAATGTTCGGGGGCGGAACCAACAGCGGTGGGATTGGGGGTGCTCGACTGTTGGGTTTGGACGCAAATGAACTTCCCTGAGACCGTGGGCGTGGGGCTTCGACGGTCGATCTTCGCACAGAAGAGGGGCGCATGCCTGATGGCATTGACGCTACGGGTCGTTGATCGGGATTCCGTGAGCTCCCTGCGGTGCGCGGCCGTCCGCTCTGATCGAGGGACGGGCGTGGTCCCAGCTTGACCTTAGGGGTGATACCTGCAGCCCGCTCTAGATCGCGTAACGAAGGGCGCGCCGATTGGGTGGACATGCGAACTTCTTCCGAAGGTCGAGGGAACTCATCCAGGATGTTCCTGTACTTGGAGCGTTCTTTGCTGGAATCGGTCGATTTGGGAGACATGGAGGCCGAGTGAGATTCATTGGCACTGTCGCGGGACGGTGGAGGCCGAGAACTTGATCGTGATGGTGGTGGGCCAAGGTCGGGCGAGGACTTTTCAGCCTTTGGGGACGTGATCGGGGGTGGAACCACAGTTGCCTCGGACTTTTGGCTCCCTGATCTGTGACGATTTGAAGTCTCTGCTGTCGGAGGGACTGGTACTTTTTCGTTAGCCACCTCCTTCGCGCCAGTTTCCTCAGCATCTTCTGTGATTTCCATCAGGCGACGGCGCCGCAGCGAGCTTGACGAAGAGGTGATCGAACCCGATGCGGTGTGAAGGAGACACGCAGATGACAGAGCACTCTCGTTCAGATCAGAGGCCTGGGTTAGGGGTAGGACACTGTCGTTGGGAGTAAACTTGTCGAGAACGGACTGAAATTGCACATTGCTTCGAGCTAGGAGGAAAAAACACCGAATGAGTGAAACGGTCTCAGATGGGACGGAATCCAAACACACACCTTGAATCAATCGTGACAATCCCTCGGGCATATAGCGGAGAACCACTTTCCTCCGCCGATACTGCAGGAAGCCGTACAACGGGGAGGTTTCTTCATATTTGTCGATGGCATTCCGGACCTCGGACACCCCGCCGGAGCCTCGATCCAGCAGGGCGACCTCATCCCTGGCGACGTAGTGCAGCAGAAACCTAGTGACGCGGCGGTGATCAGAACAGGATCTGGACATTCGCAACGAGAACAGCAACTCACCATCCCCCCGCGTCCGCCAGTGCGCTCTGATAGGCATCGAGGATGGCGGGATTGTCTAGCCCATTGAGAGACATGGCGCGCACGGCATGGAGAGAGGCCGCAGGGCAGTTGAGAAGGAAAAGGGAGGGGAAAGTTTCCAGTAAAAGTCACGAACGGGGCGCATCCGATCTCGAGATCGAGACTGGGGCCCAATTGGCGGCACAGGGACTGCGTTGACACTCGGCGACGAGCGAGGGAAAATATCTGATAGGTCGTTGGCGATGAACCCTGTATTCAGGGGCATTCGGTTCCATTCGCTGGGTGACTCCACTCGCGGCTATCCCAATTTCACTACAATCTCTGAAACACTGGTTCGGAGACTCTGCTCTTTATAGTCTAGAATGGGATCGAACCTTATGCACTCTGAACGAGGTCGCATGGAGGGATTGTCCCGGTGTGATTGGAATGCCATGATGCGCCGTGGTAATGGTCTTGGGGGGAGAATACACGTGTGAATGGAAGGAATACGGAGGACAGTCTTATTGAACTTAATATAATTTACTAGATGCACGAGGCTGAGAATCCATGTACTCCGTACCAAGTATGAAGTATAGACCGATTATACCGTGGTTCATGTAGATTCGCTGGTCTCCGCTCGGCGACCCCCGATGCCCGCAATCTTCAGTGGATTCTCAACACTGAAATACTTCTCATTCCCTGAATACCTACGGAGTCCCATCAACCATGGCAGATCTACCCCTTCTCTCCTCCCTACCCACCGCGTCCCAGGAGATCCACCTCCATGTTCTAGATACCCTCTTCGAACCCTCGTTGGAACTGCACCAGCTCATGGTGCCCGTTCTGACCCACCAACCCTTCGCAACCTATACCTCCCTCATCGATGCAGTAGCGGGTCGCATGAAAGCCCTATCCGCTGCCAATTCCCCCACCGATCGGAATGTGCTATTCGGCATTCTCGGCTCGCATCCCCGGCTCGGACGGGCCGCGATCAACCCGGAACATCTGAGTGCATTGAGTCAGAAAGAACAGGCACAATTGAATACAGGCGCGGAAGAACAAGCGGAGAAACTTCGAGCTTTAAATACCGAGTACGAGACCAGATTCCCCGGTCTTCGATTTGTGTAGGATTGGATCCTTTCTTTTTCCCCGCGGATCCTGATGATTCAGCTGATCTTATCGATAACTAGCACGTTTGTTAACGGACGGAGTCGCGACGTGATTATGGAGGAAATGCGCCAACGGATTGATCGGGGGGATCTAGAGAGGGAGATTGATGAGACGATTCAGGTAGGTGAAAGAAGAAAAAAAGAAAAAGAAAAAGAAAAGAAGAAAAGAAATGGGAAATGCAATGCCGCTAACGTTGACAGGCAATGGGTGATATAGCAAAAGACCGCGCGCGCAAATTACAAGCGCCAATGTAGAATATGATCTTATAGATCCGCCTCGACGGATCTTATATTCTGCTCTAGAGTTATCTCCAGAGTATTTCTAGAACAGACAAGGCCCCAGTTAAGCTAATGCAGCAAACTTGGCAACTCCAGTAAAATTAACAGTGACTCCACTCCGTTTGATGTCATCCATTTGGCCTCCGGCCGGTGCCGCTTTGCCCTATCATTTCGCTCCTTTTCTTTGCAAAAATAATGGCCCAATTATTAGCCCGGTTCCCCGTCATTCCTTAACCAAATCCATGCGATCCCGGCGCGCGCATCATGGAGGATAGTCCGGACCAGCCAGTCGCATTGCCCCGAGCGGCGACAAGCCCCGCGCTCGGGGAGATAAAATCTACTTCGCGCAAAGCCGCGGCAAATTCCGGTATGCGACAGCGACAGCAACAGCAACAGTGACAGCGACATGCGCTTCATTGCGATTCGGTCGGGTGCGAGGTCTATGCAATGATGCTGACTGGAGGATCTAGGTTCGGCCACTTCGGATGTCGCATCGGGTTCAAGTACGAGCCAACAGGATGGACAGCGAAATCCTCATCGGTCTCAGCCCAGTGGAGAGGCGCCGTTGGTTAGAAATTCGACCTGGCATACACCTGGAACGCAAACCGAGACGAGCGCGATTGATCCGTTATCGCAGGTAAGTCTATACGAGGTCAAGGGAAAGATGAGAAAAAAAGAAAAAAAAGAAACTGAGCGCTTACAAAAACTGCTGTAGCACATTATCCAACGCACCAACACCCAAAAGTCCATCCCCTTAAAACTCCTGGGTCGTGCCTCGTATGAGGCCGAGGCTGGGACAGAGTACAGCCTCTCCGAACAAAGCGCGGGTCGGACAGATGCAGCACCACTCACAAAGGCTCCGAAAGAGAAGAAGTAAGTCCCAAAATCAAACGAGATCATTGTGCTTCTGTGGATGGTTTGAGGGTTTGACCTCTTCACATGGTCTTCATCCCAATTTCCCCGGACTCCGGTTCGTCGGATTCTAAATCGTACTGAGCCTTGCTGATTTGCGTCTCTCTCCCCAGAAAAGGAGTTTCATTCCTCAGTCGGATTATTGGTGGCAAGAAGAAGGATCCAAACCCAGAGTCGGAAGATGAGATCTCAGAACCAGAGCCCAGTCGCATGTCGGTCGACACGTCGCATTCGATAGGATTTATTCCTCGACATCCTGCACCGGCGCGCTATTTGAGGGTTCAGGCCCATAACAAGAAGGACAAGCATTTCAACCGGGTGTTCCTGGCCCAGGAACTAGAAGGCTTCCAAGATGATCAGAGTACCGGCAAGGCTATATGGGCTTTGATGTTCTCCAAGGATGGTAAATATCTCGCCGCCGCGGGCCAGGACCATAAAGTTCGGGTTTGGGCGGTCATTGCGACTCCAGAAGAGCGCGAAACGGCTACTCAAAATGGCAGCGAGGAGCAGGCCGATGACCTTCCACCCAAGTTGAAGGCACCCGTGCTCCAGGCGAAACCAATTCGAGTCTTTGAAGGGCATACGGGCAGCGTCTTGGATCTGAGCTGGAGTAAAGTATGTGTCTCACTGCATGTCAAAGGCAAGAATGCGCTGACCCTCGTCTAGAACAACTTCCTGCTGTCATCGTCAATGGACAAGACTGTTCGGCTGTGGCATGTGAGTCGCTCGGAATGTCTATGTTGCTTTCAACATAGCGATTTCGTCACATCAATCCAATTTCACCCTCGCGATGATCGTTTCTTCCTTGCCGGATCGCTCGACACCAAACTCCGCCTTTGGAGTATTCCTGACAAAAATGTGGCTTTTGTGGTGACTGCGCCAGACATGATCACGGCGGTGGCATTCACGCCTGACGGTCGACACTCCATGGCTGGATGCATTAATGGATTGCTCAACATCTATGAAACCGAAGGCTTGAAGGCGTCGGGACAAATTCAAGCCCGCTCAGCTCGTGGGCGCAACGCAAAGGGAAATAAAATCACCGGCATCGACACCACCATCGTCCCGCCTGATGATCCCAATGGCGAAATCAAGTTATTGGTGACCAGCAATGACTCACGTATTCGCCTTTTTGATTTCCGAAGTCGATCCCTCGAAGCTAAGTTCCGTGGCAACGAGAATACCTGCAGTCAAATCCGCGCAACCTTCACCGATGATGGCAAGCATGTCATTTGTGGCAGCGAGGATCGTCGGGCATACGTCTGGCCGGTGTGGCCTATGGATCGTGATACCGAAAAGCGCGCAGTCGAAGTATTTGAAACGCAATCTGCTATGGTCACCGTGGCGGTTACCGCGCCGATTGCGACCAAGCAGCTGTTAAACTTGACCGAAGACCCGATATATGACATATGCAATCCACCTCCAGTGGCACTCATGACTCCCGAAGAGTCTTCTGGAAATGGCAAACAGACGAATTTCACAAGCCCAAAAGCAAACCAACACAAGCGATCTGCATCTGCGCCACGAATGTCGATTGTTAGCAAGATGGCCCAAGAATCGCCCTCGTATCTATCTCGGTCTACGCATCCCGACGGAAAGATCATTGTCATCGCCGATTACTCCGGCAAGATCAAGGTTCTTCGACAAGACTGCGCGTATCAAAAGCGGCGATATGAGAATTGGGATGCGAATTTGAAACTATCCCGGCGGATTCTCCGACGATCAAGCTCCGCGCGGCGCAGCATTGCATCCTCCATCGGCAAAGACTCCGCACATAAGACTCCATCTGAGCGCATTCTCTCCTGGCGCAACTCCGTCATCCGGCATGACCGCACCAGCACCGAAGGCTCCCGCTCAGGCCTTCAAACCCGCAGTCCCTCCCCACAACACCGGTCAGCGATCTTCAGACTCTCTTCGTCACGGCCATCAAGCCTAGCCCCGAATGAATCTCTGTCGACTGCTGCACGCTCTCCGCCACAATCGCCGCGTCGATCCCACATCGATAGCGGCTACGCAGGCGAGGACGTGCGTTCACAAAATGGCCATGGACCAACCCCCACCGACTCCCAAAGACACCCTGCCACCTTGACCGACATCGTGACCAGCAGTCGAGCGAGGCATGATCCGCTTTTGCTGGAGGGTGATCACAGCTATGCATTTTGGAATCGACTCGCACACGATGGGCTAGCTGCGCAAGCTCGAGAATCGAATGAGATGCCCGGCGCCACCCGCGTCTCATCCGGAGAACGCAAACTCAGTACAGTTGGCAGTGTGCTGAGTAGCGACTATGAATCATTGACTGAAAATGAAGGTGACGATGATATCCTTAAATGCGATCACTGCCGGGGCGTGAATTTCCGCGGCGTCAAGGATCGAAGCGGGAAGCAGCGGTTGATCTGTGTTCAGTGTAACCGCTCTGTGTCATGAGACATGTATATTATAAGTTTTGAACGATTGATGTTTTTTATGGGGTTGATGATTTTTGGACATACCATGGATCTTGCTTCGTTGGCAGCGAGTTGATATTTGGACATTTGGATTTTGGATACTGATTGATCGAGTCGATTGGTTGTAAATTCGTTGATAGCTGGACTGTACAGTCAAATATTGAACAGTGTATTATATGGAAAAACAAATCACTTTACGGAGTAGAATAATATCAAGGACAATTGTAGAAGCGGTGATGCCAAGACTTAAAAAGTCCGCCGATAAGTCACGACAACCGCCAATTCCACCAGACATTATTCACCAACCACACCCCAATTCCTCCTCACCAACGCGGCCCGAATCTGTCATTATTGTCCTCAGCTATTTCCCGAGGTCCAGCAAACAGCATCTTCAGACATTGAATCCACACAACTTCACAACACCCCACGATCCAACCACGCAAAGCGAGACCAGTCTCGCCCACCACAATGCCTTACCTCGCAACCTCGCAAGCATTCCTCGAGCAATCCGCTCTTCTCCTAGAGGCATACCCAGAAACGGTAAGAACATATCCCCGAAAGCACCACAGACCAGACAAAACCACAACCCCACAACCACCAACGCAAATACAAACCCAGAACCAAACCTACAAAATACACAAGAGAAAACACAAACTAACAAGCCCAGACACGCATCACAACAAAATACAGCTTCCCAACAGAACGCCCAACACAAAAGCAAAAGCGCGCAAAGACAACCACAGACCAACCCGACACAGAAGCGACAAATCCCCCGAGTGCGCCGGTAGCCGCTCTAATCCTTAAGACGTTCAATCCCGGCACTGGTGTCTGTCTTAAGTACCGGACGAACAAGCATCAGGAAGTCAGCCGGTTGATGATTGGGTTGGGCAAGTTGGCTGGCGGGGCGGATGTGGCTGGGTTGGGATTAACGGGTGGTGCGGGTGGTGATGTGGAGATGGTTGATGCGCCGGAGGAGGGTGTTTCTACTCCTGTTCCAGCTGGGGCTGGGGCTGGTGCTGGTGCTGCTGGGCAGCAGGCGAAGGGTCAAGGGAAGGGGAAGAAGAAGGGGGGTAAAGGGAAGCGATAGATTGGGGTTTTTGCAAAAGCTGACTGTTGGATGAGATTCCATACTCCGTAGTATAATGACATTGTTACGGCTGATGTGCTGGAGTAATAGTAGGGACCCTGGAAATTCAGGGTGAATTAGGGGATTTACAGAGTCATAGCTACGAGAAATCGATCAAGTACAAACAATGTTTAATCTTAGATACACATATCCGCCACCATCCCATTATCAGACATCGGGAGTCTGGGACAGACAAAGAAATGAACAAACGAAACGAAACGCCAAAACCATGCGTAGCCTTCAAAGATCCGTCAAATCAATAAGAACAACAAACGTGATATCATGTGGTAGAGACAGCAGCCAGGTAAGTGCCGCCATTTGGGGTATAGAACAGAAGGGGAGAGGGAGTATAGACGAGATTTCATTTAGAAATCTTCGTCAAAGTTCAGACCGTTGCCGTTGCTGGTAGTCTGCTCGCCCTCGGTGTCCTTCTTGGTGCTGGCCATGACACCGGCCTTCTGGTAGTCACCAACTCGCTTCTCGAAGAAGTTGGTCTTACCGGCCAGGGAGATGGACTCCATGAAGTCAAAGGGGTTGGCAGAGTTGAAGTACTTCTGGTTACCCAGAGCCACCAGGAGACGGTCAGCAACGAACTCGATGTACTGGCACATCAGCTTCGAGTTCATGCCCAGCAGAGCGACGGGCAGAGCGTCAGTCAAGAACTCCTTCTCAATGCTGACAGCCTCAACAATGATATCCTCGACGACCTGCTTATCAGGACGGTGGTTAAGGTGAGAGAAAAGCAGGCAGGCAAAGTCGGTGTGCAGACCCTCATCACGAGAGATGAGCTCGTTGGAGAAGGTCAGACCGGGCATCAGGCCACGCTTCTTCAGCCAGAAAATGGAGGCGAAGGAGCCAGAGAAAAAAATACCCTCGACCGCGGCAAAGGCAACCAGGCGAGAAGCAAAGGTGGACTCCTTGTCCTGGATCCACTTAATGGCCCAGTCGGCCTTTTTGGCAATGCAGGGAACTAGATCTGGTCAGTTGCAATCGAAAACATCCGCTAGGAAAGACATACTGGTCTCAATAGCATCAAAGAGGTAGGTACGTTGCTTGGGCTCCTTAATGTAGGTGTCGATGAGCAGGGAGTAAGTCTCAGAGTGGATATTCTCCATCATGATTTGGAAGCCATAGAAGCACCGGGCCTCGGAGACCTGGACCTCAGCACTGAAACGCTCAAGCAGGTTCTCGTTGACAATGCCATCAGAGGCAGCGAAGAAAGCCAGAACGTGCGAGATGAAGTAACGCTCATCATCATTCAGACGGTTGTGCCAGTCGTGCAGATCCTTGGACAAATCGATTTCCTCGGCGGTCCAGAAAGATGCCTCGGCCTTCTTGTACATTTGCCAGATCTATGTAGGGAAAGCCGTTGTTAGCCACATGATTGACAAGCATTGTGGGGTTCACGGTGTTTGACGCGAGTCACTTAACGCGTGGACGCGTGGGGGACGTGACACATACCTCGTGATACTTGATGGGGAAGAGCACGAAGCGACGAGGGTTCTCCTGCAGTAGAGGCTCGTTGGCCTCAATCTCTTGGATGGTGGGAGCGGGCTTGGGAGTCTCGACAATCTTGTCGGTGGACGCGTCGGTGGGCTTCATGGACGCGGGCACGTTCTCTTTGCCCACAGACTCGAAGTCGAGCTTCTTGGCGGGCGAGTCACTCATCTTGAGGTTCTCGAGGGAGGAAGCAGCCTATGGATGACAATGAATTAGTCCAAGTTTGGGCGTCGACGCGTGTGTCGCGAGAGGCGACGGTCGTGACATCACGTACCTGCTTCGAAGGGGTGACTTGAGTGGCCATTGCAACGCTTCTGAGTCTCAGCAGAGTATGGGATAAGAACAGGAATCGCTAGACAGGAATACTGCGAGAGGCAAGAGGCGGAAAGCTTGGGGAGAGGAAATGGTAGAAGCTGGGAGGGGAGAAGAAATAAGTAGTTCGGCAGACGTGAATCTTTTAGCGCGACGAGCTAAGTCACGTCGCACGTGACTTCGCGCCGCGCTTATGTCAGGAAGCAAGGCGCGTCGAAAACATGCCTTTTGTTACTACGGAGTTGAGTCTGGAGCCACTCATGCCACTTTTTCGCCCGATCTTTCCAGTATCCGACGCGAGGATCCAGTCCGAGCCCTAGATTCCGATCCAATGGAAACATGCACTTGTAGCCATGCGGGGTTCAGGACCCTCTGGAATTTGATTATAGATTGCAACACTTTGACAGCAAGAATGAATTTCTAAAGACTCTAAGTATGATTCTATACAAGACTATTCCAGTGTTTTCCAGCCGAGTAAACAAGACGGCTTTTTGCACGCGTCGTGGGTCTGAATTTCGTCAGACGTAATATGACCCACTGACTCACGATCAGATAAAATTGATCGTTCACGCGACGCGACAGGCACCAGGGCTCGGATTTACGGATGTAATTGGTGATTTAGACTAGCTCCAGCCAGCTCGAGCTTTGCTGTTTGAGCGCGTTCTTTCGGCCTGGTCCACTCCAGCCTTTTCCGCAACTTCCATCACCCTTTCAACAAGATCTTGCACGAAGTCCAGAGACATAGCATGGAGCACTGATTAAGAGTAGATGCTGAGACCAGATTGACAATAAATATTGAGATCCAACTGCCAAATTCCAATTCGAACTCCTTTCACCCCATGTAGAAGGTTCCAGGAGTGGAGCCTGGCGCGCTGGAGAATGTGCCGATCCTCGCAGCTCGCGTGCTGAATCTCGCGTCAGAGCGGGGGCAAATCATTGTTTCAAGGCAGAGCATGTCGGAGCTGCTTCATCCGAGTCCATCTTATTGAGTCTGTGCACCGCTGCATCCCTGTCGAGTGTCCAAGACGCGTTCTCTCCACCTGCCAGCTTTGGTGCTCGGGCAACCCGAGGACAAATAGCGGACCCACGTTGACACGGGTTCTGGCACATTTTTAGACCCTTCGACGGGGTTTGGCTGAGTTTGAGTGGATTGATGGAAGATCATCTAGGGCTGGATTCTTCAGGCCAATGCCGTGGAGATCATTCTTGACAGAGTCAACAGACGCTGCGACACTTGATTAGAACACGCGCTGGGTTTGACGAAATCAATTACCTTGCCTGTTTGGGCTAAGGTGGGGAGACGAAGCCCTTGCTTGACATGCAATTCTGTCAGTATTGAAGAATTTATTTCATTCGAAGTTATCAGTGCTTTCTAGATCTCACATAAGAACCAAACCTATTCGAACTCACTATATCTAAGCTATGCGTTTTGACATCCACAGAAGCTGGAGGTCATTTATCTGATCAGATTTCCGGCATTACAGCTTCAATACGATTCAATCTTCTTCTAACCGGTTTGATGTCTAAACAGACTGGTGACTGATCCTGAAAATACAATGGTTGAACAGTTACGCCATGCAAGTGTCACCCCTGGCAGTGGAAGCTTGAATTGGCTAAATGGAGCAGTATAAACAGCTCAACCTCAATTGATATCAAGAGGCACGGCTTTTCATCACACTTGGATGAATGTGCATTGGTACTATAGCGGTGAGACGCTGCATAATGCGCATGTTATGATCAAGGATGACATGCAAAGACTTCGGTCGTCTCAACTTACGGCAGAACTTGCCAGTGCTTGAAATACGCAGCTCAATCGTGCGAGCCTCAACTATTCTGCAGTCGTTGAACACACTCTAAAGCAATCGACACCATGAACTTCCCCGCTTCCCACATCCATCATTCTTGTGACACTCATACCCAAACGATCGTTCTACTCCATGGACGTGGTAGTAATGGACCTGAGTTCGCCGAGGAGCTCTTTTCATTGAACACATCTAATGGTCAGAATTTGGCCTCATGTCTGCCAAACTATCGCTGGGTATTCCCTACTTCGCGCGACAGATGGAGCACCACTTTTCAAGAGGAAATATGCGCTTGGTTTGACGTCTATTCGCTGAGTGATATTCAAGCCAGACAGGACCTACAGAAAGAGGGGCTTCGGGAATCAATTCTGCAAATACTGGATATTCTAGATTCAGAAGCTAGCTTGCTGAATGGGCAGCTATCGCGCTTGTACTTTGGAGGCATGAGCCAAGGCATGGCAACTGCCCTTTGGGTATTCCTAGCTGCAGCCTCAACGGGAAGAATCCAAGCTCCATTAGGAGGTCTACTGGGTTTTTGCGGCTGGTTGCCTTTTGCTCATCAGTTAGAAAATACACTGGGGTCAAAAACGGCATCGAGCGGCCCTTCCACTGCTCAGAATCTGCATCATGTATCGAGATTCTTCTTTGATGAAATTGCTAGTCCTAAAATGATGTCACGTCAGGAGCCAGAGAATGCATCTCAACTCTTGACACCGGTGTTTTTGAGCCATGGGACGGATGATGCATGGGTATCCGTGGAACTTGGACGGCATGCAGCTCAAGTTCTGCAAAAGATCATGGATCGGGTCGAGTGGATTGAGTTTACTGGTGCTGAAAATGACGGACATTGGGTCAAAGACCCTGAGGGGTTTGATCGAATCCTCCAATTTCTAGAATCGCATACTTCGGGTTAGTTTTGTGGAAGCTCGTGGCTTCATCAACTTGCATTTCGAGTCCAATTACCCATCACATGTCTCACCTTGTGCAAGCTATGATGTTGGTGAAATCCAGCGGAAATCCAGATTATAATAAGCTACTATATCTTTTTCTAGTACGTGGTAGGAGTGGAAAACATTATTTTCTCTATATGACGGTTGATGAGACATTGAAATCCAGATCGAAGATTCATGGAATTGGCAGTACCATTTTGTCAGTGGTTTGTCGATAATCGTGGAAATCCTTGCCATAGGATTGCAGTCGTTTTAGGATTCAATGACGCTCGTTTTTTACTCAGAGGATGACGAAGATTTGATAAAGAATAGAAGGTAAGAGTCACTCGAAAGAAGCGACAAGCAAGGTGATGAGTAGAAGAAATGACTTGATTCTCCAAATTCACGAGATCATACAGGTATCATTGGCAGATTCCCCAAATGTTGATGACCAAAACCATATGTTCTGAGCCCTATCAGCACAGCACCATGTACAGACATATCTAAACAAGAGGATGTACACTTTCGCAAAACGCCAGATCTATACCTTTATTCGAAAACAGTAGCGCATGAAGCCCGAGACCATGACGCATGCAAATTATTCCCTCTAAAATCAAAATCGACAAGAGTACAGTAATGATGCCCTTCATGCAGTGGAATGGCAACAGTAAGGCCAGACAGTAAGTCGCAATTTTCCGATGCAGATTTCGATGTGTTTAGAGCTTCCCGCGGAGAGAGTCAGACAAAAGACGATCTTCAACGCGACGCATCAGTTTGTTGGTTTGTTCAGCCAGACTGAGAGTCAGGATCTGGGAAAATTATTTCAGTATGTTGTAGCTTCTGGACCAATGGACTTGACTTACGGTGTGCGGCAAGATTCGGGCCAAGTGGGCAAAGAAGCCCTTGTAGATGGCAAAGATACCTTCTGTGCGGATGGTCTTGAGCAAGCAGTCAAATACACCCTGGTAAAGGTTGCCAGTTTGGTTGTACATGCGGGCCATGATAGTATCTGGGATAGCCAGGTTAGCCACGCGAGGTTATCAATTCTCAGGCTCAAAATCACATACCAGGAGGATGCATGAAACAGCAGACAACGAATCCAGAGGCCGCACTACTAGCAAGATGTAAAGCAGGCCCCTCTTGCATATCCAGATGGCGGGTCAGACGGCGTTTGGCGAAAAAGTATGTCGGAAGCTGGACCGAACTGCCGAAACTTGTCCGAATCATGGCGGCACCAACACCACGGTACACACCCTTGATGCCTTCGCTATTGTAGATCTTGCTCAGACCATCAAACGAATTCTTGTAGTTGTGTTGGGTTCCCACAGGGAGGAAAGAGGAGTATGACTGTAGGCGCGTCTTGACCAAGAAGAATGGGGATCCGGCTGCGGCACCGATAACACCAGATGCAGCACCAGCAAAGACATTAGCCCCAAGAGACTGTATTTTGGGATCACTGTAGATAGCAGAAGTGAGGTTAGAGCGGATGGGCTCATAGAAACCCAAACGGCAGCCATTGAGCAAGACCTGGTAGATGTACTGGATTTTTTGCAGTATCAGCATGGGACTCCAGTATAGCACCTGACACTGACAACTTACGGCAGATCCTATGCCTCGAAAGAGTCCTCGGGGACCTTCATTTTGCAGGATAACCTTCACACCGTGCAGCACACCCTTATACTTTTTCGCTGCCGCATCTTTTGCCTGTAGTTCACCCTGCAATTGTAACCTTGTAGCCATGAGCATCGGGCAAGGAACGTTGGGTCCGTGCAAGGCTCACCGAATCTTCACCGTCTCGAAACTATGGGTGACCGTGACCGCACCGCATGCTGCGATACCACCGGCAATGAAGGCACTATCCAAGAATAGGCTAGTTAGCGCATTGGATTCCTCCTGATATTTTGGATTGAAAACTTACCCGGTTGTTGTAGACATCACACAAAAAGCAGATCACGATAGGGCCGAGAAGTCAAGTGGACTGAGTTCCTCGGCGATCGGAGGGGGATCGGAGTAGCAGCGGTAGTAGCGAAATCGAGTTCTCGCGACAAACTCACTGCACAGCCAGCTCAGGATTGCGGTCAATGTCTGGTGCTTATGCTCAGTGTCAATATTCAAGAATCCGTCTTGGGGAAATTGGTCACGGGGAACCGAACTCGAAAAGCTTACCTGCGTTTCCCGGTTGCCGAAGCCGAAACGCACCGATTGTGATTGGACCATCCTAACGCGGGCTCCGAGAGTCGGGGGCGGTGAGCCGGATTAATGTGGTGCCGGGCACGCGAAAAAAGAAGGCGCGTGGGGAAGCTCAATTTCGCTGAATGAGGAAGGGGCGTGTCTGTGTGTGTTTGCTACGATGCATTGAACGTTTTTGCTTTCCTTTCACCTCTCCGTCCCTTCTTTCTCACCCAGATTGCCTCACATACATCCTCATCTTACCAATCATGGCAGAGATTCAGCAGCCTGCAGCTTCTGTGGCAGGCGCTCAAGTTCCCCAGACCCAAAAGCTCTCAGACATCATTCAGAGCTATCGCTCTGTGAAGGTGATTGAAGCGATTTCTTTATTGTATTTCTCACTCACATCTTTTTAGTCATTTCGCCCCTCCAAGTCGGAATCTACGAATCATGTGACATCCTTGGACTTCGATGACCAAGGCGACCATCTGGTCGCGGCTGGTGATGATGAAATGATCCAAATTTTTGATGTGAAAGAGGGCAAGCCCACGAAGTCTGTGCCAAGTAAGAAATATGGTGTTCACCTGGCCCGATTTACCCACCACTCTCGCCAGGTTCTTCATGCAAGTACCAAAGTTGATCGTAGGTCTTGATCTCTTCTCTGTTGGTGACACCTGCAGCTTACATCTAGTCAGATTCTTTGCGGCTCCTCGATCTTCATAATGAAGGGTACATTCGTTACTTCAGTGGGCATACCGACAAAGTCACCTGCTTGGCCATATCCCCAGGTAGTGATGCTTTCGCAACCTGCTCCAAGGACAATACTGTCACGCTCTGGGACCTGAGCTCCCGCAACCCCCAGGGAAAATTGAATCTCGCAACCCCATACCTAATGGCATTTGATCCTTCGGCTACCGTCATTGCAATCGCCTCTCAATCTACGTCGTCCATTATGCTCTACGATTTTCGCAATTTTGACAAGCCTCCCTTCTCAACCTTCGATATCGCTCCGCTGGAGGAGGTTTACACGCCAGTTACACGTGGTCGCGCCTGGACGAGACTCGAGTTCTCAAATGATGGAAAACACCTGCTCCTTGGAACCGACTACCACGGGCATTTCATTCTTGATGCATTCGACGGCACTCTGAAGGCCTTCCTCACTGGTAAAAGTGGCTCGCCCGGCCGTGCGGCTCCAGTGTCTTCTTCTGGGAAACCTCTGGGACAGGGCGATGCAAGCTTTACTCCTGATGGGCGTTTCATTATTGGTGGTAATGGCGATCAGCAAGATGTGCTCTTGTGGGATCTGCAGCAGGCGCGCGAGAAGAACAATACTTTATCGCCTGTGTCCAAGTTGCATCATCGCGGCCGGACTTCTCTTATCGAGTATAACCCACGGTACAATATGATCGCTAGTGCCGACAAAGAGGTCGTGTTCTGGCTCCCCGACGAGCCGCCTCGACCGTCTGAGAAGTAAACTTCACCAAACGATGAAGTGCCAGTCGACGTACCTCGGTGCTTTGTGTTTGATTACTGTGAAAACGACTCAAAAGCCCATCTGGAGTACGGGATCACCCTTCTTGGTCTCTATCGCCATTCCCAATGATTCAAGCTCGCTATGCATCTAGCAGTGAACACGGTCTATCTAAGCCTTGCGATCTTTATCTTTGCCAACCAAACTTCGTGCCGTGTCGCAAATCCACACCAGAGGGCCCTCCAGGGATTCGTCGCCCTGTCGACTGTTCTCAACTGTGGTCTCGATCTGCCTATCAACGGTGCGATTGCTGGAGATGGTCATTATTCCCGTGACCCAGCCATACATGAATACACTATGATTGATATCCGACAACCCCTCTGCGACTTCATCTGCCACAGGAGGTAATTTTGCCTCAGCCCTCCCGGCGCTGATCGCCGGTTGTGCATCAATTTCCCTAATTGGGATTCTCCAGCCGGCTGGAACTTGGTGATCCGAAAAGTCTTGAAACTTCTTGATGAGAGAGTCATGATCCAGTTGAGCATTTTCAGCATCGGCCATGACGATACCCATTCGGATTTTTTCAGTCTCTGTTCCGATAATCTGCACAATCTCCCGCATGCGGGTAGCGGCCTCTTTGGTGCAGACGAGCTCACGCTCGCCCATGGCAGGCCAGAGCTCAGCCGGCAGCAACGGCTGCTGTTGCTCGACTTCAATCTGTCGCACAATAGCTCTATGGAAGCCTGGCGAAGGAGTGATGTCTTTGTTGTGGGAAAGGTCGGAAACCATGGCGAGCAGAAGGGTACAGTCGACATTCAGGGTGGATGTGAACCTTTTAAATGGTTTAGGGAGAAGGTTGACCAATCCTGCCCTGTCTGTACTCGCACACAGACTTCTCTGGCATTCAACTTGGACACCATAATTCCGCATCTCACGAACAATGTCATCAATTTCCGGGACATTCCCTTCCTCGATCTTGGGTAGAACCACTCGTAGCCGAGGATGTCTATACCTCACGCGTGTAGCATCAGCCGCTTTCCGTAGATCCTGCGCCAACTTAATGAGCTCCAGCTCATCGTCGCCATCTTCTGACTCTTCACCATCAGAGTTCTGCAGCACCGTCCGTCGTGGTCCTTCCTCATCCTCATCAGATGAATATTCCTCTGAATCACGCTCCCACCCTTTCTTCGCCATCTCAAACAACAATCTACTCTCCGAGACAGTCGACACCTTCACCCACTCCGCGCCACCATCCGCCACAATATCAACAAACACACTCTTGCGCTTATCCTTACTAGGCTGCTTCTCACGATCCCAACTCTTCTTCTTGCTATCCGCCGACGCCTTAGTCTCCCCATCCCAATAAAACCGCTTCCCCAGCACCAACAACCCCTCACACGACCCCTTCGCAACATTCCACACAGCCTGATAAAACGGCAGATTCGACGAGCGCAAAGCGTGCGTCAGCCGCATCTCAATCTCCGGCTCTACCTCCTCGCTGCCCGCCAGAGTCCTTTGCAGCTGTTCCTCCAGCTTCTGCAGCATCTTCAGCTCCGAAGCCACGCTGGACCGGAACTGGCGCACTTCCACGAGCTGGGTATTACGCAGCGTTTGCGCGAGCAGAGTCTGGAACTCGTCTATCTCGGCGAGGAGATCGAGACATTGCTGGTGGAGGTGTGTGGGAGGTTTCACGAGATTGGGACTTTGTGTTGCGGATTCGGGCGTGGGTGTTGGGATCTCGGGATCGTGCGTCATCGCGGGGTGCGCCTGATGTGATTGCGCGTGGGATATAGATGGCGCTGGGTAGAGGCTAGGATTCTTGCATGGGTTTGAGGTTGGTCTGGGGTATTGGTGTTGAGTGGGGTTTCGGGGGAGTTAACGTTCGTTGACCCAATGGTTGTGCTTTGAGAGACCGGAATTGTGGCGTCTATCTTATCGACGTAGAGAGGTAGAAATGGCAAAGAAAAAGGTTTTTGATTTAAGTGGAAAGAAGACCGTGTATGACTCAAAGGGTCTCTGTGCTTCTCTTAGCTTCGACCCACTCGAATTGAAACAAAGGGAAGGAAACGCGAAACCTGTACATGATGGAATTGAATGTATCTCCAGGGCTGCATGAGCCGGATTCTTGACCAGCTTCAGACAGTGGAGATTGGAAGCGATGTACCTACCTAGGTAGTTTGTTTCAGCGAGATGCTGTTGACTGTTTATGAAGGTAGGTGAGGTATGCGATATGCGATCTACAGTTAAAGCCTTTGTGACTATTGCCACTCCCGAAGTCGTCGAACCAAGTGCTCAATCTATAATCATTTAGATGTGCTATTACGGCTAATAAGTGTGCCGCGACTGCGCAGCGAGCTATCAACATACATATATTTGGGAAGCGAAGATACACAAGCCAGGTGGACCAGATACCCGTCACTAAAACAAGGAAACTAACAAACCCAACGCCATTAGATGCTTGTCATCATCGAGCCGAGCTGTAACCAGACAAGGGCTCGTTGTCATGATCACAGATCTCGCTCGATACTTGATCAATGAGGGCAAGTCCCTGGCTAGAGACTGTTAAGACAAAACATGTCCATGCGAGCTCCAAATTGAGCTTTTATTTTAACGAGTGAGTCGTTCTCTCTCTCCGGAGTTGCGAGGAGACTCGTCATCAGACCACTTGTCGCCATCTTCCTCACCCACAGCAAAGATGGTTTCATCCTCGAGGGAATCTTGCTGATGCTGTCCTGATGACACCGGCTTCGGCGGCACTGGCGAAAGGTCACGACGCCCCTGGGCAGCTGAACTTCCTGGGTACTCCGGAGGAGCATCCATGGCGTCCTCTTCGTCGAGACCACTACCAAACGACCGGATCTCAAACCCATCGTCGTCTTGAGCGAGCTAAAATAGAAATTTGTTAGAATACCGATGTGATAGCTTCTAAAAAAGGGATCACGTACCTCATCACTCATGGCAAAGCGGCGGTTGTTGGCAGTGGGTCGCCACAAGTAAGCCACGAAGCAAATATCGAACAAGTAGACTAGGTTGAGCCAGCCATCCAGCACGAACCACCGCGCTTTCCAGTGCTCGGGCACAAAACTGGCGTCGCTGCGACCGGCAAAGGCGAAGGAGTCGATGAAGAAAAAGCCGAAAATCACAATGATGCTGCCAAGAATACACCACCAAAGCTTTTTGTACATCATGGCTTTGGTCTTCTGTTTGCGCTCGAGGAGGTCCTTCATAGTGGCATTAAGAGAGTTCAATGTCCACACGTAGAAAGCCGTCAGTGTTCCGGCAAGGGGAAGAACGATGAGAAGAACCAGAGGACCAGCGCTGTCAGGTGTGATAGATAGACTGGCGACCGAATAGACAACAGCAAATATGAAGTGAGCAATGGCTAAGATACGAACGTAGATCATTGTTCGACCCAATGAAGGCTTGACCACACCATAGCCCATGCAGACAATGAGAAGAAGGAAGAACGAGAAAGCATTTCGAGCGGCATTCAAGACAGCGACAATAACCATCAATGCCTTCGCTCCGCCGTTGAGGCCATGTCGATTTTGGAAATCTGCAATACAACTTAGGACGGACTTTCTCAGAGACCTGGTATCTAGTCATGACTTACCATAGAATCCCCAAGTCATTAATTGCTCGATGATCAGGAAAACGACAATTGCTGTAATATAGTTCTGGACAGGCACTATACAATGTGAGTATGTTTCGCAGCGATGGAAAGAATTCGACTCACAGATATCGAAGCGATTTTGCACGTACAGGAAAGCCCAGTACCTAAAATGATGGTCAGTAAATCATAGAAGCACGAGACAAGATTGGTATATCACGTACGCTCCAACGACCGCATACACAATTGTCAAAGCTCCATAGAAAGGAAGCTTAGCAATTTGCGCAGCAGGAAGCTCGCCGAACGAGTTCCGGAATGTCACCACTGCCTTGTAATCTTCCCCAGAGTACGCGTAGGTGCTCACACAGTAGAAACCAGTCTTCCGCACCGGATACTTCACTGCATCCGGGTCTTGGAGGTGGATAGCCTTAGAGATGATAGGGCTCGCCGAAGCCTCGCTGGCATTGTTGGCCAAGATAAAAGAGCCGACCTGTTCCTTCGTGCATAGCTCCGCTTCCACATTGGCATCATCACAAATGGTTTGCTTGAACTATGCGTCCTTGTCAGTCAACTGCGCGACGTCCATCGCCGGGGCCGAGAAACGCACCTCGTCGTCTTCGGATTGGTACTGTCCAATCAATTCTTCATCGTTCCATTCGAAAATGACCAAGCTTGCGAGAGGATCGCCGGATTGACCCTCTGGCTTCGAAAATTTGACCAAAATGAAGGGGTCTACGCTTCCGCCCCAAGCCTTGCGGCTGTACATCCCTGAGCATCGTTGGCGATGGGCTTCATCGGATTTCTAGCGTCGCATTATGAGCACCTGAAGTGTCGAGAGTCGCCGAGAGAATACATCTGTGTTCACTTACTATTTCCACTTCATTGGCCAATACTGAGCCTGCCAGCAATGCTGTCAGGCCCAGAGCTCGGAACCAACCCTTCATCACGATCGTGCAGCAGCGGCAAGCAAGGTCCTGGGATTCGAGAAAACAGACCGTGTAAATATCGCACAATCGATATGGTGTATGAACAAGAACAAAGTTCCGAAAAGAGGGACCGCTAAGGGGCAAGCTTCGCGACGGTAGACAGAATCGTGGAGCCTACTGCGTGGCCTTGCCCGGGGAAGCCGCGCGCCATTAGATAATCCGATTCGCCGCCACTTTTTCTCCATTTTGCCCATGCGATCAACTTTATATCCCACCATCATGCCGGCCAAGGAGTTGTCCAGTCCTTGTATGGAATGCAAAGATGCCGAGGCTGTCTTGACAATTCGCAGGCGCCAATTATGCGGGTATGATGCCACACAGTCTCTCTGGTTTACTCTCACTAACATCTCTCGAGTCGTTGCTTTCAACGGTTCATCTACCCCAAGGTAGCTCGGCGCATGGAGAAATACAAGCGGCATAGAAATAGTGATAAGCGCACTCAATTATTGCTCCCGCTCTCATTGGGAGTGTCTTCGTCGGTCCTTCTCCATATCCTCAATGCTGCAATTCAACATCAACTCTCCAATGCGTTCGGCAAATTACCGTACGAGCTCCACGTCCTTGTCATTGAGCCTTCGACCATCGCACCTTCCGATAAATCATATGAAAGCAAATATGAGATGCTCCAAAAGACCTTCCCGGCCCACAAATACACCCGACTGCCATTCCACAGCATCTTCGAGTATGTCCCAGAGATGAAGGATATAATGGTAGAATATGCCGGTTCTGGCTATACGGACGATGAGTCAAAGTCAAATGCGGAACGTTTGGCTGCATTTCGCGCAGCTATCTCTACAGCAACGTCCAAGGCTGACCTGGATTATGTCTTGTTGACTCGCCTAATCGTTGCATTTGCCATGCAAGCGGGCTGCGAGGCTGTGATCTGGGGTGACTCGGACAGCCGTCTTGCGGCGAAGACACTTGCTGGTGCTTCCAAGGGCCGAGGCGCATCGCTGACTTGGCAAGTTTCCGATGGAATATCTCCCTGGGGTGTACACTTTGATTTTCCTCTCCGAGAGTTGTCGAAGCCTGAGTTGATTCAATACCAAAGTGTTTGTCCCGAGCTGTCAGAGATAGTGATCGCCGACGAGGCACCATCGGATAACGTCCTGACAAAAAATATGTCAATTGACGAGCTAATGATGCGTTACGTCCAGACCCAGGGTGAAAAGTACCCGGGTGTTATGGCGAATGTCTCGAGGACTGCAAATAAGCTTCAGCTGGCCCAGACCGAGGATTCTACGTCTTGCTACTTTTGCGGAAGCTTGGTGGGGAATGTCAAAGGAAACAGTTCTGGAATTACAACTGCCAGTCAGTTTGGCACGCAAGGCTCTCCACTTTGCTATGGTTGCGCAAGATCCCGCCCGGAATCTATTTATTAGACGCATGGCAATGGAATTGCGGGATATCGAACACTACATGGCAATATAAATCAGGCGACAACAGAAAGAGAAACGTCATGCCTCATCCAAGATTTCGTTTTGAGCAGTTGTGCAGGGCACCCGACAGCGCACACAGCACACTTGGTTGCTGTTTCAAACTCCTCGCTCCAAGTCTTCTTCACGACGATCTCTTCCGCCAAACCATCTACCAAAGGAACGATTAGGCTGAGTCTGTTTGGAAGGCTGAGGCCTGGTCGGTTGCCGGTTGTTGTTTTCATGCCGTTCCGAGGGTCCATGCTCGCGGTACTCCGGTGGGGAGTTCTCTACCACACCACTCTCTTGTCTGTCCCATTCTTCGGGGAGGCTGTGGTCGATAGCTCGCTCGTCTCGTTGGTCTTGTTGTCGCTCAGTTCGGGCGCCTTCTCTCGTCTGCTTCTTGATCGCCTTGCCACTTTTCTCGCGCAAGTGCTTTTCCAAAAGCACCGCGTTTCTGGTGTTGCATTTGTACACCGCATCTGCAAGGTCACCAATGAAAGGCACAAGACCAATGATGAAGTCAATGATCACATTGACTACCATTGCATAGCGCAGACGGGCCGGAAGGCCGCCTTCAATTCCTTCGCATGTCTTGACAACCATCATAGCCAGACCTGCGTCTCCTATATCGCCGATACTATACAGTGAGAGTGGTTAGTTCATGGACCGAGGATAAATTCGGGTTGAAACCTACAATGGAATGATTCCGATCACGCTACCCCACCCAAAGCGAACTCCGCATAGGTTGAAGAGACAGTAATCAAGTCGGTATGCTCTGCGCTTGACCTGGGTGAGGATTTTGGCATCATGATCCGACAGGCCTGGTGGGTGTGCTTTGCGTCGCTTCTGAGTTTTTTTGCCGAAAGTGCGTCCAAGACGTGAGGCCGGAACTTCTTCAAAATAGGGATCCTAGAGAATAATTGCATGTTAGCTCTGGTCACCAAAAGCTCAGCCCAATTGTCGTAAACTAACCTCGGTTCCAAAGTGATTTCTTGCCGATTCGGCAAGCACACGCTTGCCTACAAGAGACCAGAGTACACCAGACATGTTGGTATATGGCGTCAATTCTGTCGAAGAACGACACGAGCTTGTTTAGCTGGGTTGCTCGAAGAATGCAGCTCAGCGAGGTGCAAGATGTAGTCCTCAAAGAGATTGAATAGAACGATCGTCCTCCAAACTTCCAGAGCAAAGCTGTCCAGATTTGAGTAGGCACTCGTCTCCGACTTAAAAGTTTCGGGGAACAAAGAAGAGAGGGATAAACAATCGAGAAGCAAAGAATCGAGCAGGGGCTTGCGACGTCATTCCTCATCTTGATTGGCGCGAATCTTGGAACCCGTGCCGATCATTGTGGCGAGTGTCTGTGGCGGTGCTACGCCACAAATGAGTCAGCCGATCATCTCCGCTGCCAGATTGCTCTGCCCGATTGGTGAATGCTCTCTCTCTCGCGTCTCCCTTTACCACCTCCGCGGACGACCTGAACGCCTGTTTCGCACAGCCACTCCCCGATCTTCTTTCGGTAACGCTCTTCTCACAGTTGAGATCCATCGTGTCCGTGGTTCTCCCCACAAGCATCTTGGTTCGGTCGTCTGTTCTGAAATGCTAAGCTTCGTCAATCATGGCCGAAACAAAGATGCAATTAGAAGACTGTGAGCGAATCCATTTGGGTGTTCTAACATGCACATGACTGAACATTGTCGATTGTTATGTAGGGCTGGATGATTTATGTGTCCGGTTCATCATTAACTTGCCTCGCGAAGAGCTCGAATCAGTTGAGCGGATCTGCTTCCAAGTCGAGGAGGCGCAATGGTTCTACGAAGACTTTATCCGCCCATTGGATCCAGCACTGCCATCACTGTCTCTAAAGGCCTTTGCTTTGCGCATCTTCCAGCATTGCCCTCTCATGTCACAATGGTCGCATTACCATCATATGACTGCCTTCTCCGAGTTCCTGGCCTACAAAACCCGCGTACCAGTCCGTGGAGCAATCTTGCTTAATGAAGACATGGATGAGGTTGTTTTGGTGAAAGGATGGAAGAAAGGCGCCAATTGGAGCTTCCCAAGGGGGAAAATCAATAAGGACGAGAAGGACTTGGATTGTGCCATTCGTGAAGTTTATGAGGAAACTGGATTTGATGTGCGCGAAGCCAACTTGGTCCCAGATGATGAAGCTGTCAAGCACATTGAAATCACGATGCGTGAGCAACACATGCGGCTTTACGTCTTCCGAGGTGTTCCCCGTGGCACCCACTTTGAACCGCGCACGCGCAAAGAGATCAGCAAGATTGAATGGTACAAGCTGTCAGAGCTGCCGACTCTTAACAAGAGGAAGCAGCTCGACGAAGGCCTAGCTGTGGCCAATGCCAACAAGTTCTACATGGTTGCCCCGTTCTTACACCCGCTCAAGAAGTGGATCGCACAGCAGAAGAGGACCAATGCTCGAAACCAAGCTGGCGTGACGTCGGTTTCGCAAGCCGAAGGCTATACCTCTATGGACGAAAATGGTCTAGCAAATGGTCTAGCCGCTCCAGAGCTGGCTATTCCAAGCGATCTTCCCGAAGTAACTTCGGCGCAGGATGCTTCATCTCACCTCAAACGATTGTTGAATATCGGGGGCGCAGTGTCTGGGCAGCCTCCAATGCAACGTCCTGTACCAACGGAGCCTGCCGATGGAGATAAGTTGAAATCGAACGCACTCCTCGAATTGTTGAGGAAGGGCTCGCAGGAGGCGGCGCCCCCGGTTCAGGGCGAATCGGTACCTCTTCAGAATGCAGTTCCTGCGAGCATACCACAAGGCGTGCGACCACCTCATCTGGCGCCAAATTTTTTCCCAGGATTCCCTCAACAACAGCAGCATATTGCTCCGAATTTCATGCAGCACACCTCGACCCAATTCCAAAATGGCATGCCGAACTCCACATTACACCCTCATATGGGCCCCAATCAACGCTCTCCGTTGTCTGCTGCAAATCGACCTGAACTATCCGCCTCCCCCATGCATGTGCCGCCGATGCCGGCGTCTAATATTCATTCTCGCTCACCTGCACCCCATTTTGCACCCCCAAGACACATGCTCGCACCATTCCAACAGACCGGAGACCCTCAATTTTCTCAGTCCGCACAACCGGCGCAGCTTCCAAGCGCCGCTGCACCACCGGCAAGCAAGCTTCCGCCGCCAAAGCTCAACAGCCATTCGCTTGCGCTGTTGAATTTCTTCAAAGACAATGCTGCCAGTCCACCCAAGGCACCACAGACTGCCACTCTGGCAGCTCCAGCGCCAAGACCACAGCAGGCACGAAAGACGTCTCAGCATCAGGATAGTCTTCTTGACCTCTTTAAAGGACAGCACATTACGCCTCATTCTCAACCCGCGGAGTTGTCCGGTCGTCCTGTTCCTGCGGGTTCGTCTTCAGAGGTACAGATTCTCCAGCGGCCCCCGCAACCCGTCCGCGCCTTTGTACAGGACGTGAATAACAGACCCAATATGTCAGCGGGAGCGGTCAAGACTTCAGCTACCGTATCTGGGCCCATGGAGTTGCCACAATTCGAAAACAATTCCCAAACAACGCCTAAGAAAATACCTAATGGACCGGGTCGGAAGAATACATCGAATCGCCGGGAGCGGGAGCAGACCAAGCCTCAGCAGCTGTCCTCTCCCATTACCATACTGTCTCGTCCGCAGACTGCGAAGCGAGATGCGGCTACATCGGAAGTCAACGCCCAGGCGACTCCTTCCCCGCCACCAGCCCAGACTCATGCTCCTCCACCGCAAGCTCCTGAACCGATTAAGCCCTTCCAGCCTCAAATCCTCCGACGTTCCGAGAAGACCGGCTATGAAAATCTGTTGGCGGGCATTTCTCATGTACCCAGCGGAGACCGTAAGCCTAGTATCTCTGGCTCACAGGAAAATGCGGCAGAGCTTGCTCCGCAGTCCAGTTTTGATCGACGGCCCAGCCAGACGAATGCACAGAAAGAGGCACTTCTGTCATTGTTCGGCAAAAGTCCCGCCTCTCCGGCCCCCGGATCGGCCATCCAGATCGACTCTCGAGCTGCCAATGCGACCCAACCGCCACCCATGGCTTCCGGTCTTGTCAGTCCGCTATCGTCGTTTCAATTCCCCAGCAGCGGTGAATCCTTCTCTCGTCATGGCACTCCTTCAGAAGTGGGCTCGAATCGCGTCGCATCTCCGAATAATAAGGCGTTCTTGCTTGGGTATTTGCAAGGTGTTGCCAAAGGCAACAAATGAGCCTCATTGTACCTACTGCATTTTTTGGCCAGAGCAACAGTGTGTACTACCATCTGATCGTTCAAGAGAGTTTATTTGGTCTATTGGACTGCCTTCAAACTTGGAACTTACTTCCACTTAGCAAAAAAAAAAGTGATTGTAGCTTGCTGCCACCGTAAATAATTTGAGCAGCTGAAAACCAGCACATCTACTCGAATACTCTGAAGTATCAAGCCATGTGTTTTCATTTCGGTCATTAGTAGATGGAGCTCTATTCTGCCAGTACCCACCGCCTAACGTCATCACCTGCCCAGGTGCTCCGCCAAAAGAAATACGCCGACTCACATTGGTCCTTCTCTGATGTCCTCAACCATGATGCGCCCGCGCCTTTCAGTCTGCAGTCGCTGCCTGGCGCGCAATCGGCACTTCTCGAGCAGTGCATCACGAGCTGAGCAAGCTCAGAATGCACCCGCACCGCCAGAAGCCGGGTATACTCGGCTTACAAACCGCGGCCTCATTTCCATCACCGGTGCGGACAGCGTGACTTTCCTCCAAGGCCTGATTACACAGAACATGCTTGTCGCCAATGATCCGAGCAAAAATATTCGACACACGGGGTCGTATACTGCTTTCCTCAATTCTCAGGGCCGCATCCTGAATGACGCTTTCATATACCCGCTTCCCAACGCCAGCGGCAATGATATCGAACGGGAATGGCTGGTTGAGGTGGATAAGAGTGAAGTGCCGAGTCTGCTGAAGCATCTGAAGAAACATAAGCTGCGCGCTAAGCTGAAGCTTCGGGCTCTGGAAGAAGGCGAGCGAACCGTATGGTCCTCATGGAAGAACAACAGCGAGCCACGCTGGGCGGCATACAATCTGGAAGCCGAGACTGCGTCTCCATTCTCACTTTCCTCTGATATTGTCGGATGTATTGATTCTCGTGCGCCGGGCTTTGGTTCACGTCTCGTTACACCGGGCTCGGAGGACATTCGGAGTCATTTACCCGAGGAGTCACAGGTTGCGGGGTCGGAGGTCGGCTTGGACTCGTATACTGTGCGTCGAATGCTACATGGAGTTGCCGAGGGCCAGGCGGAGATTCTTCGCGAATCGGCTCTGCCACTAGAGACCAATATGGACATGGGACGGGCGATTGATTTCCGCAAGGGTTGCTATGTCGGCCAGGAGTTGACGATTCGTACGCATCATACCGGTGTGGTGCGCAAGCGTATTCTCCCGGTGCAATTCTACACAGAGGAGTTGCCTTCGGCTAGTGGTCCTGTCTATGACCCCTCGGCCAGCTTGACTCTGCCCCCGAGTGAATCAAACATTAACAAGGCTGGCGGGCGCCGAGGCCGCAGTGCCGGGAAATATCTGAACGGCGTGGGGAACATTGGCCTTGCGCTGTGTCGTTTGGAAACGATGACCGATATCGCGCTGACAGGCGAGGGGACCCAATATACCCCCGGGAGCGAATTCAAGGTTGCATGGACTACGGAGACAGAGCAGCCGGCGGAAGTCAAGTTGCAGGCATTCATACCCCCGTGGATGAGGCAATTCATCACGTCTGGCGGTTCACACAAGCCCATGCCACGCAATCCTGACACCGAAGGCGAGCGAGCGCGTGGCTTCGTTGAGCAACTGGAAGAAGAAGAGGCGCAATCGCGACAGACAAATTGAATACCGTGTCTTATGTACAGTACAATATGACAGCTGAGGAAAGAATCAACGTAAATAGTGCATATGTATCTATCTCTATTCAACGAGCCAATCGGCAGGGGTATCTTAAGTAACAACAACAGACTACAACGAAGATCTCTAGATCATCATGAACCATTAACTTTCACAGCCTCTGCTGCATCTGCAGCTTCATCCTCGCGCGCGAGTTCTTCTTCCAGAGCTTTGCGCTCTTTCTCCCGCTGGGCATTTTTGAGTTTCATCAATGTCACTTCCTCAAGGCTAGGTGTCCCAGGGGCATGAGCAGATGGGTTGAACGAGGAAGCCTTGGGTGCACTTGAAGCGGCGGAAGCAAAAGAGCCGAACGAGGGCGCTTTCCCAGATGAAGGAGTGGAATTCAGACCCGGGAAGGTAAAGGACGGCGTAGTGGTTGGTTTTTGTGTGCTTGTAGAAGGCATCGCTGCGGCGTCACGGTCCGTCGAGGAAGTAGACTTGTCGGATGCAGGCTTCTTCGTGATATCTCCCAGATCAGGCTGGTTACCAGAAGCCCAAGCAACAGAGTCAATAAGAGCCCAATCACCGTCCGCCGAACCAGCTCGGATGTTTTTCTCGGTGTCCACCACAGCCGCATGAGCGCTCACAATCGACGCGAAGACGACAACGCCCGTGGCAAAGGTCACCTTCCCACGCTTTCCTTCAACCCGGGCCCGTTTATCCTTCAGCATGAATGTATTCTCGACCGGACCGAACGATGTAAACAGGGCATTCAACCGTTCAGCATCAAGCTCCAATCCACGCCCTTCACGCATCCACCGCACTTTAACCGTGCGATCCAGCTCAGAGACATTCTTGCCACCCTCCTGCGACCGATCAACTCGCTGGCTACTTCGATCCTTCGCCCGGCGCGCCTCCTCTTCCTCTTCCTGCATAACCTTCTGCTCCTCCTCTAACTCGCGCTTAAGCTTATCTTCAGCCTCCCGCCGTCTCCGCCGTCCATCTTCCGCAATTCGCTCAATCTCCCGCTGAAGCTTCTCCTCTGCCTCGTCATCACCAGCAGTCATCCAAGACCGCTTCACGCCCTGTTTAGGGACGGCACCGCCCATCGCCGCCGCACCGGCTCGTTCCCGCGCTTCAAGATCTTCGCGCATCTTCCGCTTAGCAGCATCCATCATGTCCCGCTCGCGCTGCTTGCGCAATCGCGCCTCGCGCGCATTGTCGTAGAGTTGTCGTACGGTCGAGTCGGAGAGGACATCGTTGGCAATCTGGAGGAGGTGGAACTTGTCGATATCGGCCTGAGTGGGATTCTTGATCTTATCCGGATGGTATTTCAGTGCTGTGCGGCGGTAGGCACGCCGGATCTCGGATTCGTTGGCAGCCGGTGAAAGATCGAGTAGGGCGTAGAAGTCTTGGTTGGAGGCGGCGTGCGCCTTGAGGTCGTCTGTTGACATTTTGGCGGATTATATGAGGTCTTGAGAGCTAAACTCTGGGTGTTATGCAGCTCCTGTGGAGATGCGAGCTGAAGTGAAGACGGAATCAAGTTGAGGCTGAGATTTTGCGGAGGCGGTGGCGCTTATCAGCCCTAATCGGCGGAGCATTTATAGTTGCGGGTGTAGTCGGTTCATTCGGAATATTATTGGAGATTTTGTATAGAGGTGAGCTCGAGAATATAATCAAATCTAATATGCTGGTTCTGGTGTAGATCTGCAATGAGAACGCAATGCTGTCGCAATTGTCAAATACATTTTATATATTGTTCAATACCGGTCATTAAAATATAGTTGAATCGATGAAACTTTCAAAACAATCTTCAGTAAATACTCCTTCTGCAAAGCTCTCAGTCTCCGATGACTTCGACTCAACTTCCATTCCAGTCTCCCCATCCACAGAGCCATGCGACAAGGTACTGACCGAGAACGTTGGCGACGGGCATTCTCCGGTACCTGGACTAACGCCGAGAACATTATGCGTCATCTTCGCAAGATGTAGATCGATAGGTTGATCTTCACAGCTTGCATGTGCGAAGAGGCTGTTCTTGAGAAACCAGAGTTCTTCCTTCAATTGGCTTACTTCTGCCAAGAGTATTTCTCGTTTTGCGGATTCGTGCTGGAGAAGATCCTGTATCTTTTCGTTTTCCCTTTTCTTCTTGAGCCGATACTTGTTCGCTGTTATTCGATTGCGCTCGAGGTGTCTGGCTCTTGTAGGGCTGATGCTGTCGCGTGAGATGTAAAGCTTGGATGATTGGCGGAAGTCGGAGACTTGCAGCTTGTTATTTGGGATTGGGTTGTCGACTTTGACGTCTGGCTGAAGCTGATGCAATGTCTCTATCAACTTGTTATTGTTTCCTGAAGGGCGGATTAGGATTGGCTGGGAAGGAAGTAGTGCCGCCATAAAGAGATACTAGATTTGAGTGGATAATGATTGGATTTCTAGTTCATTCACAGAATCCTCAAATTGCAGAATTAAGATGGAAGGAAATAAGTAGGTAGAAAAACATTTGGAATTAGCTTGAACTATCATGACGCTTGAGCAGCTCAACGACAAACAGACCAGAGTGAATTCGAACTAAAACCTAGAAGTACGTAACCCATTTCGATATGAACTAGTAACTAGGGGAAGCTTACATACATAGTGTATGTAGGGGAGAAAGATGACTGGCGTCGGTGACTTTGATTGGCTATTCCAGGATTGACGCTCCCCTCTTCGTTGAATAATCCTGGAATGATGTTATGCTTTCCCGGGGGAATCTCCACTTGTTGCCCATGGTCTTGATTGGATGGCTGAAAGACCCGTTGATTGACAGCTTTGGTGCGGAGCTGGAGACAGAGAGGATGATGCAACTCGGTCTACCTCCAAACGCTTTATTCGTGAAAGAGCTGGCATGGTAAGGATCAACAAGCCAGATGTTGCAATCAGTGGTAATCAACAAGCTCAAGCCATGGATATTGGATTTGATGTGGTACATGGTCGATGACGTCAATTCCCCAGAAAGCCAAGCGTATACTCTTAGTGGCAAATGCAGATGCTTATCACGACGCCAATAGAAATATCGAATTAATTCAAGACAAACCTCGCAAGTCGGCATATATCAAGCCTATTTCACCGAATCTGTGACAGTCAAAAACAGAACTTGTCAGAGCGCATTACTTCATGAAACTAGACTGCATCTGGAGAAGATATAGTTGAGATTCCAGTCAAATATTGTCGCAATGGAGTCATTCCTGGTAAGTTTCCACCAAGTTCTCTCGACGATTCTTCTAACCTCCATAGAGCCCCTCGCCGAGCTGGACCAGTGATCCAAACCAAGTGAGCGCCAAAACGACTTGGTATGGCCCGGCTGGGTATGGCGTCATGCTGGAAGGAATCTACCATTTGAAGGATTCTCGACCGCTCATGTGCAGTACGCGACAGTCTGGTGAAAGCACCTTCCTATTCGAATCGTCAGGGCAATACTATATCTGGGACGAGTCGAGTCATATCGTGCTACATATAACGGAACCGACTACTGTGACAGAGATTGTGGATTCGATTCGAGATCATGGATTTCAGGATCTCAGCATGCAGATTGTTGAGCCGGTCAGAAATATGGGAGATAAGGGCTCCTTACCGAGTCATGAAATGATGATCTCTTCATAGGATTGTGTTGCTTTGTTTCGAGTTTTAGATATCTATTCAATTTGTTCAATCACACTGTTCATGGTAGATGGGATTGGGTGAGCTTAGTGATGATCGGAGCCCCGTGATCACAAGACTCCAACTCTCCCACTTTTCCTTCCACAATGGAGACCATTTTGAATGAACCAGCAGGTCACCCCACCAAGCCTCAGTTGGCATTGGCTCTGGCACTCCTCAAGCACAAGCCAGCAGGAAAAGGACTCAAGGGTACGTGTGACTCTGCCGGTTCGGCACTTCCAAGCTCTGATCTCGTCCTAGAGTATATCCTAGAAATCAGGAAGCACATCAAAACGACAAGGGATTCTGCCTTTCTCTCGCAAGCAAAGTTCTTTGACAGCGTTGCCTTCTGGCAGAGGGCGTACGAGACATCCGAGGCAGAGCAGGCCAAGCTCCTGAATAAAATCCACGACCTCGAGCAGCGTTACCAAGGACTACTGGCTAAATCACGTCTGGATCATGCATCCTTGGACCAGTCAGTCTCGGCAAAAAAGACAGGTATACTGGATCTGCATAGCCAGGAATCGGCAAAGAGTAGAGGCAGACGCCGACAATCAAAAGTCTCCAAAGTTGAACAAGCAGCTGGGAAGATTCAACACCAGATTGAATTGGATGAAAATGACTGTCAGTTGAAGCGCTTGTCTCACATATACAGATTGGCAACTAACTTGATGACAGTCTCAAAGCTCACCAGGCAAATTTTCGACCTCCAGTATGCTCTGCAGAAAAAACACAAAGATGAGAACATCGTAGCAGAAGCCGTTACTTTATGCAAAGTGGCTGAATGTGAGCTTCTCCAAGCTGTTCAGAGACAGAAAATTGGCAGAAGCCCGCCAGCTGCTTCCCAAGCCAACCAAGAAAGAGAGCCAGATCCAATTGCAATCATCAAGGGCGTGGAGATGTCATTTTGTCTTGCACATCGAGCACTCCACAAGATACAAAATGACGAGAGCCGCGAGTCTTATAAGAGTCAGATTGTCTATTACCTTGTGTGTTTATTCGAGTCCACGATGAGTGCGCTTACCCAGGTTTGCGCTGCGACTCCGATCAATGGAAATTCGACAAGCCAAGATCCAGGTCCAAATTCAACCTCAGCAAAGCCTCTACAACATGTTTCTTCCAAGGAAAAACACAGCCAGAAGGCAGCGAGCGCCAACTTCATGACAGCAGAGCATCTTATCAATCTAATGTGCAAAATGACACAGTCTCTTGACTTGACGCGACACGAAGACGAAAAGGTCATGGAGGGTGTCTTTTATATTGCTCTAAATCGAATGGGTAAAATGCTTGCTCTGTTTGTGTTCAAAGATCTGGAGCTTCCGGCAACATGTCCAGAGCTAATGCTCCCGGACGGAGTGATGGCGATGAACCAGGAGGGTTTGCCGTCGGAAAGTGTCCAGCTCGAAGCCAAGCATCTCATTACATTCCTGGGGAGAATCTTGTCACCCTCGTCATCATCAGTGCTGGGAAGTGACATTCTGAGAACTCGGTTTCTCCGACAAGTCAATTCTCGTCTACAGAGAACTCTTCTCCAAGCGGTTTTCGGGAACAATGAGCCTTCGTTTCAAGATGGATTGCAACCTCCAGGAACGCCGCCACCTCTGGATCATACTCAAGGCTTATTGGAAAAGGCTGAGTTCTCTGAATGGTTTACCCAGGAGCTATGGCGTCTGGTTGGATGGGACCTGCTTAGCTCTATGACGCACGGGGGATGAGTTTTGGCCTCAACATTGTGAGCTTTTTGCATTGTTAGAATGTATTGCTTCTAATAATATAGCTTATAGAGGAATATTCACACACATTTCCTTGCATGCTATCTATCTCTATTACTGAGGCTGAAAAGCTGATATAGTGCGAGTGTATGAATGACTTGCGCCGAGTATAGGATGCAATCTCAATTCTAACTGAGAAATCCGATAAAAGCCCTCGCTCCTTATCGATCCCATTCACTACTTCTACAGATGAATCCTTCACACTCTCCCAGCGACCCGTCCAGCGCCATTGAATCCCTCAAAGATGCTAGCCAGACGCATGCAAAATCCCATCAGGGCCATGCCCTCCAAACCATACAGAGGCAGCATCAAGCCAGGCCAAGGCTTTCTTCCAACAGTCAGATTTCCTAATGGGGCAGTAGGCGAGGTGATTTGGTGGAACGCGCATCCCCCGCAGCAAATGCAGCAAATGCAGCTGCAAGAGACAGCCACTCTTATCGCGACCAAACAACAAAGCCCTTTTGTCCTCCCATCTCCTGAAACTTTCCTCACAATCCAAAGAGCCATGGCGCGTCCGCTTGTCGTGCATATTCACACGCATGTTTACCCTCCGTCCTACATGGCGATGCTTCGCGCCCGCAAGGAAGTACCATACATACATGACCCAGAGAATGGACCACCACGGCTAATCATCCTGTCTTCTGACAATGACCCCGCAATCCCTATTGACCAGCGTGGCCGCCCGGTCGATGAGTCTTACTCTGATATCGATGTGAAGCTGGCTTTCATGCGACAGCATGGTATTGACTGCAGTGTCATTTCGCTGGCGAATCCATGGTTGGACTTTGTCCATGGTCAAGAAGCTAGTGCATGGGCAAAGCGAATCAACAATGATCTGGAGTCAACTTGTGCATCCCAGAACAAAATGGGAGACCCAATTGAGGCTCGCTCGTTAGAAGAAAAGCAATCGCTGTTTGCCTTTGGTGTTCTTCCTACCCGGGCAAACCTTGATGATATCGTCAAAGAGATCAAACGGCTTGATTCACTTCCCCATATGCGTGGGGTCATCATGGGGACTACAGGGCTCGGCGCTGGCTTGGATGATCCATCTATGGATCCGTTGTGGAGGGCACTAGAAGATAACCAGCAGCTAATTTTCCTACACCCACACTATGGTCTACCCGACCAGGCGTTTGGGGGCGAGAGCAACACCCAGCGCTATGGACATGTTCTTCCACTGGCATTGGGGTTTCCCCTTGAGACCACCATCGCTGTAACGCGAATGCTGCTGAGTGGGGTCTTCGACCAATTTCCGCGTTTACAAGTCTTGCTGGCACATTCTGGTGGGACACTGCCGTTTCTTGCTAGTCGGATTGAAAGCTGCATCATGCATGAAAGGAACTTCATTGCTAATGGAGGTCAAGTGCCTGGACCAAAAAGGAGTGTTTGGGATGTGCTGCAGACCAACATCTACCTTGACTCGGTGGTCTATGGTGCTCCGGGGCTTCAGGCTGCTATCAAGGCCGGCGGAGGTGTGGATCGTCTCATGTTTGGTAAGACAGCAACAGTGAATGCTACTCATTGCTTAAGAAATTCTCTACTGACAACTCAGCAGGGACTGATCATCCGTTCTTCCCACCTCTGTCCAAAAGTGATACCAAATGGCCCAGCGTGACTATGAACTACAAAGCAATTAGTGAAGCATGCGGGGATCATGGGCCCAGTGCTGATAGCATCTTGGGCAAGAATGCCGTTCGAATCCTCAAGCTTGATTGAACGAAAGCCCGACATTTTACAAATTTCAACCAGATCAATCTAATAGTTCTTTATTCTTAAACTCAAGGGATCATAATATCATTTCAAGGCGCAGTCAAATGTAGATCACGCTACCAATTGTGGTCTGCTATATAGCAATCCAGATACGCAGTCATACACGCATACTTCAACAAAACATCAGCCCAGACAACAAGACACCAGACAAAAGATACTCACAGCCAAAAGAACCCAATTACAAACCCGGACCAGCCAAGGTAATCGGCGTAGTATTGGTGAAATTGGGAATATCAGCGAAAACAGTCGGAGACTCCGGATCGGTAAACGCAGTCCGGAAATTCTCCTCGCTATCCCAAATCAACGCAGCCGCAATGCGGTACTTGGGCGGCGACCCATCAAACGCCTGCGTATACTTGATGATCTTCCAACTCTGCAAGCCGTGTTTCTTCCAGACGCGCTCGACCAGCGGCATGTGGTTCTGGACGTAGTAGGTCTCGTCGAAGGTCATGCCCGGTTCTTCCGGGTACATCACAGCGGCGTGGAAGACCATTTTGAGGATTGGATGTGGAGAGGATTGGGATTGGAGTGATGGAAGTGGGAATTGACGTTGATGGTGGTGAGGGGCTGTGATTTGGGGATTGGGGATTGCGGCCAGTTATATTGGTTGATGGATTGCCCCACATTGTTTGGACCGAGGATACAGTGTGCGACGTTTGGATGATGATCGCGCTTAAGGGAGTTGTTCGATTATGCACTATAATTAGTAGATTCCATGGTGGACTGCACTATTGAGTGGAATAGGGACTGAGACTGAGTTTAGTCCCAATCGCCAGTCAGCACGATCCGTTGCATTCGATAAATAGACTCTTGAACCCAAGATGGTCCGGATTGTCAGTTTTCCTTTTCAATCATGAAGCAGCGCATATCTTCTACCGCTCAAGGCTCCCGGCTATGGCTTTGGCCGGTGGTGGTGCTTGTCTTCGCGATCTTCTATCGATTCTATCTCCACCAAATCGTCGTCATTTTGGGGGCGTTCCGAGTTGTCCAGCCTATCGAAGATTTCCCATGGGATTGCACACGAGTCCAGCATCCTCTTCTTGAAGGGTGCGAGGATATTTGGCTGGATATCGAGGAACGAAAGCTGTATGGTGCCTGCAGCGACATTCCCACCCGTCTGGGCTGGGCGCCGAGTGGAGGGCTCTTCAATGCCTCGGCGAGGACTGGAAATGATCACATTGCAGTCCTGGACATTGACCAGCCTGGACCTGACGGTATGTATGGGGTGCGTCAATTGAAGATTGCAGACAACTACCCCGGAGACTTGGATTTGGTTGGATTTGATGCGCGAAAGGTTGGAGATCGAATCCGCTTCTGGCTGACCAATATACGTCCGCCAATCGACCCTGCGACTGGAAAGGCTGTTGATGCTGTGAAATACGGTGGTAACTCGACAATCGAAGTATTTGATCTCGATCAACAGTCGGAAACATTGGTACATGTCAAAACCATTGTCAGTGACGCCTTGATCGCCGCCAATAACTTGGCCGTCGCGAATGATGGAGTCGGATTTCTAGTGACAAATGATCATAATTCCAAAGTGGGCTTCTTTCGTCCGTTGAGCTTCTTCGTCCCTGGTGGCAGTGTGAGCTACTGTCGAACCGATACAGGGAAATGTCAGATCATCGCCGACAAGGGCTTTACCTTTCCCAATGGAATTGTGCAAGGCCATGATGGGTTGTTCTATGTGGCTCATTCTGTCAGAGGGTTTATCACCGTTCATAAGCTAGTTGATGATAAGTTCCTTCGAGTGGACAAGATTGCCTTGGACATGGCCCTGGATAACCTCTCGGTGGATGTCGAAGGAAACATTCATGTGGCTGCATTTCCCGACGTATCAGGCTTTCATCAACTGTCCACAGATCCAGTCCACACTGAGAACGCACCAGCGACGGTGTTTCGAATTTCCAAGCGCAATGGACAGTATGAAGTCTTGAAGCTGGTGGAGGACGCAGAAGCCAAGTCGGTGCTCAGTTGTACATCTGTCACTCATGACGTGCAATCCAATCGTCTGTTTATGGGAGGAATCTTCTCGAGAGGAATTGGAATTTGCACCAAACGCCTTAGTGAATGAGATCCAGGATGTGATTGTCCTATAGTTGAGCATATAAAGTTGTCGAGCGGGGAAGTCCATCTTCATCACTAAAGCTTATCTCTTCTTATCTTCCTCTTGCTTCTTCTTTCTGTCACTTCTTTTCTGTTGCTTTCTTGGTCATTTCTTCTCATCTCGCTGTCAGGATGGCCAGCGCGACTCAGGATCTGCATATGGCATCTACCGCCGTGGAGCAAGACGATCTAGTGATCCCCGTATAGTCCCTTCTGTCTTATCTGGTGGAAACCAAGCTCACTCAGTATCTCTCTAGCTCGTGGACTTTGGCCCTTTCTTCGAAGGCACTCCCTCTGATAAACATGCCATCGCTTTGTCTGTCACCAACGCCTTCAAGACATCCGGATTTCTCTATCTCAAATCCCATGGCATTCCCCCCTCCGTGGTCTCCCGGGTCTTTGCCTCTTCTACTCGCTTTTTCCAGAGACCCCAGAGTCAAAAAGATGAGCTGGGGTGGACGACCCCACAATCGAACCGTGGGTACATCGCGACTGGGCGGGAGAAACTCGCCGCCATCGAGCGGACGAATGAGGTGGATTTCCTCCGCGGATCTATTCCCGACCTCAAGGAAACTATGGAGATTGGCCGGGAGGGAGTCGATGATCTGCCGAATCGCTGGCCTGACCATCTCGACGATGATGGAAAAGACTTCAAAGAGACAATGCTTTCGTTTTTCGACGTGTGCAACACCCTACACAAGCAAATCATGCGTGCTATCGCGCTGGGAATGAACCTACCAGAGCTGTTTTTCGAGAAGTACGTCAACCAGGGTGATAACAACTTGCGTCTGCTCCATTATCCTCCCGTCCGAAAGGATATATTCCGGAGAAATCCCCGACAGGTTCGTGCTGGTGAACATAGTGACTATGGCTCGATTACCTTGTTGTTCCAAGATCGACATGGTGGATTACAGGTTCGCAGCCCGAAAGGTACTTTTGTAGATGTGACCCCCATTTCCGACACGGTCGTGGTCAACGCTGGTGATCTGTTGGCTCGGTGGTCGAATGATACTATCAAGAGCACTCGGCACCGGGTTATTGAACCGCCCAAACCGGCTGGTGAAGAGTCGGAGAACGATCAATCTGACACGTATCCGTCTCGACATAGCATCGCATACTTTTGCAATCCTAATCACGACAAGCTGATTGAGGCTTTGCCAGGGACATATGGCGACGATGTTCCGAGAAAGTACGCTGGAATCACCGCGGGAGATTATTTGGTCCAACGACTGGCCAACTCGATGTGACGTGCACTTTGTTCTATGATCAGACCTTCTTTTTGTCATCTTCTTTCTGCTATCGATACCCTTCCTACCCGACATATGGTCCAGCATTATCATCCACATGTATTGACACTGCCTTATTGCACACTTCCTAGTCTCTATGAATCTATCCTCTTCATTCATTCAGTGCAAGACCATCTGTCAGGGCTTCAGTAAGTAGCTGGGACGGAACCAACCCGACCACCATCCGTCAACATAATCGACCCATTCAGATAACCACCAGAAGCACTGGCCATCCACACAATCAAGCCGGCAAAGTCCTCCTCGGAGCCACCGCGAGTCAAAGGAATCATACTCGAAGGAATCGAGCCCTCGGAGATACCACTCCCTTCGATTTTCTGGTCCGCAAAAATTTGACCCGACATATCAGAATCATACAAACCAGGCGTCACCCCATTAACCCGAATATGATAGGGAGTCAGAGTACTCGACAGCATCTTAACCAAATGCGTCGTCGACGCCTTGGACGCGTTATACGCAAAACTAAACGGCGGCTTGCGGATGTATCCCGCAATCGAGCTGGTGATCACCACTTGTGCCGAGGGAGCCGTCAACACTCCAGTCTGGGGCGCAGGACGTCGCTTATTCGCTTCTTCGAGAAGAGGCAGAAAAGCGAGGACAGTGTAGTATGTGCCCGTGACATTCACCTCCATGACCTTGTTAAACTCGTCCATCGGCACATTGTACAAACTGTCGCGGAGTTCCGTCACAGACGGGATGGAGCCATCAGCTTTAGGCGGGGGAGCACGCATCAGTGGACCCATGATTCCGCTATTTGCGAAGAGTAGGTCTACATGGGTGGTTTGCGCGGCCACTGCTTGATACGCTGCGTCGAGAGATTCCTTGGACGTCACGTCGCATTTCACGGAAATGACGGGGATATTGGGAACTTGTGCGGCTGTCTCGCGCAGAGCATCTTCACGTCGACCCAAGACAAAGATCTTCGAGGCGCCGTTTGCTGCGAGTGCGCGGGCCATAGTGCGACCCAGGCCTGGTGTGTATTAGGATTATGCTGGGCTGACGTTCATAAGATAGATGAATCTTACCGCTGCCGCCGCCAGTGATGACCACGACGCGACCCTGTACGGAGAAGAGCTGCGATGCCTGTAAATGCGACATTGTGTTGGTGGATGGATTTGGGGTTGAAATGGATGAAGAGTGAAGAACATCTTCTCCCCGCAATCGCGATCACATCATTCTCCACTTTCTCAATCGGCGTCGGTCCGATCACCGATAATACCACGATCGCATACACAATATGGGACTGCGAATGAAGTCGACGTGTTTGAGATCTTTCGTATAACAGATCAAGACCTGTTTTGTCATTGTTGATGCCATGCTGTCGATAATCAACTGCCAGCGTCGAGTCAAGCCGACGACACTCGATTTCGAATAACCGAGGACCTGCTTTTGCAGTTCACTTGGAATGTCAGGAAATCAAAAGTAGTGATAATCATCCATCTTGTTATAAACACCTTTTGCCGCCACACTGAGACTGGCCGAGGGACCATTCTCGGTCCGAAACATGCATCCTTTCCAGTCTCCAAAAATTCAAATCGCTCGTGAACTTTCTTCTGCAATCGCTCCGGCATCTCCGGAGCCGGAATTGATATCCTACAATTGAGTTTGCGGGGGAACCCGTGGGCGATACTTGACGTCATCGCGGTGACTTCGGCCAATTTACATGGAGTATGAGAAGCGCGCGTCATCGTCTTATGGTATTTTCCCAACATCTTGTGCTCTCCATATGGCATACTATATGACTGGGGATCTATCAAAATCTTGCTTCTGGGAGATCCGCCAACTCCCGAGACGGCAGATCCGTCCCATCATAACCATCCAAGCTCCCGCTAATGTGGAGCAGATGTATGACAGCATTGTGGAAACAGCGGCTTCATGAACCAATGGTGCAATATATCTCCTGCAGGCCTCAGTATCGATGAGCTAAAGTCAAATGTTGATGCCGTCATTGCAAGATTTTGAGCTCGAACGGAGTACATCCCGCGCGAAGATGCTGCATGACTGGACTTTGACCTCAGCGATGACCGCGGGGAATTGCCTTTCACGGAACCAATGCGACGTAGTAAGCTCTTGTACAGCTTCGTTGACTTCATACCCCTTCGTCTGCACTTATGAATGTGTCATGCCACAGTGCATAGCTCGGTTCATGCCGATTCGATAGCTCCAAGCCTGGCACAACCGGTTTCACAGCGGACCTACGCAGGTGGACCTGTCCGTGGATCAAGAAGTGCTGACGAATGTCGGTGACTTGAGCTATATATGTAAATCGATGGTGGCCGCGACCCTCCGAACCCTGTTTTCTACATATCTGCCGGCTCGGTCTTATTTAAAGCAAAGGTTTCTGCTGGCGTGAACAAGGTTATCAGCGCCATCACGATATGAAGAGTGCTGTAGTCTTGCTCAGCGTGTTGGGCTCGCTGCCCTTCACCACGGCATTCCCTGCTTTCCCATTGAACTTGTTTGCCCGCGCATCGCCGACGGCGACCTCGTCTCAATCGGCGCCGCCGACGAAGAATCATCCAACTTCGCAGGCTCATACCTCGTACCATGGTACCCCGACGATCACCGGCGCGCTGACAGCTTCGTCTATTGGCACTGGTATCTCTTCGGGAACAGTGGCTCCAAGCGCAACTACCTATCCTAGCGATGGCAAGCTTCATAATGCGCAGCCAGCTCCTTACGTTCCCGCCGGTGGTGTTGGAACGAACGGAACTATTCCAGTCTATAATGCAAAGAGTGACTTTGACTATGAATCTCTGGTATGAACCACTTCCGGTCTTTTCTGTATAGTCCACTTCGATATTGACTAGATCCACAGGCCCTCGCCCTCTACCAGGAATGGATTGAGCTCGACCTATTCAAGGATGGCCTCAGGCGCTTTTCCGAAAAGGACTTCAAGGATGCCGGCCTCACCTCGCAAGACCGCGAGCTGATTGCCTTCATGGCTCAGCAAGAAGTTGGACATGCGACTATGCTGAGCAACATCCTGGGCGCCAAGGCACCACAGCAATGCTCTTACGTCTACCCTTATACCAACGTGAAAGAGTTTATCGATTTCAGCCAGAAACTCACCCGATTCGGTGAATCCGGTGTTTATGGTTTCCTGGCCCATCTCGACTCTCGGGAGGCAGCTACCTTGCTGACCCAATCCATCACGACCGAGGCACGTCAACAGATGATCTTCCGCCAGTTCGAGGGTCTTCACCCCATGCCCGTGTGGTTTGAGGTTGGTGTGCCACAATCGTGGGCCTGGACCTTGCTGGCGCCATATATCAGCTCTTGCCCCAGCAACCAAACTCGCTTGGTGTGGCAGAACTTCCCCGGTCTGAAGATTCTCAACCAGCCCAGTCTTTCCGCCGCTGGCGGCCGTGGTAACAGCTCGGCCATGAACAACACCCTCGGTGCTGGCACGAACGTGGTCAAGACCCCGAAGAGCTCAGGCTCGTCCAACTCTAGCTCGAGTGACTGCGGCGCTACCGTCTCGAACAAGTACACGCCGCTTTCGTTCCCGGGTCGTCAAGTCGCCCTGCAATGGGATACCCCGGGCAAGCCGATTGGTCCCAACAACAGCTATGTGACCTCCACTCAGGCTGGCGCGCCCAAGTTTGTGGCCTGGGTTTCGCAGCTGAACGTGACTTACTCGCCACTCCGTCTGAATGGCAATAGCAGCCGTGGCTATACCACCCAGCCCAACCTGGAGACCTACCAAGGCGATCCAGCGATCAACGGTACCGTCTTCATTGCTGTCACGGACAGCAACCCGATCTTGACCCCGTTCAATATCAGCATGATTAACCCGCATGTTGTTGCCGGTCCAGCCTTGTACCAGGCTGGTTAAAGTGACGGGGAGGATCAAGTTGGATATGAATGTAGTCTAGTTGTCGGACTTTACGGATTGGCTGCACGGTGGCTATTAAGCTTGTTGATTTGGACGATAAGAAGTTATAGGAAATTAGTTGAGGTTGTAATTTGACAGATACACGGTTTTCCATTGGTACGGAGCTCTCCTACTCCTACAATAATTCCATGAGCAATTCTTTAAGCAACTCTTGATCGCAACCACATAATTATATAGTTCAAGGTTGCCGTGATCTGATTGGCTGACACAACCTTTAACTCCGGTCTATCGCCGATCTCATTCCACGTCACTTTCTCCGCCAATTTATCGCATCACCATCTAATCAAGTCAGTCCGCTTTAATGGCTCCATCAAAGAACCGAAAACAGCGACAAGCTGTCGATACGAGGACCTCGACATCCCCTGAGCTCGAAATCCCCCTTTCCCACCCGCCACGCGACACTCCGTCCGAGAAAAGTCGCGAACGAACCTTATATGACATTATCTCAGAGCGCCAGAACGAGCTCCTCTCTCAAGAAAAAGGTTCATCCGGGTCATCAATCAGCAAAGCGGTACCATCCCAGCCCAAAGGAACCCGATTCGTCACCGTCAACGCGTCAGGAGAAGTCGTCGACACAAAAGCCGATATCAACAGCCAGATCCCGACGAATGTGGGCAGCCAGAAAATAGATGCCAACACCAAGCAAAACAATGTCCAATCTGAATCTGGATCTGGATCTGACAATCCATTTATATCATTCCTCGATACCATTCTCCTCTCTATCCCACTCACAACCCTCCACCTCACCCTCGCCTACCTCGCAGCACACCAATACGCCGAATCAACCAACGTCCCCCGCCTCCTGAAAGAATCTATAACCACTACATTCCCAATCTTGACACTCCTCATCCACTTCGCGCATGGCCATATCATTTCTTTCCGGATCCGCGGGAACCTCGGTTTCCTCGCTGTGAATCCACAGCCCGTTTCTGTGTTGCCATTGACACGGGAGAAATTCACTCTTGCATTTTTGAAAAGCTTGTTGTTCCCGCCGTCATTGCGAACGGTCATTTATCTTCCCGTTGCGGCGCTGCTGGGGGCCCATCTTATTACTGTTACGAACGGGGAGCCGTATTATGCTGTTATGAAGAAGGCGCCTGCGTATGGGACTATGTGGATCTGGTGCATTTTAGAGATGTCTTTTGGGCCGGCGGTTCTGGGTGCGCTTGGTCCGTTGGTTTGGGGGGTTTGGTGGATGGGGTATGGGATTTATTAGTCTGTTGGATATGTCTGATCATATATGCCAGTGAGATCTAGTGTGCAGGTATGGAGTATCACTGGTAGTTGTACATTTAAAATATCCGTACCTACTGGATGATAGTTGTTGACCTTTTGTCTCGATTTTAGAAGTCTACAAAATAATGAACATAAACAGGAGGATTGAATCATGACCAATTACCACCCAAGTATAAAACTGTACGTCAGCCAAAAATGGACGGCTTAATTTCCATGAAATAATGCATTCCTGCAAAATCTCGAAAAGATTGCATTCGGATATAGACGTGCAGCGGTTCGAATCAAAGCGACTCAAAGGTGCAAATTCATTTCCTGAACGAACTACGCTTCAGTTCTTGGGAGACATACACAGTGACAAGTCTGAGATGTAGTGACAATCTAACCCCGAGCCAGAGGATGATGTACCGACCATTTTACATAGACTTCCAAGGTTACTGTTGACTAGATTGATTCAGATCCTTCAAGTCTCGTCCTAATGATTTCCTTGTCATAGCTATAGATGTATACTAATACTTCCTAACACTCTATGATTACAGCCTCTCTCAACATTAGTACATCGCTTGATGATACATCAGATCGACATGCCCAAACCGATCACAACATAGACCGTCGATCTTCGAAGTTCGCTTATCTTACGGATACGAATGCACCTATAATCTCCGACCAGTCCAAATAACAACGACTCGAGCATCAACGAGAACAAGAGAAAAACGTTGTACAAATCCGATCACTAGACCGCGTGGCAATACAATACTGCAGACAACCGCAACTACATCACTTTCAGGGCTCAAGTAATACCCACAAATGCCTTCATTGGTTCGTATCCAGATAAAATGCCAATCTAACCCTCTCCGCCAGAATCTAAATCTGATCCTGGTATATACCAAGCAGGGACAGGGCTTGAGAAGAATAATCCCGACCCGAGCTGAATCCGAGATTGTAAGACCGAAGATTATGCGTAACCACCTATTCATAGGTAGGTAAAGGGTGATCATCCGAGAATACCAAGAATCGCAAACGCTAATGCTGAATATGTAGTCATGAAATATGTAATCGTAGGATCGTGTGCGTGAAGCCGAACATCCATGACAGAATCCACGCCATCCGAATTACCAACGCCAATCGATGCAATGCAATCCCAACGTTTCCGTTCATGAGTAGGCGGGTATAGGTGCGTCAGGGGCCAGGCCGATGGGGACATCGGCGCTCGTAGGTAGTGCTGGTTTTGAAGGGCCGTCGCCTTCGATGCGCGAGAGGAGCGATGCGACCATTTCTCGGTAGATGTTCATCTGAGATAATTTGAAGCGCTGGATCTTGCCGCTGTCCGTTCGGGGGATTTCTTCGACGAAGATCACGCCGCCGTCGAGCGATTTGTAGCTGGCGAGTCGCTGGCGCGCGTAATTGTAGACTTCTTCGGCGGTCATGCGGCTGACGGTGGGATCGCGAGATCGGACGATGAATGCGCGGGGGACTTCCCCGCTGCCGTCTTTCAGGTTGACCCCCGTTACTGCTGCGTCGCTGACTCCGGGGTGCTGGAGAAGGACGGCTTCGACCTCGGCTGGAGCAACTTGCCATCTGTTGGTGATTAGCAAGGGGTCGCTATCGCCTGATGGTGATTGGAAGAGAGAGGAGATTCATATGTACTTACCCTCGTACTTTGATGAGCTCCTTGGTTCGTCCTACGATGAAGTACTGTCCTTGCTTCTGGTAGGCTACGTCGCCCGTGCGGAACCAGCCCTGGGAGTCCTTGCCATCACTGCGGCCCTTGTAGGCTAGGAACACCCCAGGACCACGGACGTATAGTTCACCGGGGTGGTCATCATCGCGCACGATCTTTCCCTCATGGTCAATCAAGCGCACTTCATATCCAGAGAGACGAGGACCAATGCTGCCTGGGTTACTGCATTGACCATAGCGGTTCTGGAAGATGACTCCAACCTCGGTCATACCCCATAGTTGACAGGCAGAGGCCAGCGGGTGGAGCCGACTTTGTAGTTTCGTCACGGAAGCAGCGTCAATGGGAGCACCAGCCACACCAACATAGCGCAATGAAGCCAGGAACTCCGAAACAGGCAAGGTAGACCGATTAATCGAATGGACGATCGCCGGCACCAGATACGTCTCAGAGATCTGATACTGGTGGATCGTCGCCAGGACTTGGGTAATCTCAAAGCGCGGCAACACAAACAGCGGATGTCCATAGCGAACCGGGAAAAGATGAGTCCACAGTGAACTGAACATGTGGAACATCGGTAAGAACATGAGCCGACTAACAGGATAAGGCACTTCATAGTGAATGGCGCGGTGGTGCGACACGATCGCATGGTGAGACAATAGAGCAGCCTTGGGTAAACCGCCCGTCCCACTGGTCGAAAACATGGCTGCGGGCGTAGTCTGCGCGATGAGTGGATCGGTGAAGACGATCCAGTCGCTCTCACCATAGCACAGCAGATGCGAGAAATCACGATAGTGACTATCCCCGCCGTTCAAAGCAAGATAGTCCGTGCTTGAGGGATACCGCATCTCGTTCCACAAGAAGAGTTGCGCGCAGTGATCAACTGCCTGCTCGTCCACGACACATATTTGACTCGAGTGGATGCCACGAGCTGTAGCGACATCTTGAACCGTCGGTAGAGCATCACGCGTGGTGAGAATGAATTTCGGGTCGGCGAGGCTAACCAGATGATCGAATTCCTGTGGTTGACTGCGTGGATTGGATCCCATGTATACACCACCAGCACCGATGATTCCAAAAAAGATCGCGGGATATAAGATCTATGATTGGTGGAGGCGTCAGTCTTGCATTCTGATTGGTGCTGCCATCTTGTTTTCTAAACTTTCCGCAAGTGGGGAAAAGCATGGAATTTGTAATTGTTGAGAGCCACTTACACTGTTGCCCAAATGGACCAACACACAGTCGCCTTGCTGGATATTGTGTGCTTTGAAACCGGCAATCAGGGTTCGAACTAATTGTCGGAATTGTGTCGCGGTAAATGAGCGCGAGGGATCTTCGGCATCGATATAGAGCGGTTGGTTGGGGTTGTATAGAGTCGGGCCGCAGAAGGTAAATGTCAATAGATCGGTGTAGATATCTTCATGAAGCAATGGGTCAACTGAGCCCGAAGGCATCGCCGATGGAGTCCAGTAGCCCATGATGAAAAGAATATATGTATGATGGACACTAAATCAGTGGCGGATCTCGTGGTATAAATACCCAAGGTAGAAGATTCTGGGAAGGGGTAAAGAGAACCACGGCCGCAGATGAAAACCAACAAAACTGTGCGAGGGGCGCTTTATAGCAGACATTTTGTATACAGACAATTTGATTTCCTGAAGCAAGCGCGGATCCTGTCGGTGGATGGGCTGATTTGGAATACACTTGCTTAGTTAAGGATGACCCACTCTTGGGAATCTGGATGATTCAAATTACTCGTTCGGGACGGAGAGACAAATCTACGTCCAACTCTCTCGCCGATGTCAATGTCATAAAAAAGAAATTCCAATAATCCCTCGTCTATCGTTGATTTCAGCTCTTGTTTCTCTCCATGTACATCATCCATTCGAACCGAAGTGCCGGATCACTCGGGTTCCACCGGTTTGACGCTAATGCCGACTAGTCTCGTCCCCTTGGGCCGAACTGCTGTGTCCCTGACCCTGTTGGTCCTCCAATCTGGTTCGGGACAGCAGATCGACGATCGTGATCGTCCCCATAACCTAATCCCTAGGATGATACCGAATCTGCAGGCTGAGATCAGACTAGCGATCGTCCTGATTGGTCACCTGTCAGATCGCTGCCGCAAGCTGAATATGCCAGATCTGACAGGATTGTGCAATGCCGGTAGCCTAGCATGGCTCCGATGATGTAGAGATGGACTGTTCTCGACGATCCTCTCTATCAAGTGCGTGCGCCACAGTACATCCTCGAAGCGCGACCTGCATGAACCTCTCCGTCATAGTTCTTCCGATACTTTCGCTAAACGCAATTATCTACCAATCGAAAAGTCAATACCTGGTGATATTGGGCACGATGAACCCCACCTTTGCGAAGTGTGCCGACACTCCGGTTGAGCGGATAGCAGAAACAAAAAACAGGTTGCAGATCTAGATCGACGGGTGATATCGTGTGCCACAATGATACACCGTGCAGCATGACTTGCCAGGACTGTGGCGCAGGCTCCACCTTCGCCATCATGGTCAATTATCACCATGCTAAGATTCAGACCGAACGTGATAGATCTCCCTCCTGGGATCAAGACGAAATGCACGGGGCTCGTTATGAGGAAAAGAAACTATACGTGGCGCAGGCCGGGGATGTACCGAAAAGAGCCGCCACGTTCTACTGAAAGATTATGCTTTCCGTCCATGCATGCCTGTCTCGAGGGATATGATCTTAAGCGCCTCGGAATGGTTCCCTCTCATCAGCCGGAGCCTGAGATATCCACTCTGCTGGGAATAATTGGGACGTCATGTAGATCAGTCGGTCAACGCCGGATCTTGCATATGACGCCCACCTCATAGTAGCCCCAGTGTGACGATGTACATGGATAGCAACGAGAGAACATCCACGAGGGCCTGGACGATCATGAGAGCCAGTGTCGTGATAGGGCTACAGGACAAGATCATTGGCAATGAGGCTTCACTAGTCGCCGGGGATCTGGACCCAACGTGATAGTGCCAGACAGTCACAGCCCTAGAACAGCATGTTCAGTGGGAAACACAGAAGCAAGGATCAATCCCAAAAGGTAAAAAGGATTTAATAAATGGGCAAATCAAAAAGAGAACCCAGGAAAGAATCGCGCAGTCAAATCACTAGTGGAAGACATGCCTTCTGCGAAAGTTTGTGACGAGGAGACGGAGCAAAACCGGAATCCGATGAGAAGCACAGGACGAAGAGAGCTGAGATCCCGGTTGGGCACTGCCTGGGGCTTGTCGTCACTTCATAACCACATGCCCAGGACCATTCCCATGAGCTTCTGGTCAAGTTGCCAACTCTTCTGCCCGTTTCATTTTGGTTGTCTTTTGAACTCGTGGTCATGTCGGTCTCGGAGAAGTATCCTATTGCCGCTCCCACGGCCGTGGTCATTAAAGCTGGATCTCTGTCTCCTGCCTCGAGTGAGGTCACCTTGACCGATGGCGAGAAGGGTTTCGAGAAGTACCACTCTTCGGAGATGGAGTCAAACACTGTGGCACTCCCACGACTTGACCTGGAGGCCCAAACCCCAGCTGCTAAGCCCAAACGATTAGCAGGGCTGCGGTATACTGTGCTCACCATCTATCGACGGCTCTTCACACTGGTTTTTTGTATCAACCTTGGCGTCTTTGTGGCTGTCATGGTGGCAGAACGCAAGCTGCTGGCATTGGTCAATGCAACAGCGGCTAACCTGTTGGCGTGTGGGCTCGCTCGTCAGCCCCTGGTTGTCAACCTCATTTTCAAGGTGACCAGCGCAGTACCCAGATCAGCCCCATTGTCTCTACGGCGGGTGGCGGCCAAGGTCTACCACTATGGCGGTGTCCATAGTGGGTGCGGTGTCGCCGCATTGATCTGGTACCTGGGATTCGTTGGCCTGTTGTCACATCAGTACTGGACGGCATCTCGTACCGCAATGGTCAGCTTCTCCGCCGCGCCGATCGTCCTGGCTTATATGATCCTCGGAATGCTGGTGATGATCACCGTTGTGGCATACCCCACGTTCCGGATGAAGCGACATGATTATTTCGAACTCACCCACCGTTTCTTGGGGTGGCTGATCGTCGCCTCGTTCATGGCCTTGTTGATGGTCTTTGCGCATGAAATCAGCCAAGCGAAAAAGCAATCCTTAGGTTCCTTTCTTGTGGCGCTCCCTGCATTTTGGTTCTTGGTTGTGACTGTGCTGGCCATCGTCCAACCATGGCTAATGCTGCGCAAGGTCGCGGTGCGGGCCGAGCCTCTCTCCCCCCATGCCATCCGACTGCACTTTGACCACACCACCACCTCCTTCGGCAAAGGCATCCAATTAGCAAGGCATCCACTGCGGGACTGGCATGGGTTTGCCACCTTTCCCGACCTCACGCCGGCCGGACCGCATGGGACACCAAGCTTCTCGTCGTTGGTGTCCAAGGCCGGCGACTGGACCTCGAACTGCATCCATCAGCCACCGACCCACCTGTGGAAACGCGGAGTACTGCTCCACGGCTTTGCATATGCCATGCGAGTCTTCCGTCGAGTCATCGTGGTTACCACTGGGTCGGGAATTGGCCCGTGTCTATCGTTCCTGGGCGATGACAGCCGGCCCGCCTTGCGAGTCCTGTGGCAGACCCGCGCGCCCGTCAAGACGTACGGACAGGGGGTGATGAGCATGGTGCACGAGATGGACTCGGATCCAATCATCCTGGACACGGACCAGCTGGGCCGCGTAGACATGCTGCCATTGGTGCAGCGCGAAGTCAAGAACTTCAACGCCGAAGCGGTGTGTGTGATCAGCAATCCAAAGTTGACCTCGAAAATCGTGTATGAGCTCGAGGCACGCGGGATCCCGGCGTTTGGCCCGATTTTCGATTCTTAATTTAGCAATTCGCCCCCAGTCTGCAATCCTTCCGTTTCTTTTGTCATTGTCAAAGTGATGTATCTCCCGGTTCTGGCGTTGGTTGATTTGAAATATTCCCTGATCTCAGTAATTGTTGGATGGCGTCGGTTGAAAGGGATGAATCCTGTGGACAAAAGTCACACTTGGTGATTTGTCATTCACCTTGGAACATGAAGAATGTCAATACATAACAATGAAATGTCGTCCACAGCCTCAGTCGAATTCTGAGTAAATCGTCAATTCCAAATCACTAGCTCCACTTCCCCTTGATTGGTCTCTCACCCAAACAGTTGGGATTAAGCTCACCGTTCCAAACGGGGGAAACTGTCATCATCTAGATTCCATTAAGATTCTAGAGCGGGTCTAGAAATGACTCGTGCTTTGCATTCCGCCCAACGTTGAAAGAGCATAGCTCCGCAATGACAAATGATCGCCATGCATCATTCAGCCGCACGAGTTCTAGCCGCGAGTGAGTCGTGGCCGATTGTAAACACGACCAGTGCGGAGGACCTACTCTGGACTTGCATGCGTGATAATCATCTCGTCACTAAATACCCCTGTCGTAGTTGGGTCTAGACTGCCGTTGGATTCAGTTTCTTATATGCGAACGGTGTCGATCCATCCACTCGAGACATAACGGCGGCACAGGTGATCACTTCGTTGGTTGCGGTCTGTAGACGAGATTGCTAGCAGGGATGGCTGTGCTAGAACCTCTAATAGCTATGTGATGGAAACTCGATGTCGGGGTTTGATGTTGTTGATTAGGATTCGTTGTCTGGATAGACACGTATGATGGGCGCATATTGTACCACTGTAGCTCACCTACGCAACCGCAATTACCGAGACAAATCTCTCTGATGAGACTCCCGGTCGCCAAATTTATCGTGTGATTCCCAGAGTCTGGGTACCTATTGAGTATCGTGATATGATCGACAAAATCCACTATGTATATATGTCTCCATCATACTCGATTTTTCTATCGGTCTTGCATATGCTCAGCATAAGCCTCACACAACTCGTCAAAATGCAGTCTGGTACCTAGGTAGCTGATCTCTAACATTACTCACCAAAGGACTATCCATGGATGTAATGTAGTTCACTATCTCGACTGGCATTTACCATATACGGTTAGTACTGCGGAGATACCCGAAGTAAACGAACCCGATTTTGAGGCTGAGTTAGTGACCAAAAAAGTCATGCTCGACTAAAGAGAAATCAATATTGGTTGTTGATTTACAATTCTCAATAAGAGCCTTGAAACAGACATTGTTAGTATCGGTCTATCAGCCTCGTAGCAGTCATATATTAATACTGCCAATATGTTCTCGGAGATAATCATAGTAACTAATATAAGAACCGAGTCAATTGAGCTAACTTTTCAGACTTGGGAATGTCATCACTAATAACAACCTCCATCGACTTCCATGCCCTCAACCGTTGACAAAGCAACTCTTGAAAAATAGTCCTTGAACTAGTACCTTACATGTGAATAGTGTTACAGTCAATTGACTGGAACATAACATATACCAATCGTAACTATTCTATAGAGTGCTCTAGATCTATCGCTGACAATCTTGGAACCCGAAAAGCCACCGATTGGCCGGTGATCAGGCCACGCGCCCTGTACGACCATGGATCTAAACAAAGTTCATGACTTGATCATTCCATGACGTGATGCAGACACGCAGACCAGTCTAGACTATGGTCTGTTTATCACCGATGACAAAAATAAACACAATTGACAATACATCACGAGAAATGACATTCAAATCAATGGATTAATACTTCTAGAGTAGAGAATTCAATACTAGAACCAACGAAATAAAGGAGTCTTCACAAAAAAGGAATCCATCAAAAAGGCAATGGCAAATATTCACAGAAGCGAAGAGGATGGGTATAATGCGATGGAAAACGAAACCAGTCCGTCGAAGCTAGGAAAATGCAAGTCTGTGAAGCCAGGTATTTCTTTATTTTGCAAAGCGTGTGACGCGGTCGACAACCATCGAGGTTGTTGTCGATGAGCATAGACCGGGTATGAATTTTCATGAGTCATAATCGTTTTCTACCCCGTCCGGAGCATGATTATCGTAAGAATTGAAAGTAGAAACCGAAATATGTGTTGAATTTTGATGCGTCGTTGAGATCGTGAGGTCATGGGAGTACCAGTACACTGGTGATGTAAAAGTTATTGGCGAGGGGAATCGACTGATGGTGCGCGTGAGGCAACACGCGAGGCCGGTTCAGATGGGGCGGGGGACTTGTCGGTGATTAAATCATCGACTGTGAAGCGCACACGGCCACGGGCAGATTGGTTGGAGGAATGGGTGGAGTCGCTGTCGAGGCGCAAAGTCTCCATTCGCTCCAGCTCCTCGTAGTCTGGCAATGGGAGGGGAGAGCCACAGTAGTCTTCTATGGCGCTGTTGGATTCATCAAGCTTGGTGTAGCCTGGCGGGCTGGCGGGGACATCCTCGTAGACCGGAGGCATCTCCTCATCCCAACTGATACCGAGACCGCTTCGCTCAGTAACATGAAGGTTGAACTGCATACGAAGGACGCGGGCAGCACCAGTGGGAGTGATGAGGCGGGTGTTGCGATTGGGGCAGAACTCCTCGGCGACAATGAGCTCAATGACAAGGTTGTGCTTCACTTCTAAACCACCGGGAGCCTCCATATCGCACACTGGATTGGTCGTTGGGTTGATGCTCGCTTCAAACTGCATGCCGATTTCCCCGCCAGCGGTATCAAAGTCGGTCTTCCAGCCACTTTTCTCTTCATTGTGACCAATTATGCGAGTCTCCTGGTGCATGACACCTTTCCCTTCGCCACCAATCTTGTGGGCGTGCTTCGCGCATGCAGTTGATACGATCTTCTGGTGTTCTTCAATGCGCCACATCATTTTGCGCAGACGCCAGCGGGTTTGTGTTTCATCGCCTTTGTCCACCACGCCACTCAAGGTCATCTCAACGGGGAATTTGCCAATGGGGTGGACCACTGAGGGCAGGACGATGCGGCCAGTGAGGTTGGTGGGTGGGAAAATGCGGATCGAGGATTTGTCATTGCCGGGTAGAATGGCTCGGCGGAGGTTCAGCGACATTTTGAGGTTGAATTCTTCACCCGTAGTGCTCTTGGCGTGCGCCAACAAGAAATATTCGACTTGACCCAGCGCGCCATTGCAAGTGGCCGGCAGATTACCCGGGAAGAGATAGCTGAAAGGAAAGTCGTGATTTCCTGTCTTGAGGGGAAGGTTCTCAGTGAGAAAATTCCACCGAGTAAGTTCATCAGTGCGACTAGCGCAGTTAGAGCAATGACTCGAGACTGGTTTTTTAGTGATGGTCTTGGAGATCAGGCGAACGTCAAAATGGGTCAGGGTCACTTCGCCCACCATTTCGGCGATGGCAATGCGCAAGCGGCCAGAGAACAAAGCACCAGTGGAATTGGCTGGGGTGCCGTAGCAGACGAGCGGAGGCGACTCAACAAGGACCTCTAATTTGGCGGCAGGCAAGGCGAGCTCGTCCTTACTGAGGCGATCCTTGGAGCGGCCAGGACGACCGAGGCTCCGACGCTTCTCCTTGCTATGATCTCGGTGAGGATGAATCAGGTGGTCCATTGAGAAAGATAGGCGACGCTCAGGTGAACGAGCACGATCTGGGGTGGTATGGGCAGATCTCTTGGCACCATGGTGACCAGGGATCTCGTTCACAGACACCGTCGAGGAGGCATTGGAGTGAATTGGCGTTGACGAGACCGAGGAATGCAACGAGCCCGCGCCCCGAACAAAGTTGGGGATCAAACGGCCCGGCATAGTGGAGGTGAGTCAGAAGAGTGATATAATTGAATAGAAGGGGAGGAAGTCAACCAAGTGGAGGAAACCACTGCTTTTGAACCCGCGTCCACGATCATGTGCTTAACCCAAATCCGTGAATAAGGAAAAAAAATTCTAGCAGGTTCCCACTTGGATGAGCCAGGTACCATGTTGCATGGTCTAGCCAGCTAAAAAAATAGATTTTTAGAAGGAAGAAAGAAAAAAAAGTAAAAGAAAAAAGCCCAGTGGGGCCGACAGAATCGTCATTGTGGATCCTGACAATACGTTTACATGTTCCATGGTTGAATTCTCTAAACTCGACTGTTTTTCTATTCTTTGGGTCTATTTGTCCTGAATTCAAATCGAGGGTCCTCATCATTGCTCATGTGTTTTTACAAATATGAATTCCCATTTCCACGGTGCAGCTAAAGTGAAAATACCAACACACACCATCGATCACCTCACCTGACTTGTCTTTGATCACATCGGCTACTCGGCTTTGTTGCCGGGAACACGAAGTCGAATGTGATCGGGGATCGCCCGACGCCCAAGCGTATGAAACCCCACCCGGAGTAGACGGGAAACTTGGTGACTAGGCTTGATCTAGACACACCTTGGAGGACTTGCACATATGAGTCACGGTCGGCGACAAGTCCCCGGGGATCGGCTGGAGATGCGATTCTCTCGGCCGTGTATCGCCTCGGAGCGGGGTTCAAGTCGGGCTTGTATGCTACCCCGGATGCTGAGCATGGAGAGTTTTCCGATCAGGTGGTCTGATCGTGGCAATGGTCTTCATTGCTGAATCGAATTGATTACGAAGTAGTTATGGAGTACTGTACTCGTCAATAATACTTTGCTTTGACTTGATCTACCGTGATTGGATCACGTGGCTCTATACTGCCATTTCCGTGGATACCAAATACCAGTACCATTCAATACACCGATTCCACTAAAAGTCGATCCTTCCTGCATCCACGATTCTGTTTTAGGAACAAGCAACGCGTGCAAGACCCTTTATGACTCCACCGGAACAGAATTTTCTTTTTTGTCGCCGGCTTCGTTCTTCCGCTTTGGGGTTAGACAAGATCCCCGCACGACGTAAATTGCGGGGCAGATGCGCCCTGTGAGAATGAACAAGTTGTGGCCTCCAGCATTCCCGATCTTGCAGTATCAACATTCGCCTTGCAACAAAAGCCCAAGGCTGAGATCAGATCCGATCAGACCATCCACCGAACGTTCCAGCCAAGGAGCTGTCAAGCAGTGCTCTGTGCTTTTGTTCTTTGAAGCTCGACGAATCATCAATTCGCCTGCGCCCGCTCATTACCTAACAGATTTCCAGGGCCATCACGGTCCCTACGCATTGGCCGAGGTACCTCGTTGACTTGCAGTTCTCCTGCAACTTGAGAAAGAAGCTCGCCTAAGCCTGAACCGGGAGCCTTGACTCAGTCCTTTCCGCGGAGTCAAACCTGTATCTTCTTGCACCATCTTGGGCGATCGGAGCCATCGTCCAATCAAATGCCCCAATGGGATGCCGTGCAAAGTGAGATCCAAACGGCCCCTCTCGTCAATTTCCTGATTGGGTTTGATCTCGGCGAAGGACTCTGATGCCGCGATCCGTGGTCTCTCCTGACTTGGATCACACCCTTTAATATCGAGAATCTTCATAGCAGGAAATGATTCGCAAAAACACCACCTCACCACACAGATTATTATCTTATAGCTCTTCCTAGTTCATTACATCGATTGTCGATCCCTTATAGAACTGCACGATATTTTCAGCGGAAAAGTCTCGACCCCCGCTCCGCGCAGAAAATTTCTGTTTTTCCGGCTACTTTTCCCACTCCGTCCTCGCCTCCTTGGCACTGCTCATGGTCTCCAATGCCTTATAGGGCCCCTCTGTTTCACGTTTGAGTAGTGGACACGATTGTGGATTCTGTCGTCTACCGCGATGGGGCCGATGTCTGTGACTGTCGGGAAGCGCCGATGCTAGCCGAGACTCAGTGTTTAGCTGTTGACGCCGTCTGCGAGTCGCTGACCGGGCCGACTAGAGTCGGTGTGCCGGGCGAAGTGGAATTTTGACTTTTTGTAAAATCGGACCCGGTTTTACTTTTGTTTTGAACATGACATGTTAGAATTTTACTGCAAGAAAAACTTCGATCTCCACTTGGTTGGCGACCATCATCGTCAAGTCATGATTGCTTCGAGACTCGGCAAAGGATGAAGTTTTACATCATTCTCATCCAAGGTTGTTGACCGGACACTTTCAAGTGGCACATGCATCAAATGACAATGTATGATCTTCGATGATCTACATCGGACTGGTCAATCTTCATTGTTTTATGGCCGTACGTTCGTCAGCATCGATGCTTCATCATGATGATTCATTCTTTCCGGACAAGATTTGTTTAGAGTTGAAATCACCTATGTAGCTTGTACCTATTCGCTGATTGAATCTTGGCATTTTGATGATCGATCTTACATACATGCCTTGCCTCATACCTTACCCTATCCTGCAGAGCTCCATGAAACTCGCAAAGCCTCAATTCACAGTCTTACAGCTCGACTCCTCCATCTTATAAATACAGCCTCAATCAAAAAAGGAACTGGATTGGCCCTGATTGAAAATGCCACGTGACCCACTCCGGGGAGATCGTCAACAGATTCACGATCCTGAACTTCTCCTTTTTGGGACAGCTTTCTGCCACCGTGTTCTTTAGCCCATGGACTGAACCTTTCCAGTCAATTGCCCTGCCCATTGTCGGCCTGGTGCTCAATTCCACATCTCTCTACAATTCACCTCTCCCGAAGCTCCGGATCCCCGAGCATCCATTGAATTACACCCGAGGGGTGCGCGTACCCCACCGCGGCATGTCTTGCCTTTTGCATGCGTGATCTAAATCTCCGAGCCAAGTGTATCGCACATCGCCGTAGGACATCGCTGAAGACGCAGGACCAAAAATCAGTGCAGGAAATTGTTATCATTGGTTTTGCTAGCCCAGAAGCTACCAATTAAGCTACCAGTCGCACAAGAGCTAGCACCCATCACCACCTCCCACATCCCACCATGTCCCCTTCGTCATTCGATTGGACCGCTTTCGCGGTAGCCATTGCCGCAATGTTTGTTTTCTGGACCTTCTCCTCCACTTCGTCCTCGCCCTTCACGCGGTCCTTCCCGCGTTTACAAAACAAGCGCATCTGTCTCTTGATCGCGCACCCAGATGACGAGGCCATGTTCTTTGCGCCGACAGTGCTAGCACTTACTAAACCCGAACTCGGCAATCACCTCAAGATTTTGTGTCTAAGCACCGGTACGCTCGAACCCTCGAACTATCAATCACCGTTTCCACCAGACATGTCAAATTCCTAAGCAATCCTTGAAACTAACAAATGCAATCAAACAGGCGACGCAGATGGCCTCGGCGAAACCCGCAAAAAGGAACTGGAGAAAAGCGCGCTCAAGCTCGGCCTCCGCGGTGAATCCGACGTCTTCGTCGTCAACGACCCAGCCCGGTTCCCAGATAGCATGACGGCAAACTGGGCCGAAGACGACGTCTCCATGCTCCTCGCATCCGCCTTTGCGCCTGACCTCGCCGCATCACTGAAAGGCAATACCAAAGCGGCTCAGAAACCCCCGACTGCAACCATCGACATTCTCCTGACGTTCGACCGCCACGGTATTAGCAATCACCCGAACCACCGCTCTCTATACCATGGCGCCGTGCATTTTCTGGGCGCACTGATGAAAGATAAAACCGGCTATACCTGTCCCTTGACATTGTATACTTTGACCTCGACGTCGATCTTCCGCAAATACGTCGGTGTATTCGATGCGCCCGTGTCAATGGTCCAGGGCGTATTGAGTAATCTTTTCTCTGGGATGGGGCGGAAGAAGAACGAGGCTGGACCTGCGCGTCTGCTTTTTGTGAGTTCTATTGGAGAGTGGCTGACTGCGCAAGCGGCTATGGTGAAATGCCATAAGAGTCAGATGGTTTGGTTCCGCTGGGGTTGGATCACTATTGGGAGGTATATGACGGTTAATGATTTGAAGCGGGAGAAAGTTTAGACTGCTCTCATTTAGATATTGCTCTGTATCTATTGACCTATCTGGCATTCGGCTTCGTAAGCCCTGTATGTATAGCCGTTGATTCTGAATCTAGTCTAGAGCACATCTTGAGAATACTAATAGTCACCATTCAATACTCTTCCGGATCATGTACTCAAGTCAATAAAAATACTTCTTTACCAAGCATACCTCTATCTCCTTGGGAGATCTAACGAGTACAATATGAATGAAGGGTATCTATACACAAATTCAAATCCAGGACTTGTCGTCCAAATGAAATATCCTTCTTCCCTCAGGCTTCAACATACCCAGCGCCGCGAGCCGGCTCCAAAAGCCGCCACGCGGTTTGCGCTCCTTAGAATTCGGATGACCTTTGGGATACTCAACCCATGTGCTACTCAGCTTTTTGATGGCGCGTTTGAACTCTGCAGACTGAGGTAGCTGGAAATTAAGCAGTCGACTCAGCGGGGGAATCGTCACATCGACATATGGATGTTTTCGAGCGAAGAAACCCCTCCACCGATACCCTTCGATCTGAGTGAGCTCTTCGTCGGTATGGAATAGCCGCTCTTGGTCCGTTTGACGGCGGACTGGGATGCGTATGTCTTCTGTCCAGAAGCGGTTGGCAAACCCGGTTCGTCCCTCCATCTCCATGAATCCGCTTTCCTCGTTGTAGAAGATGGTCTTTCGAGCGGGCATGAAGTCCACCCACTCTTCCATAAACTTGGGTCTTTCTTGCGTGTGCCAGGTTTGCTCAGAGATGTCTTGCCATTTGGGAACGCGGACGGCAACCCACACCACACGTCGGAGAATGTATGCTTGCTGGTAAACTTCCAAGCGCACGACATCGTATGCATGGATGGCGTCCGCAAGAAGAGGCGACTGAAATAAGGCTGGGTCTGGCCGAGCACCGCCTGCACGAACTTGGTCTCGGGCTGTTTTTAGGGCTGGCTCTAGACATTTTTCGATGAGTTTGCGCGCTTGGCTTTCTCTTTCTCTGGTCTCGGTCAAGAGATCATATGCTTTCCGCAAGTAACTTTTGACATCGGACAGACTTCCCTCGTCCATAGCGATGTTGGTCATGAACCGCCATGTTTGCATGGTCGGTGTGACCTTGTGTTTAGCGGACGTCATCGTGTTGAAGATTTCTCGTACCAAGTCCATTGAAACTGAGCCGATTTCATCTGCCTCTTGCGCTGGCCAGTCCTTCAGTCCTCTCTTTCGACATAGCACATACGCTCGCTCAAACAGTTCGTGCCAGACCTTCGCCGTGATGGGGATGTTATACGAGGATGAAATGAATTGAATTGCTCGGAGCGCACCTGGAACATCGTTATTCGTTCCGAGGGCATGCGCAATTGCGAAAAGAAGACTTTCGGTAGGATGCAAAGCCGAGCTCCGCTCGTATGGTGTTGCCGGCGGTAGGTCTGAGGTGTCTGCCGTTTCCATGAGAGCCTCCACATCGACATTCCAGACTTCCTGGAGGATATGAAGAATTCCAGGGCGATGACCCACACGAGCCGAGGCAATCAACAGATTGACATATGTGCGCTCATCGCCGACAAGGCCTTCTTCCAACATGAGTGAAAACAGCGAGGTAACTTCTCGACGAACGCTGCTCCCGGCCGTCCCATAACCTCTCCAGCCGACGGTACGATCTTCCTTGCGTCGCCTGAAATAAGAGTATGGCGTGATGCGAAGGCGATATGCCTCTGGGCCATTGTAGCAGTGGTCCCAAGCCTTTGATTCCATATAGTGATTGTAGCACGTCACGTCTGGACGAATTCCCTGATTCTTCATGGCTTCCCAAATCATATCTGCAAATGGGGCGTTTCCCATCGAACGTGCGCAGTCAAGCAGGTGAGCAAACTCGGCTAGTCCCAAGGAATGGCCAGCGTCCGTCCGGTAACCGATAATGGTGAGAAGATTGCGCACAAATTGATCAAAGATCTCTTCGATTCGTTGTACGCCATGGGACATGACAGCCCAAGAATGCAAAGGATGGTGGAGACAACGGAAAGGCTCCACAAAGTGGGAGGGAGCAAGCCGGTGGAGCGCTTCGACGAAGAGAATCTGGGGTAGCGACCCGACCAGCTCCGCCGACCGTGGATCTGTCAGTGCAGACATGACTTGGTTTGGCTGTCCGTTTTGTAGGAAGGAAGAGAACTTTTCTGGGTATTCTAATTCCTCATCGAGAGAGTTCCATTGATGATGATGAATAGGAAACTCTTCGCGTGATCCCTCCTGCACGTTCTCTGCCATGTGGGAAGCGGGAGGGTTGAATTGCTTGCTGCTCGAATGGAATTCATGTGTCGTGTCATGATGAAAGGTGTCGTGCTTCCTTTGTACACGAGAGCTGTCCTGTCGTCGATTACTGACTGGACACACGGAATAGTGATAGGTGTTGCGCCCGGCGCGATTGGGCGTAAAGGTCTGCACTGAGCTCTTGAAGGCAAAACCTGAATGTACGCCCCTAATTGGGGGTCGCCAGCAAGGCAACAGCCCCTCACACACAGCCGTCGTCCGTCGCATGAAGGAGAGAGATGGAAGAAAACTGAGAGGAGAAACACGACCAGGGGGAAATGAGGGGGTTGTGGTTGGACAGCGCCTCGACCCCGGACTGCGGGGGTCGCAGGTACAAATGACGGGGCAACATACAAACGAGAATATAGAGCTGTGGCAGTAACCTTTCGTAAATGGAAGTTTGGACATATAAGATTTGATTATTATTTTGGGGCTCGCCATCAACGAATCGTGCTCTGTTTTAGTCTTCTATACTCTTGACAGGTGGAGCCGCCCGTGGGATCCATTTTTACACATTTCCCTTTTGGGCCAAAAACCCGGGGTAACACGGCTGACTCAGCACATCCCACGCTAGGCCCAATCCAGTAACCGGCAGAATCTCCGATCCTGTTCCCGCCAAGCGCAATCGTTGTGTTGCCCTCGACTCTCACCCAATTCCCTCCACAATGGCTGATACCGAGGATACTGGAGCCTCTGTGTCAGAGCCCCTGGATCTCGTCCGTCTTTCTCTCGACGAGATTGTCTTCGTGAAGCTGCGCGGTGACCGTGAACTCAAGGGCCGCCTCCACGTGAGTGCACCTCTCCTGCTGATACGGTCATAAGGTGACTAACAGTCATGACTGCCCAGGCATACGATAGCCATTGTAACGTGGTGCTTGGTGACGTGGAGGAGACCATTTATGTGGTGGAGGAAGACGAGGATGGCCAGGAAACCACACGGGTAGGAACCCCGCCATCATGATCGGAGGAGCTGTTCACTAACGAAGGATTTTGTGGGACGTCCAGACAATCAAGAAACAAGAAGAAATGCTTTTCGTACGAGGTCAGTGTACAAATCGATTTGTCAATGCCCGGCGATGCTAACAATTTCCCAGGCGATTCCGTCGTTTTGATCTCCCCCCAGGCTTGATAGTCCTACAACTTGATAGAGAAACCGGCGTCTGGCGAGAAAAAGACAAGGAGGATTGGAACAAGATACCAGCCCATCTGATTGCATAGATATGACATTATGAAATTGGGCATACCGTTTTCCTGTAACCAGCTGGTAGATTCTCTCTTGAGCCGCAAGGCTCACTACAAGGGGAGTCCTTGGAGCAAAAGCCCCGCTGTTAGTCACAGTGATTCCACCGTCGCGGACTGAAGTAGGCTAGTGCAAGGTACGCATCGTGGCGCAGTGAATGGTTGTGGTGGATGATGTCTAGACGATGACTCGAGCGAGTGACTCAGTCGTTATCGATAAAGCTGCCCTTCCCTCCTCATCTTCCTCTTCCCTCAGACCAAATCCAATCCAACTTTTCTTTTCTTTTTTTCCATCTGTCTACTCCATATTAGAACAGACGCAAAAGCGATGATCCCTCGAATACAGATCTGAACGCGCCAAAGCAGAGGCGATCCACCCTGATCCGACCGCAACGTCACTACCCCAAGAACGATCCATACCATCCGCCCCAACTTGTCCTTTACCCCGATCCACGATGCCAAACCCTGCACCTAAACTGAATGCCGAGGAGCGAAAACGAGGCGAGCTCGTATGTATCTGTTAGCCGTGCAATGGGGTGAGCACCTACTTACATCATTCTAGGCGTTGAGCGAGTTCGCAGAGTACGCCGAAAAGCAACAGGCTCACCGCTCCGCTGTTGGCCCCTTCAGCGACAGCGGCTACTCCACGGCTGGCAGCTTGTCGCGCGACTTGGAGGACCATGCCGAGCTCGAGATTCTGGACCAGCTTGGCCTGTCCGACGCTCCCCGCACCGTTAAATTGAAGGAGATCCTACTCGGGACGAGTGAGGAGACCGAGGACAGCTTACAGGTGCTAGCGGGTGCCCTGCAAGCACGTATAGACGAGGGCCATGGCGAGACTATTTTCGACCTTGGGCTCGAAGATGGTGGCGATTCAATGAACTTCGATGTCCCACAGTGGGAGACGGCTCTGCGGCGCTTGCGCGAAGCCGCCGACACAATACCTGCACATTGCCGCATACTGTCGACCTACAATGTAGGCGGTCCGCACGAGTCACCTGTGAAAAGCGACCGTATCAAGGGCGCTTGGGGCAAGGTCCTTGTCCGCCACCATGCGGGAAATCTAGAAGAGATGGCGGAAATACGTGTCGCGGTGGTAGGCAATGTGGATGCGGGCAAGAGTACGATGCTCGGAGTGCTGGTCAAGGGCAATCTCGATGATGGCCGAGGCCGTGCGCGAGTCAATCTTTTCCGTCATAAGCACGAAATGGAAAGCGGGCGGACCAGCTCTGTCGGCTTGGAAATTATGGGCTTTGATAGCCACGGAGAAATTGTTAGCAACAGCCAAGGCCGAAAATTGTCTTGGGAGGAAATTGGGAAGCGCTCTGCGAAAGTGATCACCTTCTCCGACCTTGCAGGTCACGAGAGATACCTGCGCACCACCGTCTTCGGCATGCTGAGCAGTAGCCCAAATTACTGTTTGCTGATGGTTGCCGCCAACAATGGTCTGATTGGCATGAGCCGGGAGCACCTCGGAATTGCTCTCGCTTTGAATGTGCCAGTAATGGTCATTGTTACAAAGATTGATATTTGCCCACCCCAGATCCTCCAGGAGACTTTGTCCCAGCTGGCAAAGATCCTCAAGTCGCCGGGTGCGCGGAAAATCCCTATTTTTGTCAAGGACATGGAGGAGACCATCAACACCGCGACCCAGTTCGTCAGCCAGCGTATCTGTCCTATCTTCCAGGTGTCCAACGTCACTGGCGAGAACCTGGAGCTGGTTCGAACTTTCCTGAACATCCTTCCTTATAGAGGCCAATATGATCAGGAAGCTCCTTTTGAGTTCTTGATTAACGACACCTTCTCAGTCCCGCACGTTGGAACCGTGGTGTCCGGCGTCGTCAAGTCCGGCGTCATCCATGCCGGTGACTCTGTTGTTGTTGGGCCAGACTCCCTAGGACAATTTACCACGACCACAATCAAATCAATAGAACGCAAGCGGATCCAAGTCAATGCTTGCTTCGCTGGTCAGTCTGGATCGTTTGCCTTGAAACGAGTTCGGCGCAAAGAGGTTCGCAAGGGAATGGTGGTTTTGAAAAAGATGGAAACTCCTCCCAAAGTCTATCGAGAATTCGTTGCAGAAGGTAGGCTTGGTTTAATTTGTTGCCAGCCCTTGACTAACATCTGCCAAGTATTAATCCTTTCGCACGCTACCACTATCAAACGCAAGTATCAGGCCATGTTACACGTCGGCGCGGTTAGCCAGACCTGTGCGGTAATCGACATCGACCGGCCCTTCATCCGAACTGGTGACCGAGCTCTCGTTGCTTTCCGCTTCATTCAAAGACCCGAATTCCTTGCGCCTGGAGACCGTGTCCTGTTCCGTGAGGGCAAGACAAAAGGACTAGGAATCGTGAAGAGCATCGGCTACGACCCAGAGCACCCCCTCAACCCTGAAGCTGTCCAAGCAGAAACGGGTAACTCTACGTAATGCACTCCTCCGTGAATACGGTTTTGTTCTTAATTGCTTTGTTGTTCTTTCAGCGTTAGATTAATAGCGTATATCATTCCACGTGAGATGACGTCAGATGATGACATGGATCGACGGCGTCAATTACTCGATTTCCTTATATTTCGCTCGATTTACGAGTTCCACTCGAGCAGGATCATCCAATGCATGCTCTCAATCGTGTTTTCCATGTGCACCCTGTCCCCGCTGACGTAGTGACTGCTGCTGGACCATAAGAGGCTGGTCATCCGTGCCTTGTAGAGTTCAACCCTCCAATTGATACCTGACATCACATTGCGTTCTCCATCTATTTAATCCTCCTTCCTGATCGTTCTCCTGATACCCATCCCACTAGCTAGCTTCTCAGTCTTATCATTTCAATCAAGTCGCCATGGACGCAGTCAACAAAGTCGTCACCGCAGCCTCCACTGCTATCTGGGGCGAGAATGACCCGCGGTCTCAGCAGTCTGTCCAGCAACACGGCGACGAGCCTCTCTCCGGCATACAAGGCAAGGGCGCCGCCACCGACCCTTACGACGCCGGCAACCGCGATGGTAAGTATCAAATTGCTGGCAATCACAATGCCACCATATTATATACCATTCGTAGCTAACATAAACAGAACAACCCGATGCTCCATCCACGGATGTGAACACCGCCTCACAGCACCCAACAACAGCCGGTGAACCGAAGAACGCCTCAAACTCAGTCCCCGACTCGACCAAGTCCACCACCGATACCAAGTCCACCACCGACACCAATCCCAACAGCACCGCAGACACTTCAAACCCCAACACCGCAAGCACCAGTACCAACACAGAGCCAAAACCGTCCGAATCCACCGAGCAGCGCAGCACCACCCAAACCGACGGCCCCAGCACCGGAGAAAGCAGCACGCATGCACCAGCGGGGCCTCACGACGCAAGCAAAGAAGCACTCGAAGGCCCACAGGGCCCAGCACCGCATCCAGCCGCGGAATTTGAGGATGAAGCGAAGCACCAGAAGACTTCGTCTAAGAAAGATCCAGCTCAATCGGGTGAGTCGCACAGTAGCCCGTCCAAGGGCTCTGAGAAGTCTGGCAGTGCGAATGGGGATGGTGGTCATGGGAGTGAGAAGAGTCAGGGGAGTGGGTCTAGTAAGAATAGTACTATGTCGAAGGTTAAGGAGCGTTTGAATAAGGTTGCGCATCCTAGACATGGGAATAAGGAATGAGGGGGTCATTTTGTTCCCTGGATTGGTGTATTAGTACCTAATCAAGTTGTGGTCGTTTGTTAATGGGAATAATTCTGATATGTGTTTGATTTTCTACGGCTTGTAGCTACTAGGTCTTGGAGTATGGGACGTAATTGCGAGTAGCCATGTTAGAAGTATTCCTTCATATTAGACGGTATCACTGGCGAGAGGCTATACAAATATTTGGACAAACGATAGTTCTTAGGTATCCTAAGACTTCTTCATTTCACGTCGCTGTTTTCTCGACGTGCTGATGAGTCGTCTCTGTGCAAGCATGACGGCGTAGCGCTGGATTTTATCGCGCCTGAAATCTTGATTAGCATTGTCCCCGATTGCTAGAGGTATTGACTTACATGAGCAATAATGTGGTTACGACGACGAACGGGACTGCGATCTTCCAGAAATAACTAGTATCGCGGTTAGTTTTGGATATTCCGAGCTATCGTGCCACTTACGAATCGCTATTTTCGATTCCGGCAAAATGGGTGAAGTTCATTCCAAAGTAGCCCTGTATCCGGGTGAGAATTCATCTCCAACGATATCAGAGGAAAGGGCATACCGTCAAAAATGTCATTGGGAGATACAGACAAGTGACAATAGTCAGCTGCTTCATATTCTCGTTCTGGTAGGCACCTGGGACAATTAGATAATTGACCTTATAAGAGTGTCTGCACTTACCGATCGTGTTGAAAATGAGATCAATCATGTTATCAGCCGAGCGCCGCATTTGATCGTATCCTTCTACGATTGTAATGCAGTGATCGAGGGCGTCTCCTAGGTAGGTATTGCACATCGAGCTGATCGTGACACTAGACCCGCCTAGACTTTTCAGATTCGGGGTCATCACCCCAACATGTAAACGAGGATCGGACGATTCGGCAGGTGTCATAGACGGACTAAATGGTCCGCTGCGAAGAGCGCCTATACCGGGCGTGCCGATAGGTTCGGATCGATGGTCTCGAAGTGCGTTGATCACGGCGACAATGGGTTGCATCGCGTTGCGAAGAACCGCGATTTCAGACGTCAGGATATACAAACTTTTCGACTGGTCGATATCGGGATCGGTCAATACCCCGAGTTCCAGGTCGCCGATTGCGTCTTCGTAGGCCATGGTGACTGGGATCGCGAGATCGATGACTGCATCGAGAATCGCCTGTAAGAGCATGCTAGCATCGCACGACTGTCGGAGAATGGTCTCCGGAGCGCTGAGGCGCCGCACAATCGGAGCCTCAATGTCATCAGCGCTGGCCTCAAAGAACGATGTCACTGTATTGTCCGCATGGAGGAAGATGGAAACTTGCTCCAAAGTGACACACAGGCCTTTTGAAGCTAAAGCAGCGTGGCGTTCCATAAACTCGATTCGATCTCCGTTCGGGCCACCGCGAAAGCGCTGAAGACTGCGACTCGTGGCACCTGCCGCGGTGGCCACATCTCCGGATTGTGATGCTTGTTTTAAAGTCTGACCGGCCGTTGGTCCCGGACGTACACTTGTCCCAACTGTAGCCTTGGCTCCTGCTTCCTGTGGAGATGGCTTTTTGCGTCGGAAGACGGACTTGAGAGCATCACGGATGACATGCCACTTGCTGGGTCGTCTCATAGACACGCTGCTCTTGTCACTATCCACAGAATTCTTTCGTTCCTTGGACTTCCACCCATGCAAAGGGCCACTATCATCGTCGGAGTCATCGTTCTCCTCTTGTAGTTTGACCAGCTTCTGTAAAGTCAAGACAACAAAGGCATGGTCCGAGTACCAATCTGCTTTGGTCCGATTGGTGGTGTGAACGATATCCTCAATCGCCAGCCGATGTAGCCTTTTGTGATTACCAAGAGTTTTAATCACATCCCAGCTTAAGCCATTCACATTAATCCACCGACATTGGACCCACGGCTCTCGTTCTCGCGCCAGGAAGGGTTCCAGCGTATTATTGTCCAGCTCGTACTGTCGCATCTCATGCTGCGAGAAATCCACCACTGTAATCTCACACTCCCGTTGTAGATCGCCCGGCACGTTCGACGCCCATTCCGAACTGTATTGGGGAAGTGGTTTGGTGGGGTCGATGCCCGGTTCGGTTCCCGGTTGCCAATTGACGTCCTGGGCAAAGCCTTCGGGGTGATACGAGCGCGCGGTATTCGATCGTCGCCCTCGCCGTCTGGTGGTATCGCTGGAGTTGACTCGGGCTGCTGCGGTCGTGATCGCGTCCGGGGCGAGTCCCTCTCTTCGCGTCTGGGAGAGTTGGGAGTTTGGCGACTGACGACCGGCTTCCAGGTCTACCCCTTGAAGCGACCCGGACTGCATCGCGTCACGGTGCGCATAGTCAAGCGAATGGACGCTCATCTTGGATGGTGAAATATTGCCATGGACCTTGTTCCATTCCTTGGTGAGCGCGTAGTCATCGAGATAAGATGCTAGGGCGCATGGGTTGTTCAGCACGGGGAATGCTCAACTTGAGACATTTGCGGTTTCCACGGTTGTGGGGAAATGACGCGGAGAAACTCTTAAAATTGATCTAGGAACTCAATTTCGGCTGAACATGTCCAACTCGGTGAACGCGATTCGATCGTGGAACAAGATGAAGATCATCGATGCAGTTCAAGAAATGCCAAGCCTCGAACTTTGGGTTTGACAGAATCTTAGTCAGGTCGGGATATATTTATTTATCCACTTTGAAAGCGTTAACTCAGTTCAATATGGGATCAATTTGCTTAAAACAATACAGACAATGATATAGTGATTATTGCCCAAGCTTCTAGAATGAGCTTTCGTATAATGTAGATTACAATGCCACGACGTTTATTCTTGGACCAAAGTCGATTCCTTGCTATCACTCACTATTCCGTATTGATACCAATTTTGCCCTGTAGTGACCGAGCATCAAATATGTTTCAAATGATGAATCCTTCTCTATCAAAGAATACAATTGGTTGCTGGCTCATCCTTTGTCAAGGACAGGTGGAACTAAATGTTAGAGCCCGCAGCCTTGTCATGCAGAAATAACTCAATCATTGCTGCTTAGGGTCACTAGAAAAGGTTAAAACGGATCGTGTAGATGTTTCTCGCCAATGACATGCAACTAGCCCAGAATGTTTTTCTCTCAGTACTTGCGCTAACACAGAACAAGCGAAGTCAACAATAAAGGGTCATCGGGGTCGGGGGCCAAATCTACTGGATAAGGCTGGGAATCTGCAGTTATTGGCGTGGACTTATCTTGACAAGGGGCCAAAAATATTTATTATTAAAGGGGAAGATTGACAATGCCTGGAGAATCATGAGCTGTCAATTTCCCTTCGCCTGGGCGGTCTTCGGTGATAATGTGGTATAGATGCAGAGGACGGACGGTTCGAGCAATTGCGATTGCTACTACGTTGATTTTAATTATTGGCTTCCTTGATTTCAACTCAACTGTCCAAGGGCCTCTTGACCTTGCACCCGCTCCATCAACTGTGGTGAATAGACCAGTACTTGACAGGCCTTCCATTCCTCCCTCCGATACTCCGCGTGCCAAACCGCCGATTCGAGTTCATCCTCCTCAGCAATTGCCAATTGTTCCGGTCAAGAAAATCCCATCACCAACTCTTTCAGCGATCTCATCAGTGGCGAAGACTACTCTCGGCCTCCCCTCCGCGTATACAATCCATTCCGAAGAGGATCGGTCCTGCGATCAACGATTCGGCACCAAATACCTTGAGAATTTCCGTGATTCCGCCACCGAGTATTGCAACCCGGGCTCTTTAGGCTTGACATGTTTCCACAGACAGACCTCGAGCGAGTCGGTGGATTCGATGTGCATCGGTCAGAATGCCCAGTTCGATTCCGCGACGAAAACTTTCCGCCTCGGCTGTGATCTCGCACCTTTACCCCAGAGAGGATCTGCTATCATTCCAGAATGGGGCATGTTCCCAACCTACATGTATGGCACAGGACCCGGTGTAGTCTTAAACACATGGGTTGAATTGGACGATCCCAGCATCAAATCACAGCAGGCCTCTCCGAACTATACCCTTCTAGTGAAACGGGAAGGAGAAGGAAATCTCTGGCATTGCATGATGGAGCTGCTGTCGATGTCCATGACCATGGATATATTACAAATGAGCCAGCGACCACAGGACTCGAACCCTTTTTTCGCTGAAGCGAACGCTGCCAATACCCAGGTGGTATTTCTGGACGATCGTCCCGACGGCCCGTTTATCGAATTATGGTCCATGTTTGCCAAAAAGCCCATTCTCCGTCTCCATGAGCTCCCCGACGATTCCACCCTCGAAAACATCATTGTTCCACTAGCCGGTGGTGGAAATCCGCTCTGGGACCATACATGGAAAATCCATTCTTGTGAGGACTCGGCTTTGATACGCACATTCACGCATCGTGTTCTCGACACCTACGGGATCGAGCACCATCGACCGCGACAAAGTCCCGAGATAATCGTCACCTTCATTGATCGCACGGAGAGTCGGATCCTTCTCAATCACACGGCATACTTCGACGAGATCAAATCCTCCTTTGCACATGTCAAAGTCCAGTCGATCGATTTTGCTGCGATTTCCTTCCAGGAGCAATTGGAGATTATCCAGAAGACCGACGTTTTAGTCGGGGTCCACGGCGCAGGAATGACCCATGCAATGTTCTTGCAGCCCCGGTCCGCCGTGGTGGAAATTCTCCCGCCGGATCTGGACCATAAAGGCTATCGCAATCTTGCTACTCTTATGGATCATTCTTATTTCAGCGTTCATGCTTCTAGACCCAAGTACCTTGAAGAAGCTGACTGGTCCGATGAAGAAGCTGAATGGCTCGATGAAGGAGCTGACTGGCATGATGAAAATATTCATTTAAGAAGAGAGAACCTTCTGGACATTATGGATGCTGCCATCACTTCTATGTACAATAAGGGGAAACGGAATTACGATGCTAATTGAATTGAATGATCAGAAGTCATAGAAAGTATACCTTTTTATTAGGTAGTAGTGGATGAACACACCTGGTCATTCTTTATCAGTCTGACTTATTTTATACATCGGGGGTGACTAGGTACCGACTCAAATTGTGGTGAGTATATATTCAGACCATCTGCACCCCATCGTCAAACTGGAAGAATCTTTACACGCGCCACTCAAAATCTCATTCTGACTCCACAATTAGTTTTCTCCAGCATTCTAAACAAAGTGTGGAGGCGGGGTAACAGATGGAGAAGCCAAGAATCTCGGCTGTACATACAATTCCCCCAGCCGCGTTATTGTCCTGACCGATAAAACTTGCACTCCTTCCTCTCAGTGACAAAAGCTGTATAATTGATCTCCTCAACATCAATTGAAATGGCACCTCCCAAGAAACGAGTATGTTGTGAAGAGAATGCGGTGGTCGACGATGGCAACCGAGCATCGGCTGCCGAGGGATTCTTCGAAGCACTGGGTACGCGGAGCTTCTCGGGCCTTTTATTTTTCTTTCTTAACTGAGCAATGCTGATATCTTTGTAGCTGAGGCTGGCGTTACTCATTGTTTTGTCAATTTGTACTTTTGCTCTTGTCTGCACATTGATCCATCTAACTATAAATAGGGGCAGCGACCATCCGGCCATGTTGGAGGCTATGATCAAGGCGAAACAAGGTAGCACGCTATCTTGAATTCTTTAGAAATGATGCTAATCTATTCAGAGAACATTGCCAACTTCCCTAATATTATCACTTGTCCCTCGGAGTTGGTGGCCCTGTCAGCAGCACTGGGATATGCTCAGGTCACTGGAGTTCCGGTATGCCAACATCCTCCATGCGGAATCTGACTGATCCCGTTGTAGCAATGTGTTCTGGTCCATGTTGACTGTGGCACTCTTGCCTTGGGCCAGTCGGTGCATAATGCCTCGGTGGGACGAGTCCCAGTCCTCTGCTTTGCTGGACTGAGTCCGTTCACCCAGAGAGGAGAATTACTAGGGTCACGAACTGAGTACAGATATCTTCACTCCATCTTTGATAATGTATTGACCACAATAGGTTCATTCATTGGTTACAAGATGTTCCCGACCAGTCAGCAATCGTTCGACAGTACTGCAGATACACTGGAGAGATCCGATCCGGACGCAATATCAAAGAGATGGTCAATAGAGCATTGCAATTCTCGCTGTCAGATCCAAAAGGACCGGTGTATCTCACTGCTGCTCGTGAAGTCTTGGAAGAGGTATGTCATCTGTCATTTGAGATTGAAAGACTATTGACAAATGAGCTATTTCTAGCAAGTTGATAGGGAATTTCTCCCAAAAGAAGATCTCACTCCTATCGCTCCAAGTGCTCTGTCGCAGCCTGGTAATCATCACACTATCTCTGAACTGGCCAATACTAACGACAATAGATGTCGAGTTGATTGCAACGACCCTGATGAGTGCAAAACGACCATTAGTGATCACAGGCTACCTCGGTCGCAATCCCAAGACACCTTCTCTTTTAGAAAAACTCTGCGATAAGTTACCCATCGGTGTCGTTGAGATGGTTGGATCCGACCTATGTATCAGCAGCAACCACCCAGCCTATCGCGGAGTAACTGTAACTACGCATCCAGCCGTGTGCGAGGCAGATGTCATTCTCATCCTAGACTGTGACGTGCCTTGGATTCCAACAGCCGGCAAACCAAAGAAAGGTAGGGAATCAAGCACCATCTCAAACCTAGTACTGACGGTTTCTAGACGCCAAGATATTCCACCTGGACGTTGATCCGCTCAAGCAGCAAATGCCACGTATGTTACCACCCTTGCTTGTCTTTCACAGCTGACACAATTGGCAGTGTTCTCGATTCCCGCTTTGCGTAGAATAAAAGTCAGCTGCGAGCTTGCGTTGAAGCAACTAAACGCTTTTCTGGATGATCAAACCTTGACCAGATATGACTCTTTGTTCGAAGAACGTGCTTCCCGATATAAGAGCTGGAGAGAAAACCTTCGCAGCCTAGAGACTCCCCTAGAAGATGGCACTGTGACTGTGCCATTTCTAAGCTCTAGATTGCGTCACCATCTTCCACCAGATACTGTTTTCACCATCGAAGCCGTGACCAATGCAGGAACAGTCATACATCACTTGAACCTGACGAAGGTATGACACATTCCAGCAAAGAGATCCTCCTACTGACAAAATCGATAGCCAGGAACTTTAGTCGGCAGCGGCGCCGGCGGACTCGGCTGGGGCGGCGGTGCAGCATTGGGTGTCAAACTGGCCAAATCCGATACATTCGTCTGCGCAATGTAAGTAAATCGCACCGACGATTCCCACCACCTCTTCTAACATATCCAGTGTCGGAGATGGTGTCTACCTCTTCTCGCAGATGGAAAGCGTATATTGGATTGCCCGGCGCTATGAGATTCCATTCTTGCTAGTCGTCTTGAACAACGGGGGCTGGAATGCACCCAAAGTATCGGCGCTTCTCGTTCACGGAGATGGATTATCATCGAAATCGAATAGAAAAGGTAAGTTGAGAGAATCCGGACGTAGATACTTCGATAAGCGTGCGAAACTAATTGCTGTCTCTTAGATTTGAATATTTCCTTTGATCCATCCCCGGATTATCCTGGTATTGCTACCGCTGCTGGTCAGGCCTGGGGAACTACGGTCACTAGTCAAAGCGAGCTTGATCCGGCTATCAACGAGGCGAGGGAAGTTGTTCAGGCTGGGAGATGTGCGGTGATTGAAGTCTCGTAAGATGAATCTACCATTTTTGGAAGCTTCGGACTAATGTGACTTTCTGATAGGGTTCCCTCGATATGGAAGGAGACTTGATTGTTCCAGGAAGAAGTATGGTAGATCTTGATCGCGGCCACCTATACGGTGTGTTTTATAGTTTTCAGTATAGAGACCTGGGAAAGTGATTTTCTCAAATTCTTCGTCTCGTTAAGCGCAGCATACATCTTCGAATCAAGATTTAGTGCTCGCCTAGCTAGCTCTCGTACAGTTGGATTCCAATAAACTAACCATAACGTAGACAAATAGCTTGTATAGATTGAGACACATTATTTTGTACATAGTCACATCACCGTAACCAAGGACGCCGCTTCAATGCATCCATCCTCTTTTCACTCCAAAACAGACATCAGCCCAGTAATGAAACAAGTAAAAACACAAGTAGATACAGAGAAGACAAAGAATGAGAAGAAGCAATAAAACAAGGAGAAAAATCTTGGACTATATCACATTACGCCCGGGGGGAGGGACGCGGTTTCCAGGAAGATCGATAGAGCCCGACCTGAGGCTGCTTGCTTCCATGGGAAGAATGGGTTCGAGGAGGGGTTCGAAAATCGGGGTAGAGTCCGGACTCCATATCCATGAGCACAGCTCGCTGGGGTTCAGCTGAGGCCCAGCTCTTGGCCTTGGTCCGTGATTTGGTTGGAAGGGAACGTGAAGTTGAGGGTTTGGCGGTAGCATTTTGAGTCTTGGCTTTGATAATTTCGCGAAGCTCCTTATCGTCTTTGGTAATCTGAGCTTTGATGAAGGAGAGATCGTTCGAGGCTTGCAGAGCAGACATGACCGATTCTCGTGGGGTGTAGGCATACTTTTCGGGGCATGGTGGGGATGTTGGTGTGATGGAAGGATCTAGAAAGGCTCTTTGATCCTTGTCCAGCAGCTGAGAGATATCCAATGTTTCGCCGTGGGGGATCTTATGAGGATGCGAGGGGGTGACACAGTCCATGTCAACCTCTTTGCGCAAAACATGATCAACGTCGACAGCGGAAAAATAAGCACATGATTGAGGAAGATCATCGATGCCGACTTGCTGAGCAAATATAGCACGCGTCCACACATTGGCTATTTGAAGCGCCATGGCTGTGCGGTATTTGTCTTCATCCTTGGCTAGGTATCGGATTTCATCATGGACCGTAATGGCCAGGCGAGCCTGAATATTGAATCGCCGAATCAGGTAATCCATGCTCACGATAAGTAGATGTAAGTAGTCGACACCGGAGGATTGAATGGCCCAGTTGATTCGAGATGTCATAAAGCTGCCTTTATTGATGAATCGACGCATGAGCGCCTCCGTGATTCCAGCACCCAGCGCCGGAGTCCTGGGGCGTTCTTGATCGGCGAACTCCTCCAGTTTGTTGAAGACAAACGACTCGGTCCCTCCTCGCCAGAATGGCGTTTCACTGAGGAGACGGCGGGATGTGCGGGTACCCTTGGTCTCTTTGTAGAGATTGGCCGCAGTCTCTTGTGTTTGTCTTTCGGTGAGTGACGGGTTGAATTGGCGTAGAAGAGTGGCGGCAAACTTGACGCCTGCACCATAAATGCGCCCGTAATTGAAAACTTTGGCGTCATTACGCGAAATCCCCAGAATATGTGCACTTCGAGAATGCAGATCAGTCCCTTCAGCCTTGGAACCTTCCAAAGTCATGAATCCAATCGCGTTCCCTCCATGCAGCTGGAAGGGCGCATCTCCCACAAGACTGGCGATCCACAGCTCCTGGGAGTCGACATCTGCCCCGACAAATGCATAGCCCGGTGGTGCTTTGATCATGGCTTTGAGCTCAGAGCCTACGCGATTCGCCTTGGCATTACTCGCGGTGAGCCATGTGTTCTCCACGGCACGCCGAGTAATGGTACCCATTGGGATAACTTGGGGCAGAATGAACCCAACTCGTTGTTCGGCTTTTTCATGGATCATGCTGCGTTTTGAAACCTGGTCCTCGTATACCACCATTTGGCCCTTGATGCGGTCTCTGGCACTGATCCAATAAGAACATGACGCATTCATATCCAGTGCCTCCTTGGCAAGCGCGAACTGTGATGACAAGATCCCACGCTCAAAGTACGACATATAACCTTTCCCTAAGGGATTCGTGCATCTGGCCTGGGGTCCATCTTTGTGAGGGATCTTGAAGTACGCATGTCTTCGGTCATCCCGCAATTGGGGATTCTTTTCGTCGCTCATGTCGCAGAGAACAACCGGCTGGTTCTCGTATTTCTTGACCTGATCGCGAGGAACCCGGAAAGTCCACCCATGCTTATCTGACCAAATGAGGGGATATCCATCCCAAGCAAGTTTGAGCAGAATAGGTGCAATTCGGGTCCTGACAGTCAAATTGATATCTGCCGTGGCCGTAGGGAAAAGATCTTTGTACCATTTAGGCATGCCAGGTTTCTTCTGTCGAGCAGCTGGGCGTGGCGGGTCCCCCTTTTTCTTTCCTTTGACCATTTTGATCTCCTGGCCGGACCAGTCCAGCTGCCATAGCCAGGGATCGTTCGTATAAACATCTGGTGAATCTTTCACCTTCAAAGCTTCATCACATAGTTCAACCAATTTCCGCTGAACAGCATCAAGGCGAGTGTGATAAGTCTCTTCAGCTTTCATGATATATTCTTGCCATGTCTCATTGACTGGAAGAATAACAGAGGATAGGTGGCGAAGAGCGCCGAAGCTGACAGGATGAGGGCAAGTTTCGAGAAAGTTCGGAAACACTTTCTTGTAGACGCGATGAGTGATCGCGACATCTGCAGCACAATAATCGAGAAGTTCCTCTAGTTTAGTCAGAAGGGTCTTTCGGTCAAGCTCTCCAAAGAAGTCTCTTTGCGCCTTGTCAATGGTGACATCGCAATGGAACTTGGCAACATCACGTAGAGAATTCACGGAGCTACGCCCAACCCACAGCTCCTCCTCTTCTTCTCGCATCATATTGTTTTCGAGGAGCGCGGCAAGCTCCACAGAGGTATGTTCGCTCGCAATCTTGTCCCTAAGATCTTTGTTCTTTTTGTGGCGCATCCAGGTAGGCCGTTGCTGGGAGCACATTCCGTTCACGGCCACATGAAGCGACATGGTGTCCAAGAAGAAATTGTTGGATTGTTGCATGTCGTATTCTTCCAATACACGCGCTCGATCGTACCCAATGTTATGACCAACCACAATTCGAGGTTGTGAAGGATCTCCCAGAGGTATGAGATGAGCTTCATCGGCTGATTCCCCCAAAAGCCAGGGAGATAGCCAGGCATACCATGCGGTAGGGCTTGCCGCGCAGGCCATGACTGCGAATGAATGTTCCTTGTACATGACCTCGGTATCAAAGGTGATCATGCGCTCATTAGGGGCATCAACAGGCTCAGAAGAGCCGTCCGAGTTGTACTTCGTCCACCCACTACGTTTAACCCACTTACGTGGTTTGGCTGGGCAGTGAACAATCGCGTATGCTTTGGCGTGAGACAGGTAGGGCTCCGATGCATCCATTCCAAGTTTGTAGAAGTGCTCATCAAGAGTCGATCCCTGAAGGGAGGGAAAGTCGAAAGCGACGGGGTCTGCTCCACTCTGGGACTTGCCAAGGAGATCGTGCCTCGCTAGGTGGTCTTTGGATAGGGCCACAAGTTGGGGATCCGGGCCCCGACCTCTCGTCGGGAAGACTTGGGGGTGTACATAGTCGCTCAATTGCTGGACACCAATTTCATTGAATCGAGACACAGCAGGAACTAAATTATGTGAGCAATTGCGCATCTCGTGCCGGCTCGGAGAGGCGAGGAGTGGCCAGGGACACACCTGAGAGGGTTCGTTTGAATGAAGACTCATTATCCACATGCGAAGAATATGTTCTTGGGTATCTGCCCGCAGCGAATTCCCATGGTTGCTCGGAAAACGAAAGGGCTGTGCGTAGTCGTGGGCGTGTAAACCTCACAGCACCCCTGGAATAAGGAGCACAGGAGGATTTCCAGGATAACATCATACGAGTCGAGCTTTCACCGAATGTATGTCATGTTAGTACACGGAAGAGCAGCCTGGAGCAGGCCGCGCCGGAGGTAATGCGACAGCACAATAGGGATAGCGCAGATGCAATTCGCATATCACACTTGCCTATCGCGGTATCAGAGCGTCATGCCGGACCGGGTTAAATAATTCGCCGAGTCTTTCACCGCCTGCGTGATATGGATGGGTCTTATCGCTTGTCACGATAACGCACGCCGCCTTTACTCCGCCCAATCCGTTCCTTCTTTCGATTCAGTCTTGCTTTGACTTTATAGACCTCTCTTTGGTTTGATCTCATACCTTGTCTACATCATTTGCATCAAGTCCACGTTTCAGGTCATCACCTCTCTAAGCCGCCTCGCTGGGCAACGACGACTCTACCAATTTCAATCACTGATCGTCATCCCAACTTCCTATTCCTTCACCACTCGGTCACCATTCGATATTCAGTTTGCCATGAGTCGACAGCAGTCAATTGTGGACCTCACCTCCGGGTCTCTGCGCCGATCATCGGCCCTATCACTTCTGGAATCAAGTCCTACCCAGTCCTCTCACACCCTGCGGATGGCAAATCCTACATCGCCCCCGATGGTGCCCCGAGGTACAAAACGTCGCCGTCTGCATGACGGCTCGCCTACTACCTCTGCGCGGAATACACGAGAGGAAACAATTGAATCTATTGATTTAACCGAGCTGGATGGCTCCTCCGCCATTGCCAAAGCTCTCGCCAAACAAAGAGAAGATGCTGTCAAATCTCAGCAGTCGGCTGATCAAGAAAAGGCCCAGTCGGTCCTTAGTGCGTACAAGTGTCCAGTATGCATGGATACACCAGAGAATGCTACAAGTACAGCTTGTGGTGAGTACTGCGTTGTCCTATTCCTCTCGCTTTTCCTAGGATGTCTGGCTAACCCACTCTCTTATTACAGGCCATCTTTTCTGTCACAACTGTATCATTGAATGCTTATCCAGGGCATCAGAGCATTCTGACTCAAGCAAGCAAATAAAGGGAACTTGTCCTGTCTGTCGCAAGTCCCTTACTCGAAATGAAGCGAGTGGACCCCGAAGGAGCCTTGTTCCCTTGAAGCTGAAATTAACGACTAAAAAACGAGATGCCGTATCGCCCGCCCAAGCTTGATTATTTTTCCTATACTAGTATCTTTCAAACATAACGCATGGATCAGAGTTGGGATGGCTTTTGTTTTGCATTTAAATGGGTCTGTTATTAGCGTTTTACGAATTGAATGATTCTCGTTGATCCATCAAGAAAGGAAGTTATTAATTATGGAATGATTTTGCATTTCTTTGCAATTACTCGTTTGATTAAGGGTTCGACTGTTTCTAAACGTGTATCCCAGTTGCATCTTCTTCCATTGGAGACTTATGGATTGGATAGATCGTGCATCGACATCATCACAAATCTGCAAGGCGACCCCGGCTGTCCGGCCAACACAGATTGGACATCACGCCAACTTCACCCTCGACATGGACCTGAAAAATGTGTGTCGAATCCGATAAGACAAACGCAGATCATGCGTAAGAGGCCCAACCTACAGAGATCAGCCATGTAATCAACTTCGAATAAAAGGGAGAACATACCACAATAAAGCACGGCGAGATTCTTCTCATCCGTGGCTTGCTGGATCAGCTCATTTACGGTAGCTGTGACACTGAGAGTTTTGCTCAGCTTCTTTGCTACCACTGTCAAGGCACGATCGGCTTCACTTGGCTCATTTGTCGAGGATTTGTCCGTTGTGTTGTCCGGCAACACAGGTGGCCCATCACCAGCGTCTTGGTTGTCCTGCATCTTTTTCATCCGTAGGGGTGAAACAGTCCAGCTGTACAGCGGATCATAGCGGAGCACGTCAAGAATGGTCATGATGCTGTAAGATTCGTGTCGAAGGGCTTCCAACGTAAATTCACAGCACCGCCTGAAAACACCCTCGGTCTTAGTGATGCCAAAGCCATCGACCAAGTCTCGAGTGAGTCGGAAAGGAACAACCTCTGGAACAGGCAAGATACGTCCTTGTTCAAAAGCGACTCCGAGATCAATATGAACCACTTCGCCCGTCTTCTCATCGAGCAAGATGTTGTGCCCATGGCGGTCACCAAGCCCCAAGACATGACCAAGAATGGAAATTGCGGCGGTGCTTCGGGTGTAGGACAGTCGTTTACTGAACCAGTCATCTGGATTGTTGAATTTCTCCATGAAAAAGTATTTCATCACTGGGTGAAAATGCTCAGTCACCTGCCGGTATGTTCTCACTCGCTGTTCAAATGATCTTGTCTGCACATCGGCGACATGTTTTCGGCATGCGCTAGGTTTCATGTCCTTGGGAAAGTATCGCTGGTGGGCTGGCATCAGGAAATCATGCAGTGGGATAGTGTTAGGGACAAATTCAATGATGCCGGCGTTCAGTGTAAGGGGAAGAACTTTGTAGGTCCTGATACCCAAATTGCGCTGTCGAGTTGGCTGGTGATCCTTCAAGAGGCTGCTGACTTGCTCGAATACTTGCTCCATGATTGCGTCCTGACGCAAATCATCGTTGCCTCCTTTGTACTAAACTTTTGTTAGACAAGACCATTATCAACTCATAGCCACGGCGTGCCTTACCAGCTGCTTATATCGCACACCATTGCTCGCAATGGAAGTCACGATTTTAGGTGCACTCACGCCAGAAGCAATCGTGAATTCGGAATTGAACCTTGCAACAGTAGGAACATGGTTGTAGTCCTTATCTGCCCGTAGATCAATCTTCATAGTGGGCGGCGGCAATTTGTAGGTAGTGACATCTTGCCCAAGACGCTCGCCAGTGGGAAGCTTCTTGAGTGCGATCTTCGCGCCGCTCTTGTACTTGCTGTCCGGCTTGTCGACGGCAAATCGCACATACGTGATGTTCATATTGTGAACCGCGACCCATGTTGGCCCAATGTGATTGTCATTCTTCAATCGTTCCACCAATTTGTTTGCAGCGCGGAACCGAGAGTGGGACGACGGGTCTTTGCCCCCCTTGGACTTGCTACTAGCAAAGATCTGGTACATGCCATGAAAAGGATGCTCGACGCAGATTTTGTATACCAGCCCTGTGAGCAAGGACTGAAAATCATCAGACACATCCAGTAGGCGTGAGGAAAGTTGGTTCATAAGAGGCGCAAACTTATGACTTGGTACCTCGTTGAGATAGCGAGAAACAGCCGTGTTCGCAGTCTGACTGCTGGATTTGTCAAGCCACAAAGCGCAGAACCGGAGAGCATCATTGTTGTAAGTCTCGCTTTCTCGTAGGGCCAAAAGGTAATTCTCGAGACTCTGCTGCAAGAAAGCTTCTCTGGTTCGCAGCAAGCGTTGATATTCACGGTCATCAAGATCAAACCATTGCTTTGCTTTGGCCCGAAACATTCTGAGAGAGTCTCTCTCTCGCCCCTCGGCAGTTTTCATCATGTCTTCCAAGCCAATAAGCTCTTTTTGCTTGCGATCACGCAGTTGCTCCACGCGTTTGAAATCTTCAAGGCTATCGGGGTTCAGTAACTGCTGATCACAGAAGGTTGCGAACCCATGGTAGACTCTTCCGGCAATTTCTCCTTCCGAGTCACCTTTTAGTTCTTTCACGGCTGGAGACAAGTAATCCTGAAGAATCTTATCCGGCTTTTCTAGACGGGCTTCAGCGACATGGTGACCCTGTACATTAGACATTAGAATGGGTTCGAAGGAAATGGGACCCGATACTGCTTACCAAAGTGACAAGTAGTTCCGCACGGCTGACGGGAATTGCCTGTTTATGTAGATCTCCCTGTCCCTTGAGTTGCTGAAGCATTCGAATTGAAGCGGTCATCTCGCCCTGGTCCCAGAGAACGTTGGCAAGGTCATACTTCGCAGCACCGTCAATATCAAGTCCTAGCTCTGCACAATGCTCGGTCAGTTTTGAAAGACCAATCGCAGACTTCAGAGAGGCCTGAGAAACACCATGGTTTCTAGTGATTTCCAACGACTGCCTGAAAACATTGGCCTCGAGCAAGCGAGCTTGTGCAGGACCAAGACCTGACAATGACTTGAGAACGTCATTCCTCCTGATCAATGAAAACAGAGCCTCGTGCCAACTGAGGATCTCCCCAACTTCATGGAAACTAGTATGGGATTAGCAAATGATCGGAAATGAGGCACACGAAATTTCACCTTTCAGTCTTCAGCCAGCTGCTTCTGGCCATCATCTGGCCCCATCCATTCTCGAGGTCTAGTGCCGACGAAAATCGGAATACATCACTCATCTCGGTCATGAAACCAAGCGCTCGCATGTCCCTCCGTAGGTTTATCGCGGAGCCGCTAGTATCAACAAGGGAATCCAGACATGATAGCAGACAGTTCTCCAGACATCCAGTAACCTCAGCCATGGAGGATGACTTGCTGAGACTTTGAAAAGCGCGAAAGACCGTTGCCAGCGGAGATGATTCCGAGGAAGAGAGAGGCACATCCCATTTTTGAAGACTCGTCGCTGCTTGAAGCATGCTATCGGAGGAAACGTATCCAATGTTTGGGGTGCCCACGGCGGCAGACATTGTGTGAGCAATTCCTTGAAGATTCGTAGAATTCAGAGCCTTCAAGACTCCGAAGGGATTTGCTGCGTCAGACATTTGTATTGCGCTGTCGTACATGGCGCTCTGAAAAAGAAGGTTTTTGAGTCCGGAACTCTCATACTCCAGTCTCTCCATGACTGTTGTCAATGATGAGCTTTGCTGGATCCCGTAGAAAAGATCTGGGTCATCAATATTTTTGAACACGTTGTGCAACAAATCAGCTGGCGGTTCATATTTGACAACAGACGAGCGGCGGGAACCGGTTATCACTCTTGAAGCTTGAATCTCCAGAAATAAAAGAGATGTCTTCTGTAACCCACATCGATGTGCGGCTGATGAGGCTTCGCTAAAGTCAATTTCTAGCCACCTATCGCGTTCAACTATTGTGGACTCCCTCGGTACGGGCTGATTCCGAAGATACAGGATGCAGGCAATCACCAGTCGGGCATGCTCCACTGTCTTCTCTCCAACGTCTGAAAGGATCTGGTTAAAAATGTTCGAGACAGAGTCCCGAACTTGTCCAAGTCTGTCTCCTTCTATCAGGAGGACATCATGCACGACGTAGGGTAGCAACTGCACTGCCAACCCAGGAATCACGTTGAGAATTTTGGGGATGGACCCGATGACTGGGTCATCGAGAGCGGCATTTGACAGAAACAGAGAAACGTTTCGGGCCCATTCAGCGACTGTAAGCTCAGATGCAGATGTTTCTTGGCGATCACATCGCTCGAGCTCTGTTGCCGAGAGCGATATTTGGGGGCAAGCGTACGGTCTCCAGACAAGGGCTTTCATCAAAGACTCGGGAATCACCTCAGCGCATGGTTGAAAGTCTGGGAACTCGGTGATTTTGCTGAGAATGAGCTGCAAGGTGCGCTCGATGATGGCAGCTTCCACATTGTCATGAATCGGTAGCTTTTTGCAAAGAATATCAAGAATGCTCGCCTTGGAAACACAGAAATTGTCAGTGTCCTCATTCATGTTTGGTTCCGTGAATAGTGAGAGATCCTGTTCCCGTTGAAGGTCTTCGTGGATCTTGCCTGTCGCAGCAAAGGAGCGTCCAATAGCTTGGGCAGCCCATAGCCGGTAACCATCTCCCCCGTGAAATTGATGAAGAGTCTGCCATAAGGGAACGATCTGAGTGGTTGGTAACAGTGCTTCGACGAACTTGCTGGGTCCTGCGCTAGAGGTACCCTTGAACTCAGGGCAAAGCAATGACAAAACCAGATCCCCTAGGGGCTTACTCAACAAAGGATTCCCTGTGCCTCGGTCCTTAAGAATTTCGAATATCAGTTCCCCGTCTGCCTGCGCTCTGAAGGGACCATCCGATTCGGAGAACGTGCCAGTTAGCGCAAAAAGCCGCGAAACGGACTCTTTGGTGTCTGCGCTCCATTCAGGGGAAGAACAGTCCTTTATGAAGTCGTGAAGCCACGTGTGAAACTTCTGGGTGTCCGACAGCTCAGGGTTCAATTGATTCCCCAGGTCTGTGGCCTGTAGTGACGAAAGATGTTTGCGGAGAATGACCAGTGCAGAGACGCAAATACCAGCCGCAAACCCTGGTTTCTCAATTAGGTTCTCTTTTCCAGCTTCCAAAAGATACCAGAATATCCCCACGGCATCTGCAGAGCAATGCACTTCAGTTAGAAATGGTAGAAGGGCATGGAGCAGCATCTCATGGGGGTAGTCCCTCAGCATAACGGGTCCAGCAAGGCAAACAAGAACCTTGACCTTTCGAATGACTGAACAAGTATGAAGTGATCCGAGCGCGGGGTGAATAGATTCGAGTAATGACCGGCATGCAAATAAAGCCAGCGTCGGTGTCCATATTGAATCAAGCTCGAATCCTGCTCGCTTGCATAGAAACTCGATTTCATCCAAAAGATAACGAGCTCGGAATGACGGCTGCTGATTCGCGGGCAATGTGTTGAGGACTTGAATTTTGCTGCTGATGTTGTTGTAGATGTCCAGCGCATAACGAAAAGTTGGTCGTTTGGAGAACGCACGTTCGATTTGGTCGTATCGATCAAGAGCTTTCAGAAAGTTGGCAACAATTTGAGGGAAATGAATTTCAATCTGGGTCATGAAGTCCTCGATTCCTAACGCTTTTTTCAGGCGGGTTTCCGCTCCTTGAGGTTGACTATCTTGTTCTGGCGGGGTGCTGATGTCTCGTGCAATGCTATATGCCTCGGACTTGTGAAATGATTCTTTTAATAGTTCTTCGTAGGAGACATCGATTGCATTGGCAAATTCTTGGGTTTCGGATTCTTTGCCGCGCATCACCATCTGCCCAGTGATTTCGTCCTTGACGTCAACTAGCATTTCTTTGAGACTGTGGTACCCGAAGATACTGAAAGGCATCGTGAAGACAGCTTGCGTTTGCATCCAAGTATAAAGTATCTGGGGTGCAAAAAGTCGGAAAAGTTGCCTCGAGTCGTGTAGTTCGAGGGCGGTTGAAACGGAATTTGTACATCTCTGGGCATATCTTAGGGAGCTGGGCACCTGAGGAGGTGTTTCGAAGATGTGATACATGCTTCGACGGAGCAAAGTGTGCCACTTGGAGGCTAAGCGCGATAAAACGAACAGGCGAAGTGCGATTCCTTCAACCCAATCAGGATCCCGAGGTAGACTTTCCAACACGTCGTCGAAAATTGCATCGTGATTCTCGAGAGTAAATTTCCCAAATAAGGTGGGAATGAAGCTGGCAACTCCAAACTTGACTTGGATATCTCCCTCCTGGAGGACTTTGAAGAGAATGGTTCGAGGTGATGGAAGCGATTGGTCACTTCCGTATGAAGGGCAAGTGTTCAGAACTGTCTGGACTAGCTCCGAAAGAGCGATATAAACATTCGACGAGGCTCGTCTTCTCGCCAGTAAGACCTCTATGCACCAATTGTACAGATCCCCTGCTGATATGTTCAGGTCGTCCCTCCCGGCATCGGCCCATGAAGTGACAAAACTTGTCATCATACGAATGCAGAGTGTGTGAGAGGTTTCACAGCATTCCATTTCATACGACTGCAGGCACTTTTCACCCAAGTCTTCGAGAATTCTTAATAGGTGATCGCGATGCATTGTCGAACACAAATCATAAGCCCCAGGAAGAATTGATTGGGCTGATAAAAGGTCATCCTCATTCAAATTCGTCAAATATTCAACGAGCGTTGAGCTGGTGTCACCATTCGTCTCAATCTGAGCATGCTTTTTTGAAAATATAGACATCCAAACCGTCATATACCGTTCAAAAGTCCCAGCATCTGAGAGCAGAGTAGTCGATTGGCGATTTGCAGGAAGATTGGCTAGATCAGTTGGTTGGTGGTCATCTTCATTCATCATTCGGTCGTCTATGTCCATTAGATCTCCCGGGTCAGATGATTGTCCCTTCAAAACTTCCCGGCGTCTCTCAAGGACACTAGCTAGTGGGTCAATTAGCGACAAGATGCCAGGACAGACAATGGATGCGTGGGCTGTTGAATCTATGGATGAGATAATTGGAGACAGCAGTTCAAGTATGGGATTCATCATGTCAGAGTCGGTGCTTGATAAAAAGTCGCATAGCTCCTTCCACAAGAATTGACGATTGTATCGGAGCTCCTGCGATTGCAGGGTAGATTGGTGTGGCAAAAATTCCTCGTAAAGGGCACACACGATACAAAAGGACGCATAGATCTGTAACAGATCCGCAGTGATGTGGTGTGATTTGTTTTCAATCATAGTTTTCCATGTATGAACGAACGTGTCCGACTTTGAGTGCAACAACTCCAAGATCACCGCATCATCGGGGACTTGTTGGATTGAAGGTTTCAGAGTCCAGGCTTTCTCTTTCATCCGATAATTTGATTTTTCGATGATGGTGCCAACATCAAAAAGATACTTCAAGATGTCATGGTTCTCGCGCAAGAAAAACCAAGTCTTCCCAATTGGCCCTGTCAGAGTTGCAACCTCATGACAAGAAGGCTGGAATGGCCGATTGGTGCACGCAAAAAAGAGGTTGAGGAGATCCGGCGGACGCGCAAACAAAGCGATTTGGGCCATCTGGATCCGATTGGGCATTGTCCCTGTATTCATATTTTTAGCGACTCATAACAGAAGGACCCTTGGTGATCTCCTACCAATGGCCCAGACCTCTTTCAGCCAGGTACAAATTTTCTTTGGGGCATCTTGCATTCTGTCAGAGTTGAGCTGTGTTCGTTTCTGAGCTATCAAGGCCCACAAGCTCAACGATGCATCTGATATAATAGCAGGACCACTCGAATTGGCGGAAGATACGATCACCCGCGCAGCTTCCGCCACGTCAGAGAACTCTAGCAAATCTGCTGCTATTATTGTTTCAAAGAGCTTGCAAGCCGCTCTGGATACGACAACGGAAGAAAACGCTCGACCCGCGAGATCTAGTACCCAAGGCCAGAAACGCGCGAATGTGGCTAGCTTGGCACAATCACTATTTGCGATGCTATGCTGGTCGTTAGCGACTAGACAACAGAGGGCAACTTGTATCAACTACCTTGCCAAGGCTATCATTGTCCACGAAGACACTGTGCCATTGTCATCCGTGATGTTCGGGATCATTTGCTGCAGCAAAGTCACCTTCTTCTCAACATCAATCTCACTCTGTAGGAAAGGTATCAGCTGCAATGCACAGATTCTTCGCGAGCCATTTGCGAATAAGGCATCTCGAAGCACGTCATCCATTCCGTTGCTGAGACGTTGTCTTTTGGCGGATGCTTCGCTAGTCGAGTCGCGACTAGATACCCGAGCAACAACATCCTCAGACAACTTTAACAAAGTTGCAATGACCCAGATGAGTGTCCAGCTGTGTTCTGATCGACAGTTGCTCAGTCGAGGCCCATAAAATGGTCGGCTCTGGTCCATGGGTGCTTGAAGAAATACGACCTCGTCAATCTGCAACAATTCTCTCTCAACCCGCTGGATGTATTCGGAGTGGAGCGTACTCGCCAGTCCCCCAATTAAGTGGGCCAGAGATTCTGAGGGTCTCGTTTGCGACATGTCAACCAGAATCACTGTGCTCAGGATCAAAGTCACAAGTAACTCGTCCCTTAGGTTGTGAAGCTTTGTGGTCCATAGGCGTCGGATTACTGGAACCAGTTCCAAGAGAGTTGATCGAGCGAGCTCGGTTTGATCAAAGAGGATTTTTGAAACGACTGTATTAATGCTACTGAAAGCAAGTTGGGGTGCATTTCCAGCCATCAGAGACGGCGACTTGACGAAACCCACCAGGCATTGTAGGATATTCTCGGCTGCAGCCTGGACGGGGGCAGTTGGACTTGCTGTCAGGAGCTGGATACACACTACAACTTCCCCGATGGCATTTCTATCGCCCACATTTCTGTCCCTAGCAGCAGGTGCCAGTGCCGTCCTGGATGGAGTCGAACGACTGTCGCTGACATCGAGAGAGTCCTCAAGTGCAGACCGATTCTCACTGCGAATGCTGAGTTGGCTCTCATCGCTCTCCTCAAAATTGACTGTTGCCAAACAGAAATCAATAATTTTTTCCCATTGCGTATCCAGAAGATGCTCTAAATGGGGCGGGTAGTGTAAAAGAGAGGCCAGGCACTTGATGTAGTCCACACTGATGGACTCCCAAAGATCTCCTCCTGTGATAGGTATTGTCTCAGTAATATGGTCAACGATCGCGCGGACGGTCTTAGCTCTGAGGCTCCGTAAAAAGACGTCGACTGCGATTCGGATCACAGAGGCACATGCTGACACGCGGTTGGTAGAGGGTTTTCTCAAAGATGACCGCTGAGCCCGAACGAAAGAAGTTCGTTCAATGGCAATGAATCGAAACAAGGGCTCGAAGATCTTGAAAATAGCTTTATCATTGAGATTCAATCTAAAGACATGTCCAGATTAGAAATTGCAAGGCCGTCATCTGCGTTGGGGAAACTGACAACTTGACGCTTTGCTTGCTTTGTTGCAAGACATGTTTTAAATCTGAGAAATCCTTCAGTGGTGATCATCCAAATAGATTGTAGTCGATTCACACCGACCTGCTAGGCCATCAGTGCGCTCCTTCTGCTTATCCGACGACAGAAGCTCCAGCGCTTTGTCCAGGAAAATCTCCCCCATTGCGTTGAGGGGTGTTTTGTGTTCCCACAGACAATTGTCAACTGCAAATCAAACTTGACCCATCACATCTGCAGTCTTCCATCTTGCCAGTGAATTTGTAGTCGCGAAGTTGCGGTTGTTGTCGCGAGTCTGTCCGAGGGCGGCAGAACCACGGCGAGGATGACCGCCTGGAATTTCGAATCGCGTTCCGCCTTTTCTGAACAAACAAAGCTCCGAGCTACCCTTCCCAACTTCTTCGCCCCGCGCCGCCATGGCAGACCTTCATGATAACCTGGCAGGCCTGCGTGGCTTGTATCAGGATCTTTCCACTGCATCAGATGGCTCATTAGTGGCCATCGACCGTCTATGCATGGAATTGGAGACGCATATCGAGGATTTCCGCAAACTCCTAGACAGACCTACGAAGAACAATACCAGTCGGCAATCGGTAACATCCGGTGAGCAATTATCTGTTCCTTTTTTTTTTATCTGATATTCGTGACTTGGAGCCGACTAACTTGAGTTGCGACGGCACAGGAAAAATTACCATCGACGATGTCGAATACTCGGTCAACCGAGATTTTCAGGAAGGCGCACTACAAGTGTCTGATGCTCTGAATATCGATGAGCTAGAGGCTGCAAAAATGTTTTTGGCTGCTCAAGAGGATTCGCAGCGTCTAGACCGGCCCCCGTTAATTACTGCGATCATGCGATTTCACGAGCGCCGACATTTCCTTCTCGAGTGTTTACGTTTGGTACTACGTGGAGCTACAGATGACGATGAGGATGAGGATCGGGATACGCAACTTCGAGTTCTTTTGTCCGAAGCTATGTCGCTGATTCTCGACATCAAGGATGGTCAGTTGCGAAACGCATCGCTATTTGCAAGGAAGGGCTTGGATTCCATGGCGGACATTGAGAAATGGCTATCGCTTCTGAATGATCAGGCTCAAAAATTACCAGTTCTTAATGGTGACCATGATGTCGACGTTGTAGAAGCCATTGAATACCAAAGTCGCAGTCTCCAGGAACAGCATGAGTCTCTCGGGGCTATTCTCTTTTACCTTTTCGGGAGCTCATGGCTGAGTGCTGAAGATTTCCGTCTCCTGGTCGCCCAGTTGAAAAGGCTTGAACGCTTCGACGGTCTTTTGATCCATTACATTCCTGGCATAATTGCCTCTTTCAATCGCTACGGTTCCCCTGCAGGCAACCCGGGGATTTCGCACTCTGAAGCTCGCGGCCTACACACCCTCATAACCACATCTCAGAATGGGCAGGCGTGGAGGCTACCTGATTTTCATGCTGCTATCATTGCGCTTTGGCTGTCTGCCTACAGCGCGTGGTATTTTGAAGATGATTCGTCGAATCCGCCTCCCTCGGGTACCTCCGAAAAAGACGCGAAATCAAACACCAAAATGTTCATGGGGGCCCTCAATGATGGTGCGCTTGATTTTATGCTTGCCATCTGTTCCAGTGTCAACAGTGAGGAATGGGCCGACCCCGCTCGAAGCTCACTAGTAGCGCTCCTCCTGAAAGAAAGTGCCATATCACTCCCCGAGTCATGGTCTTGCAATCAATACATGAAGCTACTCTTGATGGAAAATTTCGGCGCTTTTGTCGAGTCGTCCATTGAGAATATGCCTGATGCAATCCGGTTGCTCAAGTCGGAAGAGGACACACAGCGGTTGAACCAGCTGACGGCGATGCGAGATGGCCTGACATCGGGCCCCCATCGAGGTCCGATTGAGGTACGGACCCATCTCGAGTCTTTCTTGATGATTATATCATTTGCATTCGAGCATCGCCCAAATGCCGCTTCATCATTTTGGGAGGATCCTGATGCTAACCTTTATGGTTTTCTTCAATGGGCCTCCAAACGCCAAACTGTTCCTCGAGTGAGCGCGTTTTGTGAGACGCTATGTGCCATCTCCGAGGGCGATGAGAATGCTTCCGCTGCCCACAGATTTTTATCGGAGGATGAGACGTTCATGTCTTCCAAATTGAAACGCTCCACAAGCATGAGCTGGACACAGATGTTTGCCGAATTGCAACTTTACCGTTCTCGCATTTTGGAGAAGCCTTCCACGGGCACAGCTCAGCAGAGCTTACGCGCCAGCAGGAAACAGGATACTGTAGACATGAATGAGCCGGAAAGCCCAGTTATGTTGACATGCTATCTCCGACTCATGGGGCATCTTTGCAAGCAAAGCAAGGCCGTTCGCGAGTGGATGTGGCAAAACACATCCTTCCCTATTGTCAGCAGCTTACTGGACCTGTGCAGCGAGCTGACACCGACTCATGTCAGAGCAACTGTTTTTTCCACGCTCTCAGCGATGTTAACCGACAAAACCGCAATCAATGGCAACGAATTGTGGGTCGCGCTTGACCAGTGGGTTTCAGGCGGTTCTTTGAAACCCACCGAAGCTGGCAAAGTACCGCTCGTCTCCAATCCTCCCAAATGGCATGAGCAACAAACATTGGGTCGAATTGGGATGAGCCTTGATCAAACACATGCATTTGTGGTCCTCATTAAATCTCTTTTTGATCTGCCGTCTGATTTGACCAGCATTCCGCTAGCTCTGCCGTTCCCGGAGTACATAGGTGCGGGATATCGTACGACTGGCATTGAACCATACGTCGATTTCGTCCTCGGGCATGCTTTCCCCCGCAAGTTTGATGATCCTCATGGCTACCAGTCTCGGTTTTTAACTTTTCACTGCCTGGATTTCGTTGTGATGAGTCTCAGGACTTTCAATGAGGACCTCGTCACACTTGCATGTCAGCAGTCACCCGATTTTGAGCCTGCAATTACACCCTCAAACATTACCTCCTATGTTCAACTTCATCCCTTTGCCCGTGTGATGGAATGGCTTTTCAATGAAGATGTCCTCAAAGCCCTCTTCTCAATCAGCCACCAGGATGTCACCAAAGTTGCTCATTCATCTTCTGATTCCGTTCTGGTCCTCACATTGCTCCGCAGTCTCGAGACTATGGACTTGATTCTGGACCTCCAGTCGACGTATCTGCACATTGTTAAACCCTTGGCTGAGGAACGAATTGGAGCGAATCGGACTCCTGTCGCAAACTCTTGGCTGGCTTCCTTTGAAGATGGCGTGCTCAATAACTTGACTATCGTTCCCGCGCTTTGTCTGTACTGTGGCACAGGACATCAGCAACTTACGGTCACCTCGATGACATTGCTAGAAAAGCTCACAAGCTCAAACAAGTTGAACAAAATGTCAACACCAGGGATCATGAAGTGGCAATCCTCGAACAAAATTGTCGAAGTTCTTTCCTCCGAGGTGGATGTCGACAGTGTCATTCGTTCTCTAGTCACGCAAATGGAGCCAGATCCTAGAGAGTTTGAGTGGGGCCCGGACTCAGCCGGGTATATCATCAGAGAGAGTCTCTTAGCGCTTTTGAACCGCTCCTTGGGGATGATCAGGGATCGGCCGACGGTGGCACATCTCTTGATGGGCTTCAAATGCGTTGGCAACATGTTGGACATTTCACCAGAAGGTTCTTTCGCCAATGGCATGTCGATGCTGCATGCAATCATTGAATTTTTGCAAATGTACCCAACTGGCTTTAACGGAAGCATCACCTCATGGACGACTCATCTTAAGTGCATCGCTTTTGAGACCCTCAGTCACCTGTGGTCTTCAACACTTGCCTCTCATTTTACTCTTGTTGAAATGCGTGCTCAAGGGTTCCTGGCGGGAATGTTGGCCGGTCAGCCGCTTGTTGGTCCAGATACAGCATGGGACAACTTTCCAATAATATCCGAAGAGTTTTGGCTCTTAAATGGGTCTTCAGCGCTGGCAGAGTTCCTGCTCCTCCGAAGCCACCTGTATGCATATGCTGCGACAGAGATCCGCTCAGCCGCCAGGGTCGGATCTTCAACGCTTCAAGCGGAAATTCTCTCCAACTTGCTCGGCAATTCTGCTATGGAGAACGGTGATCCCATGTCTATGCCGTCCGTGTTTGACCTATTTGACTTCGCAGACCTGCCCATAGAACAAATTTTCAGCCTTCCAGACCTTGAATACCTCAAAGATGTGGCTGGAGAAGTCTTTTGGCAGAGTGGCGATGAAAGGGCTCGTCTCACAACTGCTGAGATTGAACAATTGATCCAAATTCGCAGAACAAAGCTCTTGGCTGCGGGGACTCTCCGGGATGAGGAGTCTTTCAATGTGGAAGCGAATAACTTGAAGCTCTTTCTTGAGGCAACACAAAAAGCCCAACGCATCAAGAACAACCGCTTTCTTGCCCTTCGTTCATGGGTAGATCTTATTACCACAATGCTGACCTGTTCCGTCCTCGATGATGTCAGCAGACCGACTTTCATATTACATGCCATTCAATTGATTCTCTCCAAGCTCGATGGGGCCATCTCAAAGGAGTCACTGGAGGCTCTCGAGCTAGCGCGACTAGCTGAAACATTGATCAGCAGGCTTACTTCTGATCTGTCTGCAATTCCGGCTTCTAGAAGTGGCGACGTCATTGATGAGAAGCTCCATCAACTTTTTCAAGTCTCCGCACGAGGTATTATGCTCTCCTCCGGAAGCGTAGCATTGAGAGAAATGCTCTACACCATTTGTTCTCATTACATTACTCGGATCACATCACCCAACTCAACGCAAGATTCTACGCATGACAAACTGCGGTCTCAGACTCAACAACTTGTCAAGACAGCCGGCGCCAATTTTATTGACAGGATCTGCGATGATGCCTACGCTGGTCAGGATACGTGTCGTGCCGCGGCTCTTTTGATGCTTAACTGTTTGGCCGTTCTAGATAGCCGAACTGATTGTATCTTGGCCAGCATGATATCACGCTCAAATTCCCTCAGCTTATTCCTGGACGCTATCCGATCGTTGCCAGTTGAGCTTCAGAACGCGGATGTAGCCGGTAAGACAAACCACTTGGGCTATTCCAATGTTCTTTGCTAATATGAACGCTATCTAGAAACTCCAGTATTGCTTGATTACTACGAATCACTGCTGGCTTTACTCCAGGCACTTTCTCAAACGAAGAGTGGGGCAATCTTTGTTCTGCAGTCGGGTCTTTTCGACAGCGTGAAGGAGTCGCGGCTGTTCGCTACTGACCCTGACATTGGCATTGGTAAGTCTTGGCCGGACCATCGGTCATGTGCCCTATCCTTGCTGACACATCCAGATATGCATATTCCAGATGCCCTCAAGAAGTACTATGGTCTTCTTTTGTGCATGATCCGAGTGATTGTGTCTTCTGTCTTCTGTCGGGGCATTCATAATGAGCAAATCAAGTCGCAAACTCGAGCCTTCCTTGCTGAAAACCGCCCATGTATGGTGGGGGTTTTCAAACGATATGCCCAAATTAGTGGTAGCACAAGCCCCGACCATCGCGAGGTGCTGTGTGAACTCGTCAAATCCTTCATGGCTTTGGTGACTGCCAGTAATTACGTGGAGGTATGTATACTGGAATATTCCAAGGGTCTTGATGTACTAACCGGTTGTAGTATGAGCAAGAGAAGGTGCAGCAGAACAACCTGCCCACATTATTCTCATAAGCTTGCATCTGACGAGGGGGACCATCATGCATGGATCGAGGAGAATGGACGTGTACTTTACTATATGCGTGCAATGCTAGCGCGTTACTTTTTGAGATTTAGCGAATGTCAAAATTTGTTCTGGGTTTCATGTCCTTCTATATACCAGTAAGCCGGTCTTGTGGTTCAGCACGGACCCAACCTCCGTATCTTATCGCCGTGCGGAGCCAACTTCGCAGGGAGACGTCAATTCCCCTCAAACCCTCCAACTCCCACCGATCACCTTCGGGACATGATCAATCAGCCATCTAAATCCCTCGCTAAACACCCCCTCGTCTCGGATTGAACCGGGTCGATGCAGCAGCACTCGAGCGGCGACACCGAGCGGAGCGGTAAACGCAAATCGTCCGGCAAGAGGAAGCTTCCCGATCAAGGAGAGCCAACACATCCGCACTCGCAACGTACCATCTCCGAGCTGTTGTCGAGGAAGTCGGCTAACGGCACTGCAACTACATCGAATTCGAAACGATCCCGCTACTCCGTCTCTCCTCCTCGTGCGACCGCCGCTCATCCGCCCTCGCCTAGCAAGATGTATAACTTTTCCGGCTCGCCCCCAAGCAACGGCGCGGCTTTCCTCCGGACCAGTGCAGGCTCAAATGCGAATGCGCCCATGGCCAAATCACCGGCTTCAAATTCGGGCCCTCGTCATAAAAACTTCACCCCCAATGTTGGCGCCCGGAAACTAGTTGTCAAGAACCTCCGCACAAAACCCCGAGCAAATCACGAGCCATATTTTGATAAGATCTGGTCACAGCTTGATGCGGCATTTTCGGATATCTTCGATGGCCGGGAACCTGAGACCTCATTAGAGGAACTCTACAAGGGCGCGGAGAACATCTGTCGACAAGGCCGGGCGACCATGCTGGCCCAGAAAGTCCAGGACCGGTGCAAGGGATATGTCTCTGGGAAACTTCGTGAAAATTTGGTGATGAGAGCAGGAGGGGTGACCGACGTAGATACATTGCGGGCAGTGATTGATGCGTGGTCGGCATGGCATTCGAGACTAGTAAGTGGTGGACAAAGGGCTTCACACGGCTTACATGGACTGACTTCATATAGATCACGGTTCGCTGGGTCTTTTATTACTTGGACCAATCGTTCCTCTTGCATTCAAGAGAATTTCCAGTGATTCATCAAATGGGACTAACCCAATTCCGTTCCTATGTTTTTGCTGATAAGAGTCTTCGTCCGAAGATCCTACAAGGCGCATGTGATCTGGTCGCGGCAGACAGAGGGTTGGAAACGGGGACGATGTCCGATCCGCCATTACTGCGGGCTGCTATCGATCTTTTCCACAACCTTGACGTTTACAATAGCGATTTCGAGCCCTTGCTCATTCATAAATCGCGGGACTTTATCACATCATGGGCTCAGCAAGAAGCGGGAGGCTCTCTTGCATCGTATGTTGCGAATAGCCACCGCCTGGTCGAACGTGAGGTAGAGCGGTGCGGGTTATTTTCGCTGAACCGGAGCACCAAGCAACAATTATCGGAGCTTCTGGATCAGATTCTGATCTTGGAGCAAGAGGATGTCCTTTTGAGTCAGTCTGATATTCTTGGTTTGTTGCGGTCTGGGAATAGGACCGCGTTGAAAGAGCTTTATACCCTTCTCAGCCGGCAAAATCTGGAAGGCAAACTTAAAACCGCTTTTAGCAGCTATATTGTTGAAGACGGCTCGACCATTGTCTTTGATGAAAAAGCAGATACCGATATGGTGACTCGTCTGCTTCAATTTAAAGAACAACTTGACGGTACCGTGGCCAGCTCTTTCAATGGTGATGTACAACTCGGTCACACCCTTCGAGAAGCCTTCAATCGTTTTATGAATCTCGGTCGGAAGAGCGAATCGGCTGGCGGCACCGATAATCCCAAGGCTGGTGAAATGATCGCCAAGTATGTCGATCAGCTGCTGAAGGGTGGTTGGAAGATGACAACCGGTCAACAAGGTGCGGCCCTGGCGGATGAAGACGCTGAAATCGATCGGCAACTCGACCAGGTGCTCGATCTCTTCCGATTTGTCCAAGGGAAAGCGGTCTTCGAGGCATTCTACAAGAACGATCTTGCCCGGCGTCTGTTGATGGGCAAAAGTGCCAGTGACGATGCGGAAAAGAGCATGCTCGTTCGTTTGAAAAAAGGTTGGTGCAGTCCCATGCATGTCGATCTCCCAGGTTTCTAACATTCAACGCAGAATGCGGGTCTGGTTTTACACACAATTTAGAGTCTATGTTCAAGGACATGGATGTTGCTCGCGACGAGATGGCCGCGTACAATTCAATGCAACGGGAGCGAGACCGCAAAGATCGACCTCCGGTCGATCTCAACGTGAGCGTTCTCTCGTCGGCCGCATGGCCGACGTACCCCGACGTCCCCGTGCGGATTCCGTCATCCATCGCAAGTTCGATCGGCGAATTCGAGAAGTTCTATCACAGCAAGCACACCGGCCGCAAACTCATTTGGAAGCATCAATTGGCTCACAGCCAGCTCCGCGCTCGATTTCTCCAGGGCTCCAAGGAGTTGGTAGTCAGCTCGTTTCAGGCGATTGTCCTGCTGCTTTTCAACGACATCGGAGATGAGGAGAGCCTGAACTATGCCCAAATTAAGGAAGCGACAGGTCTCTGTAGGTTTCTCTTCTTTCGTCATGCGTGGTTATAGGGTAGTTCTAATATTCACTCACAGCGGATCCCGAATTGAAACGAACCCTGCAATCACTCGCATGCGCCAAGTATCGAGTATTGAGCAAAAAGCCCAAGGGTAAGGAAGTGGACACCAAGGATGAGTTCACGTACAATGCCGGCTTCACGGATGCCAAGCTCCGCATCAAGATCAACCAGATCCAATTGAAAGAAACCAAGGAAGAGAATAAGGTGACTCATGAACGGGTAGCCGCCGACCGGCACTTTGAGACCCAGGCAGCCATTGTGCGCATCATGAAGAGTCGCAAGCAGATCAAGCATGCGGAACTGATAGCAGAAGTCATTGAGGCGACTCGGAGCCGAGGAACTCTTCAGCCAGCGGATATTAAAACCAATATTGAAAGGTATGTTTTTGCTCCAGTCGTGATTGTTTTGTTTTGTTTTCCGGTACATTGTCAGCACCAATGACTGACCACACCAGGTTGATCGAAAAGGACTACATGGAACGAGCGGAGGGCAACTCGTACACTTATCTAGCATAGAATCGACGCATTTCTGTCTTTTTGATTCATCAGTGTGTATCCAAACATATGCTGGATAGCCAACAATTGCCGGCAAGGAAGTTGCATTCCCACACCACCATTCATACCGACAGTACGAAGTACATATTTCCCTCTAGTCAATGCTGAGTTCTGATTCATCCACCGCACAGCCGTTGCCGATGAGGCCAAAAAGGTCATCGATAAAAAGAAATAGAAACGAAAATGCCTTACAGAATCGGAATAACTTTGGTCTAGACCTAGATCTAGATTTAGTTTTGGATCTAGGGGAAGGGAGTTAGTATGATCTATCCCCGCTTTTATAATTACAATTCCTATAACTCGGCGTTTAGATCAGTTGAGATCTATTCTATATCGCTTTAATCAGCTCGTACCACTTTGGCCTTTGTGCTATGCAGGTCTATACATCTCTTCCAATAAGGCTTTCATTCACGGAGTAATCGACCAGTTGACAAACTAATGTAACAATTTCACCAGAAAAAAGAACACAAACAAGAGGCTTCCAAGGTTCCTACCTCACATAACTGTACAGTCATGTTCAAACTCAGGCAGAGGGGGTAAAAATGTATCTGGAAATCTTCCACCTATCAAGTTTTTTGTACCATACAACCAGGCCCGAGCTTCATGAGTGTCGGGTAGATCATCGATTGAGGACGAGCACCGGGCCCATAAGTCGAGCTCTCCACCTTCCGAGGGCAGTAATTCAAAGGGGATTTTTAACTGAATACTACCATCACGAGCCCCATCCTCCTCATCGCCATCTTTGCCGGAGATGAGAATTGTTTTCTGCATTTCCAAGCCCAAGAGCTCATCAAGGTATTGTTTGATTCTTTCGGGGGCAAACCATATGGGTATTTCTTCGATTCTTTCGGGGGCAGACCATTTGGGTTTCCTTTTGTACCTGTATGGGACATTTGCGAAAAAAGGGTAGGAGTAAATTTCCCGCTTAGCGGCAATGACGCAGTACCTACCTAGGTAATACTTTTCAGTCCTTCGTTTTCTCGTGCTTGGATTGATTTATTGTGTCAATTCTAGTAGTAATTGAAAAATAATAAATTATACCTAAATTATTGGGTTTCTTCATGGATGATAGGTGTCCCTAGTGAATAAAGCTAGGGGAATAAAATATTCATCTATGTGTTGACAACAGTGAAATAGTCACTAAAAGCAAGATAGGCGAGATTAACCTTAAATTGAATATAGGACTAAGTTAAGACACAAAGTTTGAGGGCTATTCTATGATAGAAGATTTTAAAATAACTACAAAGTAAGGGGAGAGTCCACCAGTCGGTTGGGGCTCGAACCCGTGGGACAACGAACAGCTTTCAGGGGGGACCCTGGAACCGACTGACCAAAAATGGACCGTTGATTTTCATCATCCCGATCATCATCAACGTGGTCCAAATTGCAGCTCACCGCGTCTTGAACCACTGCGTAGAACCGAGTCCGTTGGGATTTTCGGCCCACGCAAGGGAGTCACGAGCAGCAGAAGTGGATCCGGCACATGATCGATGATCGCATGCAAATCCTGGGGGTTCAAAAGAAGTACTCTGTAGAACAATGGAAGATGCACAGTTGGATTGGATATCAATGATGGTGTCAATTCAAAACTGAACCTCCAGTGAGATCCCAATTCTCACCATCGGTCGTGACAATCCCCCGCATATTCTAGATTCTGTATCGAAGGGAGAGAAGAACCCCCCACATCGGATCTGACAGCGCGGGACTGCGCCTCTGATCCTGAAAGCACATCATTTTCTTTTTGGGCTTTTTTTTTTCTGGTCTCATGATGTCTCCACTTTCGAGCTTCGTGTTAATTCGTGTCAATTCCAATTGTTCAAGGAAACATTGCCGTGATGATGATTCAGGGCCAACCTCAATTGCCCTATGAATGAAATACATCATCATATACTTCCAATGGCTTCCGAAGAGGGGCCCAGTCGCCACTCGAGTTCTCTGGATCTTCTCGAAACAGCAACCCGAGGAAACGGTTCCGGTATTAGCCCAAAATTTAAAGTAGGTGGTCGGTGCGTTCCGGGAAACTTGCCTTTGGGGCGCAAGTCGGACGAGAATCAAGACGATTTCATTCGGGCGATAAAGTGGGCGTAGTGGAATCCACTGTGGAATCCACAGCATGATGTCGATGTACCTGGCGGCTTTCCCGCACACGGTAATCCGAAGCTCCAATTCCAGACCGATGTGGATTGCTCAATGTCCATGTGAACAAGAAAAAAAAAAGTAGAAATATCATCGAGAATACATAAAAGAGAAGATACTCCCCCCTGATTCGAATTCTATTATCTGTCGTGATTTTTGGTATGTGATCCCTTCGTATACTTCCCTTCTTCCCCTCATCGTGATAGTCCTGCCCCTCAAATGATGATCTCGATACTCCCCAATTGGCCCTTCTCGTCTTATTCCTGGTCTTCCGACACCGTCTAACAATCCATCCCAGTATCCGCGCTGCGTCAACCCCCCACTTTTTTGTCCCCGCCTCCTCTTCTCCCTCCAATCCGCATTTCGCTGCGCAGGGCACAATCCAGTTTCCTTGCTGGCTAGAGGTACTCAGACCTGAAACGAACCGCTCAGCCTTTGATCCTTGCTTGGCCGGTCCTCGTGACGACACCTCCCGTGGAAGCTTTTTAGCGACGACCATATCTCGCGTTCTTGCATGATAGAATTTCCCATTTCTCGAGACCATTTGTGATATCTTTTTCGAGTCCGAGTATATTTCGTTTCCACATTTCGGATCAACAATGCAGAGTGAGTGACTGTGCCCCACTCATGAGGGGAACTCTCCTCTTCCCCACTTACACACACCGCTGCGGTTTGCAACGCAGATGGTTGAATTCCTTTGAATTCCTCACTAACTGCTATTTCCAGCCAAGCACTTCTTCTCGGATCCGACCCATTTGGTTCAGACCGCGCTCCACTCCATCACTCTCACCAACCCTTCCCTTGCATATGATGCTGAACACAAGATTGTCTTCCGCCGACCGGATGCGCCCCGTAAGAAGAACAAGGTTTCCATCGTAACTGGTGGTGGCTCCGGTCATGAGCCCGCCTTCGCTGGTTACGTGGGCCAGGGTCTCTGCGATGCCTCGGTGGCAGGCACCATTTTTGCCTCCCCTTCTGCGGAGCAGATCCGCAGAGGCGCAATGGATCGTGTTCCCACCGATAATGGTGTTCTGATCATTCCCATGAACTATACTGGTGATGTGCTCAACTTTGGTATGGCCACCGAGAAGTCTCGGGCTGCCGGCATCAAGACCGAGTTCTATGCCATTGGTGACGATGTGGGTGTTGGCCGTGAAAAGGGCGGCAAGGTCGGCCGTCGTGGTATTGGTGGTGGTATTCTGCTCTTGAAGATGGTTGGCGCTTTGGCGGAAGCTGGGTAAGAATCCATGGATCGGAACCTATCGGTCCTTGCCGACTGACATCATCTAGTGCTTCTCTGGACGAGGTTTACTCCTTCTGCCACCTGACCAACAATAACTTGGTTACTATTGGTACTTCTCTGGAGCATGTCCACGTTGTTGGTCGTGGCGTGCCCGAGGATAGCATTCCCCATGGGCAGGCCGAGATTGGCATGGGTGTTCACAATGAGCCCGGCTCTCACCGCGCTCCGGCTAACCTGGTTGAGCTGGTCTCGACCATGTTGTCGCAGATGCTCGACCAGAATGACGCCGATCGTTCCTACATTACTCGCGTTCCCGAGGACAAGTTTGTTCTGATGGTGAACAATCTCGGTGGTGTGAGCCCACTGGAACTGTCCGGTATCGTGGACGAGGTGTACCGTCAGCTGGAGCGTGACTACCAGATTAAGCCCGTCCGTGTCATCCAAGGCACCTTCCTCACCAGTCTGAACGGTCTCGGTTTCAGTGCTTCGCTACTGAAACTGGTGGACACCGGATACGGCCCTGGCAAGTCCATGCTCGAGCTTCTGGACGCACCCTGCGAAGCCATCGGCTGGTCTGCTCCCATCAACACTTCCACCTGGGAGAACCGCATCGACACCCCAGTCCAGCTCAAAAACTCCAACCTTGCTGTTGAGAACCCCAGCAACGTGAAGCTTGACCTGGCTGTCGTGAAGAAGGTTCTTGGCGCCGGTCTGCAGCGCGTCATCAAGGCTGAGCCCGAGGTCACCCGCTTCGACACTATCGTCGGTGACGGTGACTGTGGAATCGGCCTCAAGCGCGGTGCCGAAGCTATTCAGGCTCTCCTGGACAACGCCTCGCCCGCCCTGAATGACGACATCGTCACTACCGTTAACCGCATCGTGACCGTCGTCGAGAACGTTATGGACGGCACCTCGGGTGCTATTTACGCCATCTTCTTGAACGCACTGGCTCATGGCCTGCGCGGACAGGACCAAGGCTCCGCTGTGCAGGCCACGACGGAGGTTTGGGCCAAGGCCATCAAGCACTCCGTCGATGCGCTGGGCCGCTATACCCCAGCCAAGCCCGGCGACCGCACTCTCATGGACGCCCTCGTGCCGTTCGCCAACACCCTCTTCGAGACCCGTGACCCGCGCGCCGCCGCTACTGCCGCCCAGCAGGGTACCGAGGCGACCAAGAGCATGAAGGCCAGCCTCGGCCGCTCCGTCTACGTCGGAGGCCAGGGAGAGTGGATGGGCAAGATCCCTGACCCCGGCGCCTTCGGTCTGGGTGAATTCCTCACCGGACTGGCGGAGGCAGTTTAAAGCGCTTGTCGCCGTATACTCTTCGCATAAATAACTATATATCTGGCCCGGCACCGGCATTCGGTGGACTGTTCTATTATAATCTTATGACGATCATGACAATGAAAATTACTTGTCTTTAGCTCTTCTTTTGTATAACTACTTTAATTAATTTGTCTAGACTTGACTTATTCGTAGTAGGTAGCAAGTGTATATTCAAAAAAGCAACCATCGAACCATGGTTCACACAACCTCTCACTAAGCCAGACCAGGCACGCATCATAGAACACAACTCTACCTCACAACCTTTGAAGCTACCCACATCACCAAAATACCTACACTACTTAGGTACCATGTCAATCTCAACATACCTATCAACAGCGATCAACTGGCTCAAACCCTTATACAACTACCGCCCCCTCAAAGACCCACCGGCAATCTCGAGTGCAGCCGAAATAGCAGAACTGAAAGTCCACATTCTTTCCCGGTTAGCAATACTGGAAGATATCCATGAGAAGATACGGGAATTGGTGGAGGATGTGTTGGAGGATGTGCTGCGGTTGGGCGTGTTGATGGAGAGTGAGGGTCTCGAGTTGAGTAGTAATTATTCTCGGGATGATGATGAGGTTGAGTCGTTGGCTAGCGAGGATGTATATTTTGAGGTGGATTGTTAGGGAGGACTGATGGGTCTTCCAAGTTCTTGTTGATCTGGTTATGGTTGCTTGTTTTGGCTTGTGGTTACTGGGGTTTTATTCGTGGACTCTGTGTCAACTCCAGCTGGTTGGATGTATCCCCGGGCCATGAATGTATTGGTTATTAGAATGCGGGGCAAAGAGGCTTAAGTGGCTCGGACAACCAGGGGAATAGTTACATACTTCGAGACTTGCGTGAACGGTGCTTCTCAATAGAATGTCCCCCACAACTACGAATTTGCGCAAACTGAAACATGACTTTCAAAGATTCCATTGCTACGGATCTTTGCTCCAAGTATGACGCCACCCTCGCTTCATTCTACCTGGTGAAAGACCAGGAGGACCACTATCCATAAAGTAAACGCCGGCAAAGTTGTTTTTCATTCCAATCCAAGATCGAATCAATCAATCACCATATTCTCCGAAGGTCACCGTTACATACAGACGTTACCTCGAAGAAAAGGTGTCGATCGGTGCAGCTTCAAGGGTGACGGCCAGAAGCAAGGGCGAGAGATATCGCAAAGTAAACAGGGTATCGAGATCGATTACATGATGGGTCTGCCACTCAGCCGCGGTGGGTGTAACTGGCGGTGAAAAGCAGCAAGAAATTCAGACCATCCCGCAGATCCAAGCTCGGGAAACCAAGTTGTTACCTGGGCGGGATGGGCGAATACTAGGTAGAGTAGGTTGCGACGACGAGCTCAGCTGAGCAGGATGAGAATGACCGAGTCACCACGGAGAAACCTGTATAAGCATGAGTTAAGAGCTCAGAATATAGCAACGAGCGAACACAGCCCAGGCAAGGACCACGGTCTACTTGCGACGTACATCTTGCTCACGAAACGATCCTTGTTCACACCCTTCCCCTTGTTTCCCTTGGGCTTCTCAGTCCACATCTCCTTCACGTTCTCCAGCACCATGTTGCAGTGTCGGTCAAAGGCCTTGACACGGGCCAAGAGCTTGCGGTTGTTGCGGCACGAGATCAGAACCTGGGTGTGGGTGCGGGTTGCGGTCTGCAGAAGCGACAGCGGACCGGCGGTGAGCTCATGCTCTTCGACGAGAGCGACCTCATATTCCCTAATGTGCGATGCACGATTAGTCTCTTCTGTTTCATGTATGTCTGCCGCGCATGCATTGGAATGTGATGGAGGGGATTGTCGGTCGAGGGGCAACATGTATCGCGGTCAATGCCCCGCACGCTTCTGAATCAGGCAGAAACTGATAGACAGGGATATGAAAGTAATCATTGGGGCATTCGGGGATTAATGAGAAAGCGGGAAGGGAAGAGCACATACGTGAGCTCGCTCTTGGGCTTGTTGAGCAGATCTCTGTTCCGAGTCAGCAGATGTCGCAATGAGTCATTCGGGTGACACTTACTGAATCTTGGGGTCCGGAGCTGTCGACATGGTGTGTAGGGGTGGGATATAAAAAGGGCCTGACGCTGCTGAGAGCTTCAAGTTTCGCGCGGTCAGATTCGACACAGTCACCTGACTTTGGCCTCAATTTGTAGGCGTCAAATTTCTGGTAGCTCGGGAGTCGAGGCACCAAGGCATCCACCGCGCGATCATTCGCGGACCCGCGATTGGCTGTCACGTCGCGTACACGCTTGTTTAGAGATCAGCGATAGCTTCAACCACCCGCGCATGCAAGGTCTTCTTTAAACCTCCACCCTCCTCTGTCGGCTGCAGCTCCTTCCCCCTTCCTTTCCATTTTCCCCTCTCTCCCTGTGTGGCCTTTCTCAATATTACCCCTTTGGGTCTCCAGTACGAGCGGTCTGCTCTTCTTGGACGCCATTCGATCATTGACATTCCAGTCCTGTGCAGGTTGCTCCACCACCACCTGCATACGCCATTCTCCCGGCCGACGAGATTTTTCCTCGATATGCTTGGCTGAGAGATCGGCTTCGTCCCCCTCAATCCCCCTTCCGAGTGCGACGTGGGCTGCATTGAGGTCGATTATTTTCCTGAACCTGCCCTGCCACCTCGATACCTATCTTTCCAGCCAACAACGAGCTTGCGTCCCAACACCTACCACCTCCTACTCGTCTGTGAACTTGTTGGATTATACACCTCAATTTTCGTGTATGGTGGACAACAATACCTGGTTGAGATGGAATCTCAAGACGGAATCACCGTCTGCCCAATGAGGCGTATGGACCTTGACCTATTACCGTGAATGGCTGGATGCTAAATAGACAATCATACAGTCAAAGTCCTGTACACATTCGATAACGAGAACAAGACCAATTGTCTCGCTCGGTGGCCGCATGTGCTAGATATCCAAACGGCCTACCTGGATGAGCAAACTCCCATCGGTGTGATCGAATTGAAAACATGTATTCAGGCAATCGTCTCCGCTAGGTTTGATTCCCTTCTCAGGTCCTCGAAGGTCATCAAGTGCTCATACTTCCTCGTTTAGTCCCGAATTGGTGGCACAGTTAGGGAAAGACTACACTGTGTATGCTTACGACTATTCCGAATATGAGACCCCTCTGGTGGGACAAGGCATGCTATCATGGGTCCTAGCCAATTCTTCGCCTACACCGGATGCTCCGGCCCATCAATCCAAGACAATGGTCACCGGCCGCGTTTGCAAGAACCCGCTTGCCCTCTTCTCCAAGGGCGCCCATGAGACGTTGGAGGTCAAGCTGCGGTTGGTGCCGGTTCCTACAGTCAAACAAAGCGAGTATCTCGGTAGCATGCAAAAATACCGGGAGTCGAGCCAGACCTCTTCGCATGACGTGGATACTCAGTCCTGGTCCAACTTTACGCGCCAGAACCCTGCCTCGATGGAAGGCTCTCGAAAATCCGACAGGGTCCCTTCTCCTATGAATCAATCCGGTATCGAACATTTCCACCAGCTGCTGAGCGAAGGCGCCACCCCACGCGAGTTCTCTAACTACCATGCCACCGAGTCGGTACGCTCAGTGTCGCCCACCCATTCGTTCACTGCCCCCAGCAGGGTATCAACACCGGGTGGATTGAGAGCTCCGATGCAGCAACAATCCCAACAATCACAATCGCGGCACGCATTCCCAAGCAGCGATATAATTCGTCCTTCTTCGAGCGCCTCCATGCGAGATGTTGACTCTCCAAACGAAGGATCCCATAACCGGCGAGGATCAATTCACTCTGGTTATGGAAGTGGCGGCGAGGATACCGCGGAACCGCAACAACGAAAGAGGGCAAAATTATACCAGGCCTCCTGGCCAGGCAAGTCCAATATGAACATTGAACGGCAACCGAGCTCGCTCCGAGTAGCTGCCAGTACCGCAGCCTCTGTCCGCATTCATCGCCCAACCCCAGTCAATCCCTCCATTGCCGTCGAACAGTCACATGAAGAGCCTGTTCGTCCTCCCACCCCTATATCTCGTCCTGGTGATGGCAGCCGTCGGAAAAGACTGCCATCGAGCTCACTACGGGAATCCTCGACTACCATCAATAATTCTTCCTATACTTCGCCATACTTCAACAGTGATGAGGTTTTGAGTACCGATCAAACATCTCATTCGCCGGAGGATGCTCGCTACCAAGGTCTCTTTGAGCCCCCATTCAGCATGCCCTCATCTCCTCCCATCTTAGATTGCCGACTGGCATCTAAATCCAGTCCTGTCTTGCCCCCAAACTCTCTTGACGCCGATTCGGGGTTCATGAGTGGTGGCTTGGAAGACTACATGGATGATGATGCAGAGACTTCGGTGGAGGATCGGCGTAGAACCGAGTCTCGCGGTGTCGCCGAGGAAAAGCAGTCTCGCTCCGTGCGTGCTCCAGTGCAACCAAATTCCCCGGCCAGTGCTCTCATCATCGGTCCTGACAATACAGACGATGCGATGATAAGAGAAGGCTCGACTAAACGATCTGAGAGGGGAGAGCCCTCTCGCCCTCGTCCCACTACGTCGTCTGGTTCTCGGCCTTCCTCGCGCTCCAGCACACGCCCCACGCCCAAACCGCTGGCACCAGCGCCCATGGGGACAACTGAGCTTCAGCATTCGGCTACGGCCATCCCAGCGAGCGACCCCGTCGTGCCATCTCACCCGCCTCTTCAACATGCCCAAACCTGGGCTGGGCCAATGAGTGACTTTACTGCCATCGAGGCGGAGCCCCCAGTATCCGGAAGCGGGAGATCGCGCAAAGCAGGCGCAAATAAAAGATGCCGGCAAATCCAGATGCGTTTAGACGAGGCTATCAAGACTGGACAGGTTCCGCCCTACTGTGAGAACTGTGGTTCCATTGAGACCCCCACGTGGCGCCGAGCATGGTCGAAGGAATTTGTCGGGAATGAGCAGGATGCGCAGGAAATAATGAAGGACAAAGACAGCACCTGGTTGTTCTTTGAGCCTATCGAGCGAGGTGCGGATGACCAGATGTGCAAATTCAAGGTCTACAAGAAGACGATTGCGGATTGGGAGAATGATTGGGCACAAGTGTTGCTTTGCAATCCTTGCGGTCTCTGGCTCCACAAATTCAAATACCACCGCCCAGAGAACAGATGGAACAAGCCGTCGGAGAAAGGAACCAAGAAGAAACGCCCTGTGAGAAATCGCCGGCGTGGTGGTCCGTTGTCCAATCCCTCGACAAGAACTCGCAGCAAAGTTGGGCCAGTTGAAACGAGTGTTTCGTCACCAGCTCCCACCGAAGCTTCCTCGGTACCAGCTGACGAGGGCGTCACTCCCAATGCCGAAGAGAATGATCATGATCAGGATGATTATGCGGATTACCCACCCAGCAAGCGTCGTCGGGCAAACAGTGCCGAACCTCCACGATCGACCGAAACCGCCAAGGGTCGTTGGGAGCAAGACGATGCCATGGAAGCTTTGCGCCGCGCTATTCAGTCCAGTCCAGCAAGGAACATGGAGACTCGCAAAGATTCCCCTGCGAATGAGACTCATCTTACTCCTAAGCCACTTCGGCGTGCATTGTTCGGGGCTTCGCATGATCATAGTCCACTGAAAGAGCTCGGCCCCTCTTTTATCAACAGTTGCTCGCCACGTCGCAGTCCACGCATCGCCACACGCGATGACAAGCAGACCACGGAGAAAGGGAATCCTGCCCCCACTCCTCGCAATGATCTTGATGATCTATTCGAAAGCCCTTCTATGGACTTGGAGTTGCCCGTCAGCCCAACTCCTCGTCGACGCCACCCTCGCTTGAACACTATCTCCGAGAGAAGGCATTCGCTGCCTTGCAATTCCCCAACCAATAATCGACAGAAAAACCTAAATGCTACATCGACACCCACTCGCCTCACGGCGGAACGACTGCAGCGTGTTCAGGAGGATCATGAAGCTCCCCGCTCATCGCCGCGGCAACACAAGAGTCCAAACAAGAATAGCATTCCTACATTGCCAGACGCAGGCTTGCATTCGGAGGCGTTCGGATCTTTGGATGGAATGATCATGGACATTTTCGACGATGCTCCTGATCAAAACAATCCTTTCCAAGGTGATAACTGGACAAATTGGCTTCCTTCAGATTACGTGTCTCCCGGTGCATCCGATGATGGGCCTGGTGATTCCGACGACCTGATCAATGCGATTCTCTCCGATCCCTCCGTCCTGAAGGAGAACCTCCTTAACTCCACGTTCAACCCATTCAATCTTGACGGGTCTGATATCCCGGATTCGGGGTTTTTCAGCTCCGATGCTCTGCAAACAGAACCGCAGGGTATGGCTTCCAAGCCACAGTCTTCAGATAAACAGGCCCATGACCAGCATGCAGCATCACCCCCTGCATGAGGTTATGTCTGTACCCTTTTATTTCTTTCCTTATGCTTGCTATGGGATTTCAGCGATGGCGTCTTGGGTGGCACATGATCTTTTGCTTTTGCATACCAGCCTTGATATCAAGGTGGTTGACGCAGCTTCTTGACGAATCTTTTTTCTCTTGTTACTTTGACCATTGGGAGTTTCCCAGATGGTTTCTATACTCAGTTTATCCATACTGTTGTGGTGTCGCAAAGACGCCATCATCGGTGTCACGTCTTGATGTACTGGGTATCGCTAGAAGTTATGATTAGATGGAAATGAACAAATCCACTTTGAAAAGTCGATTGCATATTAGATGTAGTAGGCCATGTATCTCATCACTTCAAATACTGTTCTAGCCATTCCTCGGCTTGCATAGATTGATTTATCATAACATCGTATTGGAGTGTGTAGTCCAATCGTTCAAGACTGGACCTATTTAAGTATCGAACAGGCCATAGCAACTGCGTCTGCTCTTCCCAAAGTTGGACCGAAAAGCAATATTTTCTAGTCCTTTCTCGTCATGATTCGTCTCATTTCAGTCCAAGCTCGAGTTCGTTCACTCGCCATCATAAAAAATAGCCTTATGCGCATGCGTAGCATTCACCACCTCCTCATAGATCTTGTAATCTGGAACCAACAATATCTTAGCAAGATCCCATCTCCCAGAACAAGAGAAACTCACCACAATCCGCCGGGTTGCCCCAATCTGTCGTGCCCAAAACCCGGACACCAACTCCCTAGTATTCCATCGTCAATACTTCAATGTCTCCTTTCTCATGCCGCAAAAGCAAGCACAAGCGGGGTAATTCCACCTACTTGTCCACCGTCGAGATCAGCCACTTTCCCAACGACCTCGACCAATTTTCCCATTTGCAAGTGGGAGTCCGGCTTTAGGATCAGCGTGACATCGCCGTTGTTGCCACAGGTGATTGTGGCAGTGTCGCCGCGGAGTGCGCTCACGGTGCCTAGGATGCGGATGGTGTGTGTGGAGCGGGAGCCCGCGCTGGAGGGGTGGAAAGCATTGAGATGAGCAGGCAGAATGCGCGGAGTTTGCAGAGACATTTTGACGGCCGAATTCGAGGTGAATGGGGAAAGGTAAGGTGGATAGTTGGGGTTACTCGACTGGGCAATGCGAAGTCTCTACGTCGCGTCGGCGGTGACGCGTGATCACGTGGTGGACTATGAGATTGGCGCTTTTTGAGGTGGGGTAAATTCTAGCCTTCTTTGTTTGCTATATGCTTATTTGGGGCTATTTTGAGATTCGATTCCTGTGGTTGAAAGAAGGAGTGGTCAACATCTGTTGCCTGATGGCTGCCCAACGACGCAGACGATGATCCACTGCAAGCATCGAATTGGAGAGTCGCGATCTTTCACGAGGATTTGTTTCTGAACTCTGTTATCTCATTCCTTCACATGCAGCTCAGTTTGCAATCATTTAAGTTCATGGGAAATTACTCTCATGGTGACATTCAAGTCTCATTTCATCTAGGTTCTCGCCCCCACCGTCTATCTTTGCACTTCTGAGCTTCAGCAGATTAATACTCCTCAATAACACTATCATGCTTGACAATCTGCCCAGCGAGGTGCTACTCCTCATTCTCGAACATCTTCCCAGTCAAAGGCAGCTATATCCCTTGGTTGTCTCTTCACGTCGACTTTATGACTTTGTTCTCCCAATCCTTTACTCGGATGTGACTTTCGGGGACAACCTCGCAGACTCAAATCGACAAAGCAGCAGCTTCTTATATGCTATTATCCGACGTCCCAGTTTGGCTCAAGCGGTGCGGTCTTTAAAGTTGGCAACCTGGGAGACGCAAGAAGATCGCTATGACATGTTACAGCGTGAGCAAGAATGCGCAGGGGATCTCGATCAGCCCGACGAAGCAACTCGCACATATGATCTTGAGCCAATCAAGCCTCTCCTAGCCAAGGCCAAAATGACCGAGGAGAAAAGGGCCGAATGGACCAGAGACGTGGAAAGCGGCCTCCCCGATGCATGGATTGCTTTGATCGTCCCGCAATTGTCACAGCTGCGGAAGATCGACATCATTTGGCCTTATGATCAATTCCATACGGAATCAATAGACTGTTGGTTTCTTCAAATGCTGGAAAGAGCCGGTTTAGAAGAGACACCAGTATTTCCGCACCTTGCAGAAGCCCATTTTTCTTGGTGGGATACAGATAACAACGTCGGCTCCCATGTCATGCTCCCTTTCTTCAGGTTTCCTTCTATGCGCAAAATCACTGGATGGATGGTCTCAGATACTTCTGATGATCCGGACCCGAATAGACCCATCGTGCGGACGTCAGGGATTACCGAGATCATCCTTGACAATTCCGGCGACACAGAAGGAGGGTTCTGGGACTGGATTGCATCTTGCAAGGCTTTGAAAGTCTTTGCATTTGATTATGGTGGAGCTACAGTGTCGGAGTCGGGTTTTAATCCCCAACCTGTCGTGCGGTCGCTTCTACTCCAAAAGGAAAGTTTGGAGTCCATTCGTTTCCACAGTGAGCATCCCGACCTTTATGACGATGCACCGGCAAAGATAGAGTCTTTTGCGGAATTTGCAGTCTTGAAACATCTCCACGTCGGCTTGCAGGATCTTGTTGAGATGCGAACTGCCCAGGATCTTGGAAATGCTCTGCCTGCTTCGCTCGAGACACTGCATCTTTATGACACTAGCGATAAGCCTTTCGACGGGACTATCTGGAGATTGGAGAGCTTGATCACTTCGAGATCTTTGCCGAGTCTTGTCACTTTGACTCTTGAGGCAATTGAGTTTCCTAGAAATTGGACGACCAAGCCAGATCTTGAGCAATTGGCGTCTCGGTGTCGAGACGCAGGAGTTTCACTGATTTGGGAAGAACGAGACTCGCATCGGCCAGCACAAATGCGACAAATCGTTGACCTCGATTTTATAGTTAAAAACTACCTAGCGGGTAGGACCTCAATTATTTAAGCTATTGATTTTAATATTTTGACGAGTCGAGTGTGTAACCTGGCAATTATATATTTTGACATTTGCAACAACCTTGGAAGAATAGATGGGCTGAGCATTTCTCGAGATACCTAGGTAGTCCTGTAAATTGAGAAATTTCTCAGATCGAAATAAACCAACTAATCAAGAGACAAACTAAATTCAAACAAATCAAGCCTCATAAATCCCATCGATTGCTTCGAAGAAAGCAAATGGGAAACACCTACTTCTATCTATGAAAGTCACGTGCCGTTATCAATTTCCACTTGGAGCAATTCGCGACGTCAGCCAACGCCAGCAAAACTCGACTCGCACCACTGTCCTCAATGGACTCGTGAAAGCAACCGCAGAAGCCAACATAAAAGGCAAACAAGACCTTTCACTCTGATTCTCTCCCGCCATCTCCCCGCCCTCCCACAATGCCGCCTCCGCTCCCCTCCCATCACCGCGGCATGACCGCGAACCCGGTCAAGCCCAGCCGCTACCGACCCGGGAAAGCAGTTCCAGAGGAACCCTCATCAGAGGAGGAAGAGGAAGAAGAAGAGGACGAAGCGCAAAGAGAACAAGAACGACGCCGACAAGCCGAAGCTCAGCGCCGGCGACAACAAGCTCCGAAAGCAAGCTCATTCCCCGCCGCAGCGGCGCCAAAAGCCCAACCGGAAAGCGACGAAGATGAGGAAGGCTTTGTGACAGATGAAGAAGAAGAAGAAACCGCCGCACAAGTTACCAAAGCACCGCCGCAAAAAGCTGCGCCCCAGGTTCAAGCTGCGACGACGGAAGTCGTAGTGCCGAAGCCTGCTCCCGCTGTTGGGTCTGAGGCTAGCGAAGAGGAAGAAGAGGAAGAGGAAAGTTCCGAGGAAGAAAGTAGTTCAGAGGATGAGGCGCCTCGGAGAATGTTAATACGGCCTACGTTTATTAAAAAGGATAAACGGGGTGCGGCAGCAGGAAAAGGAGCCGCTGATCAAGATCAAGCAGCAGCCGAGGCCGTCGCGGAGGAGAAACGTCGCGCCCAGCGACAGGAAAAAGCAGACATGTTGGTCCGCGACCAACTGGAGAAAGAAGCCATTGCACGGTCCGCAGGGAATCGGGCCTGGGACGACGACGAACTGGTCGAAGCAGACGAAGAAGCCGCGATCGATGACCAAGACGACGTGGATCCAGAGGCCGAACACGCAGCATGGAAACTCCGCGAATTAAAGCGGGTGAAGCGCGAGCGTGAGGCAATCGAAGAAGCCGAGAAGGAGCGCGAAGAAGTCGAGCGACGCCGCAACCTCACAGTAGAAGAGCGGGACCGCGAAGACCGAGAGTTCCTCGCGAAGCAGAAAGAAGAGCGTGATGCCACGCGCGGCCAGACCGGATTCATGCAGCGCTATTTCCACAAGGGAGCCTTCTTCCGCGACGATCTGGAGCGTGAAGGGCTGGACCAGCGCAATGCCATGGGCCACCGGTTCGTGGACGATGTTGCGCGCGAGACATTGCCGCAGTACATGCAGGTTCGCGATATGACCAAGCTCGGCAAGAAAGGCCGCACCCGCTACCGAGATCTCAAGAGTGAGGATACAGGGCGCTTCGGCGAGGGATATCAGAATCGGCGCCGTCGTGATGATGAGCCGCCGGTTGGGATTACGGATGAACGGTTCATGCCTGACCGGGGGAATGACCGTGGCCAAGGGCCGCAGGGACCAACGGGTGCAAATGCTAGTTCTGTTCGACCGAGGCGCAGGTCAAGATCTCGATCACATTCGCCGCGGCGAGACCGACGCGACGATCGATATGAGCGGAGTCGTTCTAGAGAGCGAAGGAAACGCAGTCCGTCGCCGTATGGTGACAGTGACAAACGCCGGCGAGTGGAGAGCAATTGACGATCTAATATCACAATGCCTTGACAAGAGGTTTTTACATTCTATCATGTATCATGGCGTTGGTGGAGTCGAGACAAAATCGCATGGGGTTGGATTTCTCTGTCGTATATACTAGCACCGTTTCAATGGAGATTCATCGCCTGGATCTGTACAAATCAAGCATGACCCTCGCCAGGAGGGATTGATTGTATTGTTGATAAGAAGTCTGCTGGTCGAGAAACAGCGAGTACTATTCGTACATTAACCCAAGACGCTTGTATTGACCATTCTCCGAGACAATGACCACAAGCGGCACGATGATCCGTTTAGCAGTAGCGCAGAACAGACAAGCCCGTACACTGGACCAAGCCAGGACAAACTCAATCTGCAAGGACATCCGTCGGAATCTGCAAGCCGCGTCCTAATGCCATTCCAAACCAGCGGGAAGAGAATCAACGGGCCTCAGTCTTATTTCACACCCGCCCGCTCAAGCACCTTCTCCCGCTCCATAACCGTCTCCCCAAACTGCACCAAGAAGACCGTCCGACTGGGCCACATCTCCGTAGGTTGGCTATGGGCCGAGACCTTCGTTTCAAAGCCGCACCCATCGCAGACGCCCTCGATAATCCCCGCGACGAAGGCGGCGCAATTGAGCATGTTCATCTCTCGCGGCACGCTGATATATGTATTGACCAGAGGGTCGTTGTCGGTGATCATGTATTCATTAGGGGTATCCGGGGAGACGGAGTGCTCGAGGGCATCGGCAGCACGTTGGAAGAGCAGGCGCCAGAGAGGGCCATGGATCAGGTGGAGAAGGGCAAGAATTCTGAGAGGACGATTAGGCGGGGAGGAAGAAGTTGAGGAGCTGGTGAGGGCAGAAGACGAGGTGGATGTGGATCGGTAGAAGAGGAGGTCGAGGAGGCGAAGGCCGAGTGGATATCCTTGTTCATTTAATCTGGATATTGTCAGTCTATTACCTAAACAGTGAAATGAAGAAAGGAAGAGGTCCATTGAGCATGTCACTGCGTACTCACCGTTTCTCTAGATCCTGTATACCTGTTACCCTCCGCTGGGCATATGTGACCATCTCCCCGAATAGATAGGCGAAGCTTGCCCGGCTGATTTCTGCATTGCGGCTGCGGTTTAGATGACGGTCATAAATGGTCTTGCGATTTGAAGGCACTCGGAGGCCTGGAGTTGGTTGCGGGGTTGGAGGTTGTTGTGGTGTCTGTTGCTTGTCGCTGGATGTGGATTGAGGAGTGGCAGCATTACTGATGGACAGTATTGAGGCATGTCTCGCTGGTGCAGCCATGACTGTTGAAAGGACACAGACGGGACGTGGAGGTGGGAGTGGGAAGAGTCAGTCCCGTCGCGGATTGAAGATGAAGCAGGGTCAAATGCGATCTACGGTGGAGCAAATCGGCCGCGGGTGCAAACTTGCTTAGGATTTTACGGTAGAATCAATAGAATGAATTGAGAAAACACTACGAGTCTACAATGGTAATAAATATCGGGTATAAACAGTTGTTTTCATTCTATATAGCAGCCAGCCAGCCTAGCAGAGCATATCCTATTCATGATCCAACGACTCCAACCAGCCGTCAACGAGAAGAATTCTCATGATATATCCAAAAGTCGGCAGCACAAGACCAGCAGCAGCAAATGGTAAAACCGTCGACAATACGGACAAGAATATAATAACCTAAATCTTCAAACCAGCAACGTTAGCAAGGTTCAACACAAAGGCTCGAAAAAATCATCCAAAAAGGACCAGCCAATTCAATCAGACATCCAAGGAAGATATTGCGCACAATGCCATCTGAAATGGGTTCAAGACGATAGCTAGCGTGGAAACTGCGAATGTAGGAAAAAATTTTCATCATAGAATCGAGGCCAAAGGCCTGGCTGGTACCGGTGTGGGTTGCAAAGAAAAAAAGTAATACATACCAAGTTAATGATTGCGAGAGAGCACACTGTAAGTGTTCAATCAAATAATGGCCAGTATCAAAACCCTGGGCGGCGAGAAGTTCTCATCAAGCTTCTCTCGGGCCGAGTGGGAAAAGGTTGCGGAAGGAAAAAATTTCGGGGCGCGCGATGGGTTTTTATAGGCGGTCGAGCTGCCCCGGAAACCATTACGAAACTTCTAGACGCGATTATCCACTCGAGCTCGAAATTTTCTAGCTTGCTCGATCTTGGGAAAATGGAAGTCAAAGGGAGTAGTTTTGTATTTCATTTCATTTTCTCATTCAAAAAGCAAGAGCAGAGTTGACTCGCACAGGCGTAGCGGCTGAACTGTAACTGCGCACTTCCAGGCGACAGATGAAAGCTCATGCAGAGTCGAGAATCATTGATTGCCCTTGATCAGTTCTTAATAATAATAATGTATGAACGATGTGTCTTTTCCGACCAAGGCCATCCAGTGGCCAGCAGTTGCATAAAGAAACTAAGCCGAGTCGAACTCCACATGCCAAACTTAGCTGCAAGAGACCTATTTGAAGCTTTTCTGCTTTTGTCGCGAATTCCAATTCAGTGTCTTGGAGATGCTGTGCACCCAATCTTCGCCTCGTCGGTTTTGCGGCAGGACATTCGCAAAGGGGTACCTCGAGGCAGACACGGTAACGTAGTCGCCCGGGTGCAATTCGACTCTAGACTCGAGAATTAGTTCACGTCTCAGGCTCATCGCAAATGTCGGTCTCACCGTTCCCGGCCATCAAAACTGGCCCAGGAGCTGGTCCGCGCGTCGTAAGGCACTCCCATGCGTAACACAATGGTGTCGGGGAGGATGATGGGTCGGAAGGACAGGGTATGAGCGCAAATGGCCGTGACCAATATCACTGGGTTTTCAGGATGCGAGAGCGACCCGCCGGCGGCGAGGTTGTACGCCGTTGATCCCGTCGGAGTCGCAATGCAAATTCCATCGGCTAGCAGAGTGGTGAAATGCTCGTCATCGCCAAACAGTTCGATTTGAGACATGGCTGGTGGAGAGATGATTAGCCATGCCAGTTAAACGGCCAAAAGAGGAAACCTACTAGGATTGGGCCCACGGTCGAGAACCACATCGTTGAGAATCTCGTATACTCGATCTGGGGTATGCGTCAATCTGTCTTCCCCTTCCTCGCCAATCAGTTCCTCCACTAGATCACGCTTGGGTAGGCTCCTTGCATGCTGGTCTTTCAACCGCGCCTTGCTGCGCATGATGGTACACTCGAATCGCAACCGAAGGCTGACGACAACGCCATCACGGAAAGATGTTTCCAGGATCCGTTTGTGATCGGCAAAATCGAAGTTGGTCAAGAATCCCAAAGATCCCAATGCGAAAGAGAGCACCGGCGGCACGATGCGCTGGAAGAGCCAGCTCGTATAAAGAACAGTTCCATCGCCACCAAGAGTAATGACAAAGTCAAATAGATGCGGCTGCTCCTGCGCAAGCTTAGGATCCCAGTACTTCAACCGGTCTTTGGCTGAGGGTTCCTCCTCCAGCAGCTGCAGAGCACCAAAGTCGGGGTGTGTCTCCATGCGCCGCTCCACGTAAACCACATATGGCGAGTCGCGATCCTTTGAGAGTAACCATCGGGTGAGCTTTCTTGTCAAGCTCACCAACGACTCGTCATGCGCCTTGCTAACAACAAACACATTTTTGACCGTAAGCTTTAATTTGATGCTGCCTAGCTTCTTCGATAGTTTGCGCACATTCCATGCCATATCCGACAGCTGGCGCTTCGTGAGATGTCGAGACTGAATAATCGTCGGTACGGGTTTGACGGTTTTGCTATCGCTGTCGACCACCGATATCAAATCATCCTCGCCGACTTGTTTCGAGCCAACAAATGGCTGTTCCTCGTCAAGATCCTCCGCTTTACGAGGGGGCGCGGCCCACTCGCCCGCAATCATCGAGTGCACATAGCATGCCGTTGTTCGGTCATTCAGATCTTGATGAGGTTTGACTTGCGGTTTGTCCATCGTCACGAGGGAAGATTTACGGCGGTGATTGGAGTCCGGGTAAAACACGACCTATGTAATCCGGATAGTTAGCGCTGGATAGTAAACACCATGAGATCATAGGTACCTCTAGGTGGTTTTGAGTCTCGCTGTCGCTGACCCCTCCGTAGCTCTAAGATGTTTGAATCAGTTTCCTGTTTTGACCCCGCGCCTGCGGGCACGTACCTCCTCCGCGAGGGGCGAAGACGACCGTCCATCATCTCGGTCCATCGCGTGTATTGAATACGTGAGTCACTCGATCAGGCCGGCATCGTGGGCGTCTGGTGGAAAATCGGTCTGTTGTGAAGTGGGTTTGCGGAGGACTTGGGAATGGTGGGAGTGGATATGACGTCGATCCACCTATCCCTCGTGAACACCATTGCGAGACCACACATGCTTTGCGGAGTGATTGGTATGTTGATTGAGGAGTGATTCAGGGTTTGCAGGGTATTTCTTTGTTTCAAGGATTCGGGCTTAGTTCGCCTGGGCAACCTCCGGTTGGAAATATCGGAGAGGCCCGGTAAGACGAAGATCTCTCGGGATCACGGAAGTATCCTTGGATTTAAATTGTGGTGCTATAACTACATGGAATTCTTCATTTCTCTCAGAGCAGCCATGACATCTACCGGCTTGGTCTTGCCGGTGAACTTCTGGATCTCGGGGTCCTGTAACGCGAAGTTAGCAGATGAAACCTAGGTATGATGGAGCAATCCCGAAGTCCCTACCTGGACACGCATAAACACATTGTGGAGCTGGACCTCTGTCAGTATGGATCTCGCTTGGAAAATTACTTGGCTCCTACCTTTTCATCACCAATGGTAAACTTGCCCTGGGTTTGCTGGTTTTGATCCGCGAAAGCCTGGAGTTTCTTGATCGGCTCTGTCTGGGAGACATGGATGCAAAACTTGACATTCCCCTTGGTGTATTCATGACCAGGCTAAATAACGTGAGCGCAGGCCTTGCTTAGACAGTGACTTCAACTTACATAGACTTTGGTGTCATCAGGCAATGACGCCAATGTCTCATTCAATGCCTTGTGCATCTCCTCGGCATTTCCCTCGAAGAAGCGGCCACATCCTACATGTATGAGTGTGTTTGCGAGATAGTGAATAGACCAAAAGAACATACCGCCAATAAACAGAGTGTCGCCGGTAAAGACCACACGCTGCGATCCATCTTGCATGAAGTAGCAGATGCTATCCTGGGTGTGGCAGGGCGTATGCAAGGCCTTGACTGCAATTCGCTCGCCAATCTTGAACTCCTCGCCGTGAGCCGGCGTCTTGGTGACGGAGTGGCAGTCCTTGCCTCCAATAACTTGGAGCTTGCTGAATTGCCGCAACTGGACAAGTCAGCTTATGAGATATTCTCGCCTATGAATTCACTTACCATCTCCTTGTTGCCACCGGCATGGTCCCAATGACTGTATTATCGTCAACACTGTTTTTCATCATAAAATGTCGTCGCATCATACTGGTGAGTATTCACAATGGCCGTCAAGTCAATCTTGCCCGCATCGATCTGAGACTTCAGCTCCGGAGCCACTCTGTCATCGTTAATACGGTTCCACCATGGCGATAAACAGACCGGAAACTCACTCCGGGGGATTGGCCGGGTCAATAATGACCGATTTCTTGGTAGGCTCATCCGTCACCAGGTAGGCATAATTGTTGCCCTTGCCCGTCCCTGCAGGAACCAACCATTAGCCAAGGAATACAAATCCTCACGCAAGTAGCTATGATAGGTGCAGACACGAGGCGAATTGGCGCGTACTTACACATGGGAATTGACTGGATATGCATGGTGCGAGTGTGCTTCAAGCCGAGTGAACGAGAAGATAAGAACCGAGTTGCTTTTGCAAAGCTCATCACCGATATGGAAAGGCGGGGAACTTTGGCTCATAACTACATCGTTCGACCATTGCCAGATTACAGAGCAACGTCATGCGGAAGATTATTTTCCCGGTCTTAGTAATTGCGTGGGATTGGATTGGTGGATTGAATGCAGCTCTATATGTTGGAATTCGAGCTTAAGATTGAATGATAATTTAGATGTGATGATTTTATCTCACTGAGACACCGACTACGACAGTTGGACCTCTAATGCTGGTTTTGAATCGAAGATGTCGTAAGATATGAATTAATGCAGTTCTTTTGTTGATCCCTCTGCTGCCAGCAGCATAGAGATATCAAATCAAATCTAACCAGATGATGAAACTCCCAGCGGTCGGCTGTCCCACTTGCCAACAGCCTCCCAGCCATAGCTCCGTAGCTTCTCCGCAACGCTAGATTCCGGAACATCTGAAGACGAGCGTTCCTTGGAAATGCGAGCCGACTCACCAAGTGGCATTCCAGAAAGTCGTGAATTTGAAAAGCCATGCTTTTGTAGATGTGTCTTCAGCTTTTGAGCCCAATAGTTGGAATTACCATCGCAAGCACTGAGAATATAACTGCGAGGGCAGAGTGCCTGATGAGAATTCCAGGTCGACGAAGTCAAAAGATGAGTCAACCAAAGAAAAATGCCCTCTGCTCGAGCATCTTCAGAAGAATTTATCGACTCATCAAAGACAAGATTGTGAATGAGCTCCTCTGTCAGGTGCATCACGGTCAAGGGTTGACTCTCTGTAATGCCCAACAAGACAGGGTCCCACTTGTCGAATGCCTCCTTCATGGAGTCTCCAGTCCTACGACCTGGGTTAACATGGACCTTGAAGAAAAATAGTGAAACAAAACTCACCTTCGTGTTGAGTCAACTAACATAGACTCCCCAAGCAACACAGCAGACAAGTCCTGTAAGCCCTGGCCAGACGAACCACAGATAGAAGTGACCTGACAGGCAATCGACTCCTCAAAATGTCTCTTCTGCCTCTTCCGGGGAGGTTCCGAAGCCGAGACACCAGAGAGCTGCCGTAAAGCCTCACCGAGAGCCGCTCGAACGGACTGAGAATCACCATTCTGAACAGCAGATCCACCACTCAAATCATCAATCCCAGCCCAGTAATGATCCCACAACCACTCGAGCGAGCGCTGCGCAGCCTTCCGCAGGACAACCAGCGACGGCGGCTCCCGATGAGTAGCCTCATGTCGCAACTCAACAAAAGACGCAGGGAGACCCAAGTCCATAGCACGCTGGAACATAGTCTTGCGCTGGCCGTGGATTTTGGAGTCCACGAGTCCAGTTACAAATCTGCGGCATTGTCAAGACGGATCCAGATATACAGGAGCAAAATAATCATCATGACAGATGCAAAAGAAACATACCGACAAAAAGCAGCAGAGTAAGTTGCGCGAATGGAAAAAATCGAGTTGCGCAGCGCGTCATCGTGCAAGATTGCATCTGTCAACAACGCCGTTGCTTCGACGTGGTGCGGGACATTACCACGCAGTTTCCACGCTTCAACCTGTAACCGAGTAAGCGACCAGGACCTTTCACGAAGAAGGATATTGAAATAAGGAAAATGGACATACCATGGCACAGGCTTGCGAGCGCATATCTGGACCCTCATACGAGAGTGACGGGTAAAATTGGCCCCGAACATCGAGTAATTGAGACTTGTTTTTCCACGGTGTAAAAAGGACTTTCGCCATTTTGAACTATACTCGTCTCCCGTGTTTAAATGTCGAATCTGTGCACGCTATTGCTGTCGCTGTATGAGATCAGAACTTCATGCGAAGATTTTCGGGGCAATGTTGATCCTTTTGGATAATTTGGCCGGGTGGATTTTCGGTAATGGATTTCCGACTGTCAGGAACCAATCAGCGGCGTGGTCTAGAACAATGCCATACATGATTCTTCTACCGGGTGTAGCGGTACGCTAAGTTCAGAGGTAGAAGATGATGTATTCTGAGTTCTGAGATACGCTCTAAATACTAGGGGTCACCTGACCCTAATATCTCCCCTTCGCGGAAAAAAAGGCTCGCCTCCTAGCGAGTCCTACGGAGCAAGATTGCAATATATAAGGAAACTAAAGGCAAGGAAAACGTGCGACGTATAAAGCAAACTAAAGGTAAGGAAAAGAAATTAAATATAGAAGCCGAGAATAAAGTTATACTAAGTTCGCCCGCTATTAGCCCTATTATTAGCTTTAGTAAGATATCTAATTACGCTTATAATAGGAAGTGTTTTATTAAGATATATCTCGAGATAGCGGATATAATAGATTTAGTTTAGGATTATAGGGTTAACCCTAGGGGTATTAGCTATTATTATAGTTTCTCCTATATCGCGATAGATAAGAGACTCGATTATTTAGTAGATACTTTTATCGAAAAGCCTATTATAAATATATAATTTAGCTCTTTCGAAGATAGTATCTTAAATATAGTTAGCTAGATTTAAAAGATAAGCTATATATAGTAGTAGCTATATTAAGGTAGACTTAGATTCGGCTTCTTAAATTAGCTTATATTTAGATAGTATATTCTACTCCTAGTTTTCGACTAGCTTAGCTTTAGATATTAGGACCTATCCTAGTTCGGCTAGTATTAGATAAGAAGCTATAATAGTATCTTAGATATTATATTATAGTTCTATATTATTAGTTATATTATAAGTTATAGCGATAGGGGCTATTATAGTATTAGTAGAGATAGTAGCGTTAGAAGGTAAGAGGGGAATAGTAGATATTATAGGGCTAGAGGGTATTATAATATTAGGAGGAGTAAGGCCCCTAGAGATAAACTAATTGTCTAGGTACCGACTTATATTTACTATAGTTAAATAGGCTTAGCGGAAGCCTAGGATTATATATATTTAATATAGATAGGGCCTACTATTTTCGAGAATAATAACTACTTTATCCTAACTTTCAATAGCGAAGTAGGTTTTACTATCGATCTTCTATTCCTATTAATAGAGCTATATTATATAGTAGGGTAGGGTCTTAGATTTAGAGATAATAACTAGGCCCTATTAAAAGGGGCGATTCCTATTGCTATTTAAGAGATAATCGGACGCTAGGCCTATATAAGTAGTATTAGGCCCGCCTAGCTTACTAGCTAGAATATAGTATCCCTTAAATACTACTACTAAGAGGAGGCTATAGATATACTTAAATATTATAGGAGGAATATTTAGCTATCTCGATATAATATCCCTATATAAGTTAAAAGTTCCTAGCTATCTCTTTTACTAGATCGCGATAGAGTAGTAATATAGGGCTAGGTAAATATTATAATTAGAGAGTTCTATACTAGGGGAGGGAAAGAGCTAGTTACTATCGCTATCTATATTAGTAGAATTGTCGATTAGTAAGTAGTCAATCGAGTATAGAAGTAGTCGATTAAGTTTCTTAAGGTATTTTCGGCTATCCTAGAGGGCTTATATATTTATAGAGGAGAAGGCGTCGCCTAAGTTATTATTATCGCTTAAATCCTTACTAGCGGTTACTTATATATTTACTTTATCGCTTACTTCGCTACTTACTTATATAGGGTTAACTAGTATAAAAGGTAGTATATTAGGCGGTAAAGTAAGTAGTAAGTAAGCTTAGAGTAAACTTGGCTAGACTTATCTTAGGAGGGGGGTATAGGAACTAGGGAGAACGATAGGATAGTAGCTTAGTAATATAAAAATAAAAATAGCAAAATAGGATAAAGTATAGGCTAGTAATATCTAAAATAAGAATAGAATAATATAAGAAGTAAAATAGATAGAGCTAGGATCTATTACTAGCGAATAACTATAAGATATTATAGAATAGTCTAGGGATAAATAAAGTTAAGGTAGTAAGGATAAGTAATAGATTTAAAAAATAGTAGGACTAGAGATAAGAATATAGGAAAGAGGGATAAAGAGATAGGAAATAGTTCTAGGAGGAGTTCTAAATTACTTCGAATTCCTATACTTTTAATTCGGCGCCTTCTATATTAATATCCCTAATCTATTCGGCTTTAGAGAAGGGTTAGCCTTCCTACTATATAAGGTATTCTATAATAACCCTATATATACTATTATAGCGAGGCCGGCCTAGTGCCTAGCGTTAATATTTAGCTAGTATACAATCTATATTAAAGCACTCCTTATTTAGAAAGCGAGGGTCGAATATAGGTTTATAAGTATCTAGGTGGTTATAGCCCTAAGGGTTAGGTCTATTTAGCGCGGGCTTAAGATATATAACACTAAATACGTTATAGATATAGTAGTCTAGGATATTAAGATAATAGGCTAGATATCTAACGCGTTAGAGGATTTTGAATCGACTAGTATAGCGTTAAGCGAGCTTTAGGGGTAGATTGAAATTATAGGGAATATCAAAAGTGGTCCTAAGCTTAATATAGACCTAGTCCCCTTTATAGAAATAGATTAGGGTATATTAAGTATTATACTAGCGCTTTATAACTATTACTATAAATATAAGAGAAGCTTTAGTGTTTTAGTATATAGTATAAATTATTATAGCGGTAGTATTAGGGTTAGGACTTATTTAATATAGGAAATCTATTAGATTATATAAGTCGATACTATAAAGAAGTTTATATAGAGAATAGCCTATTATAGATTTAATAGAACTATTTAGAACTATTTAAATATATAGGAGGAAAGATAGCTAGGGGTTATTTAGCTTTATAAATATAGTGTAGCGTAGCGCAATTTCGACTATCTAATTAGTATATTTAGATTGACTATTAGTCTATAGATAATAAGCTATAGAATATAATAGCTTAATATTAAGAAGGTTGAAAATAGCTTTCTAGAGACCCTAGACGAACTTTGGGTCGCAATCTAAAATAATAACTATAGGGAGGCCCTAGTTATACAACTACTAGAATTCTAGTATTACTTTTACCTAATCGGCTCTAGTCTATATTATCTAGCCTATAGTTAGACCAACTAGCTTTATAAACTTATCTATCTATATTAGTAAATAGTCGTGGCTATCCGCAAGCGGTAGACTAGTAACAAAGTCTATTATAATAGTATAGAAGGGGATTAGGGGCGTTAAGATCGGCTAGAGTAAGCTATATAGGGTATAATATAGTATAGCGAGTTTATAGTATTATAGGCATTTCTTAATATATTCCTTCAAAAGCTTTACGCTATAGTAGAATATAACACCTCGGAGCTTTTACTATATAGTATTAAAACCCTAATATATCTACTAGTTATATACTAGGTAGAAGATTTCTCCTAAGAGGGATCTAGGGAGCACTAGATCCTCTAAGCTATTAGTATTAGATTAGTATATATAGAGTAGTCTATTATATAGTATATATAGGAGTTTTGGTAGAACTAGATTATCCTAATATTTAGTGTCTATAAGCATAAGGATAAGGGGTTTAAGCCTAGTGTCTATTTTGTAGCTATAAAGGATATATACTTTGAAATCGGGCGAAACTTCTATAATAGAAGTTATATATATAATAATTCCTATAGGCCCTAGAGAGCGATCTATTAGGTAGAATCCAAGCTTATCTAAATTATCCAATACTATTAGGAGTATAGGGTTTATAGCTAGTAGTCTCGAGAGCGTATTAGCGATAGTATTTGTTTTGCCTAGCCAATAGAAAACCTATAGCTAGAATTACTAGATAAATTATATAGTATATACTAGGTAGAGGTTCTATTATTCGATAGATTAGGATTTTAGCTTAGTGCCCTTCGTAAGATCGACTATTACGCTATAATCGGTATAAACAATAGGTGGTATATTATAGGCCTCGACTATATAGCGAGTTTTTCGGATAACCTATATAAGATAAGCGACTTCTAGCTCTATAATCTAGTAATTTATTTTAGCGGATATTAGTAAATAGCTATAGAAAACAATTAGTTAGATTCTTAATACTAGAGGGGGCTTACTAATATTGGTATATTAGTATACTAGATATATATAGTATATAGCTACACCTATTCCTATCTTCTTAGATATATCGAGGTCGATATAGAGTCGCCTATAATAGTCGAAATAATAGAGCTATTTAGGGGAGCTAAAAGCTTACTATAATATCTAGAAGGCTAATTTCTTAGTGTCTAAGGGCTCTAGGAGTAATATATAAGCGCTCTAGGACTTACGAGCCGAACCTTAGAGAGGAGAGCCTTTTAGAAGGGTAGTTTTTCTTAACTAGAGAGGCTTGGCTATTATAGCGAATCCTTTAATATAGTAATATAAGTCACTAACTATACTAAGGTATAATTTAAGCTATTTATATATCTATAGGAACTTCAAAGATATTATAGCTTTAAGCTTCTTCTTATTAGTAGATATCCTAAAGGAGTCTACTTCCTTGCTAAGGAGTGTTAAGGAGGGGAATCTAATATAAGCTTTAGCTAGATCGAGAGAGATATTATACGCCTATAGTATATAGAAAAGGGCGTAAAGATAAGCAATATAATCTTCGAGGGTATCTAATATAATAATAATATCGTTAATATAGGTCCTATACTATTTGCGGAAGCTATATAGGATATTATCTATCTAACGCTAGATATAAGCGATAGAATTGGAGTTCCCTATTACTATAATATAGATTAGTTCCTAACTATAGTAGGAAATTATAGCCTAGTACTTTATATTATTAGGGTAGACGCGCTACTAGAAGAAGAACTTCGCTATATCTATAGTAGTAATAAAGGGTTTCCCGTAAGTAATCTTAATTATATCTTCCTATATAGGTAGGGGATAGAGATTAGGGATTTAAAGCTTATTTATAGTACGGAAATTAGCGACTAGTTGTGCGACCTTAGTAAGTTTCCTATTATATAGGGCTTAGCGATAAACAACAAAGACTAGATATATAGATAGTATATAACTAGTAGACTATAATATTTTGCCTTATATATATAGTTTGTTATAGAGCTTATTAATTATATTATGGTTATAGGGCGGTTAGGGAAAAACTACTACTCGCTCTAGCTTAGTATTAGAAAGGAGTTTAATATATATCTATTAATCTATTAGGATATTAACAAATCTAGCGTCCCTAGTCTAGATACTATAGGCGTTGACAATATCGGCTAAGGAGCTAGCTATTTAGTTATCCTTAGTATAGATTATAACACTATTAGGTAGTATATAAGTGTGGCTTAGAGGATTGGGACTCTTGTATAGAGTGCGGCGGGTATATAGATTAGAGGAAGGGCTAGCGTATAAGGCTAGTATAGTGTATATAGGATCCTAGGCGGCGTCGACTTAGTATATAGAAGTAAAATCGGCTTCTACTAATATACTAATATAATCCTTGCGCTTAATAGACACTAGCGTAGCGGAGGTATTATATATATAAATATTAGTATAATTAGCGTTAATAATCTATATATCGATCTAGAGGAGTGAATAGCGGGACTCGAAGATAAAGTTATAGTCTAGTAGTAGAGCGGATTTTACTTAAAAGGATAGCTTCTATATAGCGTATAGTAGTACTATAGCTAAGACGCTTATATATATAGGTCTCTCTTAGATATAGTATGGCTTAGTAGCGATAGCGATAGGGAACGTAAAGTTCTAGTAGGACACTATTACTATTTTATAAGTATTAAAATCTAAATAGAAACCTTTAGGACCTATAATATCTATACTAATTAGTAGCTTAGCTTTCAATCCATCGACTAGATATACTTTAAATATAACTTTTGCTCGGCTAGTAGGGCCTATAAAATAGACAATAATAGTAATATACTATAAGGAGAGATAGTTTAAGCCGATACCTAAGATAAAGATTAGGGGAATACTAACTAGCTAGTATAGTAGTATAGCGGCTAGGGCGGAGTCGATAAGCGTTATAATATAGCTAGTATCTAAGTACGCTATAATAATAGTATCTAGGGATATAAGCGTAATTAGAGCTATAGTATAGCGCTAGGAGCGAAAGATATAACTAGGAGTATTATAAGGGCTAGAGTAGTAGTCGGATTTAAAGATTAGTATATTATTTAATATAAAAAATACTATTACTTACTCTAGGACTAGAGTATTTGCTATAGGGGTATAGAGCTAGAGATAAGTATAAAGCTTATTATTAAAGGAGAAGAGCTATATATAATATAGGCAAGTAATAGAAAATTCTAGGGCGTAAGTTTAAGCTATAGGCTTAAAGCTTTTGGCGTCCTAAATATTATAAGCAAAAGCGTCTAGACTATTATATCCCTTAGTAAGGGTATCTTCCTTAAACTAGTTATAGTATAATAATAGCTTATAGTATAATAATAGCGGAGTATTATAGTTAAGGTAGTTAGAGAAGTAGTCGCTAGACTCGCTATTAGGGCTAGAAACGTTAGCTTAGAAGGCCTAGGCTTAGGGAGTATAGTAGGGTTAATTCTATAGCTAATAGTACTAATAGTTAGCGCTAGACTATATATATATAGCTTAAGTATTGTGCGGATAGTCTAAGATTAGGAGCTAATTTTAAGTGTTATATAGATAGTCTAAGATTAGCGATTAATTCTAATATAGGGAAGGATAGGGTTAAGGCTAACGCTACTAATAGGATAATTAGGACTAGTAGGTTATAGAATATAAGGGGTTTCGAGCACCTTACTATTGATTCTATTATTAGTCCTAGAATTAGCTTTAGAATTATTAGTCCTCCTAGAATTAATAATTATCCTAGAATTAGCGATATAGAGATTAGCGATCTTACTATATATTATAAGGATAGCGATTCTAGGGGGGAATATCATAATAGTTAAACTATATATAGTTAGCGCTATAAACCTAGGGATTAGCCTAGGGCTAGCGGATCTATAGAGATAGGGCCTACTATATATAGCGTTAATACTAATCGACTTAACGCCGCTAGTTAGAGAAGTAGTAGTCTAGATTAGTTATAAATATAGCTAGAGCGACTCCCTCAACGCTATAGGGAATATTATAGGCTAGCGAGGTATCTATATAATTATAGATTTCTATTATCTATACACTAGGGTCCTTAATACTAGTTGCTTTAAGCTAGTTAATAATAGCTTATATAAAGTTATAGGGATAGCGGCTAGTATAGATATTAGACTATAAGTAGTCAAGATATTTAAATATAGTATAGGCCTTCTTATAGGTTGGCTTCTAGTGGTCTATAAAGGAGCGGAACTATCTATCTTCGAGGGGGACCTTACTAATAAGGTCTTTCTCGATATAACTAAGTTCGCTAGTATACTAGCGTAGAGCGGTGCTATAGAGCAAAAAGTAGATATTACTATAGACTACTAGCTCTATCTTAAGAGCGATAAGGTTATAAAGGCGATTAAGAAAGGGGAAAATAGATATATAGTAAGTAGTACTATATTATAAATCTATTCTACTACTATTATAGTCTAGTAAGCCGGGATCGAAAAGGCTAATATTAGAGGCTTTCTACTATATATCGATAATAGCTTACTATCCTAGCTCTTCTAGTGATCCGGCTAGGCCTAGTAGGCTATAGAGCTATCTCTTATAGAAGAGACGGCTAACTTTAGAGCGGATAAGGCTACTAAGTATATACTAAAGCTAGTCCTTAGAAATAAGGTTAGGGCTATAGGGCGTTATAGAGTCGGGAGCGGGTACGTTATTCACCGGCTCTATAGACTTAGTAGGGGTAGTAGAAGCGTAAGGAGAGATAGAGGGAGCTATTAGGGAAATATTAGGGAATAAGTAAGTATATAGTATAAGAGGGGAGTCTAGTTCTAGCGGCAATTCTAGATTAGGCTAGGAGACTAGAGAGTCGATTAGTTTGGATTCTCTATAGTAGAGAAATACTAGGCCTAGGATAGGGGCTAGATATCGCTTATTAGAGAAATATTATACTATAGGTACTAGGGGTAGAGTTATTGTGTAAGGTTTAGGATAATATTCTATAATAAATAGTATATAAAGTTAAGGTTAACGCTCGATCTTAGCTTATTTAATCTTAGTTTAACACTAAGGCTTAGTTTATATATAGTTAGCGAGGCGCTTAAAATCCTTAATAGCTTTATTAAGCGCTAGTTAGTAGTAGGACTAGTTAGGGGGGAAGGGATCGCTAAAGCTAGGTAGGTAGGGTTATATATACTAATATAATAGGGATATTATATAAGATAGAATTTCCTCGCTTAGCGAAGCGACCTAAGGGTTAGGGTACTCTAGGTTAGCTAACTAGTAGTTCTATAGCTACTATACAAGCTCTAGAGCTAGGGGAAGTAGGTTATACTAGCTAGCTATTTAGAGATATAAAATAAGGATTAAGAAATAAGCTAGTAGAGATAGCTTAGTGTAATATCTAGCCACTCTCGGAGAGCGAGCGTACTAGTACTAAAGTAGGAGTGTAGAATATAGGGTATAGGATAGTAGATCGGACTAGATCCTAGGGGCCCTAGGATATTCCGAAATTGATAAATAACGATCTTAGGCACCCTAAGATAAAAGAAAATCCGTTCTAGAGTATCCTCGGACGTAATCACGCAATACTACTAGAATATAGCGGTACGCTAAGTTTAGAGGTAGAAGATGATGCATTCTGAGTTCTGAGATACGCTCTAAATACTGGGGGTCACCTGACCCTAACACCGGGAAATTGAATGTGGTGCAAGCTATTTCATTCGGTTGTGATCATCTCGAATCTGAAGCAACCGTGTCGTGACGGTCATCGTAAAGCAATATTGAGCTATCTAATCCCAGGGTATCCGTCCATCTTTTGGAACTCCATCCCAACCATTAAAAATAAAACAAAACTCCACGCTATGCCGTTACAAAAGAATCAAGTTGGAAGCGATTGGCTTAAATCCATCCGTACCCATAGCTGATGCACGGTTGGTTGAAGTTGGTCAAGGGCTGCGCTGCAGCCATCACTTGCTGATCAACATCGTCATTGTCGAAGAAAAAAGACTTGTGGAGAAGGCTCCGAGCTTGTTTGGAGGATTGCTTGGGCATCGTCACATTCGGCTGCATCATGGGTGCAGGTTCAGCGGGTCCAAGCTGATGGTGGATCGCCTCTGATTCGTTTGTCTCGTCGCCTGCATCTTGGGCTGTCTCATCCTTTTCCTCGGCTGAGGGGGAAAAGGTTTCCTCGAGTTTAAGCCCCTTGCCCAACGTCTCTTGCGGCACCTGTTCAAGGTTGCGGTCGGGTTGACTGTAGAGACCCATTCCCACTAATTCCTCCTCGGGCTTTCCCTGCTTTTCGTTGGGAACAGCGGGCTCATCATCGAAATTCTGGATCGGAAGGAATTCCGGCGTTGATGGGCCGCTGAATTCTCCGGGTGAAGGAACGCTCGCGTAGCTGGGGCAGGTGGTCTCAGCTGGGGGTACATTGGCCATGGACAGCATGTCCAGTGGCCAGCCATCGGAAGTGGTTTGAGTCATTGCTGATAGATCAGCGGCGGACATATCCCATGCCGTCGGCTCGACCTGCGAGCTGGGAATAGACAGAGACGGGGTCTCTTGAGGCATGGACATGTCGGGATACATAGGGAAGTAGCTATTCGGCGAGAAAATTGGGTCCGCTGACAGGGGATAAGACATCATGTTGTCGTTACCATACACCGGTAGAGGAGTAAAAGAATCATCAGGCATCGCCCCCATGGGAGAATACCTCATTGGAGTAAAGTCTGACATCTGTGGATTTGAGAGTCCCCGGGTCCGGACCGATGATGGATGCCAACTGATGGGGCGTGAGCTGCGGGAGGCCGAGGCCAGCAACGCAGCCTCCAAAGATGATTGATATTGGTTGGACACAGCCTGCATACTCTGGCCAACCGTCATTCTTCTTTTCGACGCGGATGATGGGCTGTTGCCTGCACTACGAGGCTTCATGACACGAGTGTGTCGAGGCCGAGGGAAAGCATACACCCAGTCTTGCATGTTGGAAGGCTGGCTATACGATGCATAATCCGAATTCCATTGAGAGCCTGTCGAAGAGGCAGATGGCTGTGACGAATAATCGGCCATATAAAGAAGTCGAATCAGAATGACGTGAAGAAGAGGTGGTCACCGATATGTGGGATGACGAAGATCGTAAATGGGGAAGGCACGATTTCTGAAGGTGTCAGTCCGTATTTGTAGAGAGATAAAAGTCCCCCAAAAAGGAACGTCAATCCCAGTTGGACCGATGGAGCCAGGAGCAGGACCGGGTTATAAAGGGAATGCAGGGCGTCTGGCGATCTACCACCCGCCCCAGCTCCACGATCCCACCGCACATGCAATGACACGACGTTGACACAAGCGAAACGAGCCTAGTCCAGAATCCAAGACCCAAGACTGATGAATCAGTTCCCACAGGGGAATCTTCCGGAGTACAGGACCGCAGTGGGGGGGATGATCGGACCTATACGTCGTCGTGCGTTGGTATGGGGAAGAAGAGTCAGAGCCCCCAATCCACTCGGGAATCCACAATGGACCTGGACCCTCACACGGGCCTAGTCTGGGGCTTTTTCTTTTTCTTTTTTTTTTACCAATTTTTTTTGAATCGTTTGCTTGTTTGGGAAATTTTCCGTTTTTTTCTTTTCCCTGTTTTAATTTACGCCCTGGCCCAAGAATCAGGAACCTTGGCCCTTTAACCGCCCATGGAATCATGTTTGTTTGTCCGCCATCTGATCCGATCATGCTTCTGGGCTGCCCCTTTCGTGATAGGCTTTGATTCTTTCTGCATGGAACCAATCAGCCCTGCAATCAGAATTCCATGGATTTGACGCTATGGAAGGGATCCGTTACGCAAGGGTGACTGGAGACAATGTGATGGCTGATCGCCTCGTGTCCCCTACAGAGTGGTATCTCGACATTCTAGTCTTGGAACTATCAACATTTATACATGGATGATCATGGTGATTGCCGTTTGAATGCCTAAAGGGGGGCTTGGTGATATTTTCATGCTACATACTGTGCTCTCCGGAGTACATGATGCATCTCCTGCATCATCGCCACCCCCGATCTTCACTAGTGACTTTTTTTTGTTCCGATCCCTCGGCTGTTGATTGGACCAATGATATCCCTGGAACTACACTCCGCTCCTTTTGATCATTCCCCTTCAGTATCACCTAGCCTGCATAGGGTGCCACACAAACCGGTGCTTTACCCGAGGAGGCGTTGTACAAGTGGACCGGTTTCATTGAGTACGACCGCCACCACTGTGTGATTGAATTTCCTGGGACGGGAACTTTCGGCAATGACTATAGCCTTCTTTGAGTTCGCCCCATGTTTGGAAGGGAAGTTTCTTTTGTTGGTCTATGGAGTACCTAAGCCTGACGCCCATGATGACTTATTGACTGCCAGGATGTAGGATGAAGGATGTGTTGGGGGCAAGGATTCTAATGTGACTAGTTCCCTGCATCATCAAGTACAGCACAGATCCAAGTGTTTTACTATGGGAATCCTACGGAACTCATTTCCATATTTTGACTACCTACACCGTAAGGTGGAGCTCATTCATTATTAAGTTGGATAGATAAGCTCGATGAGCAGATTATCAAGACAGAACTACTCCGTACGGAGTAAACGAATGAATCTTTGTCTAAAATGAAGGAAAAATTAAATTGTGGATCTGTAAGCATTTCCGATCAGGAAACGGGCGGTAGAGCCACCATTCATAACGTGGCCAGGCGGATCTGATCATATTTAGCGCTGTGCCAAAACCAGCCCTAGTTCTCCTGGGAGTTCCACTCAGGAGCCATGAGGGGATGACTCCGTCATTTGGGCAGGGATCGGACGCTCAGGGGCACATTTCTGACCCACCGAGACCTCGGAAGCAGTTGCAAGGTTCCACTTCCTGCAGTGCCAGAGCCATGGAGAACCTCCAATTCCAGAACAGGGGCGAGACAGTCCATCGGTGTACATAGTCCGTACACATGCATACCTTTCTATCTGATATCCCAGACTCAGAGCAAGGATTGGGCAGAATCATCAACTCATCCGACCACACAGAATCCAGAACCTCCATCTGATCACAGCGTCCAGCATCCATGACCATTAAGAGTGGAGAGCAACTCCTGGACTCGTGCAGGTGATACGAACCCAACCCTGCATACCAAAAAACCCCCGTTGTTTCCTGGTGCCCAGCACAACTAAATTAACCTTTCATTTTAATTTTTTTCTAGACGGTCACTCTCCGAGCTCAACACATTGAAGAGTGGATCAACTCTCGAGCCTCTTTTTTCTGATTCTTCCCCCACCAACGGAACTCCAAATGGGATTGGGGCGGTTCGGCCTTCCTTTGTCTTCCAGACGTTTCACTTGGTCTTCTGATTGTCTCTGATTGCCTGCTTCCTGCCCCATTCAGCGGGAAGAGCGGGCTAATCCAATTTGACTTGCTTTAGCGCCATGTCATCTGCTTCTTACGGGATACACCATGGCTTTCTGCGTTCGTACTCCGTAAGGGAGTAGAGCACGGAGTACATACATCTACGGAGTACTCCGTATAGAGGAGGGGTTTAAACTAAACGAAACTACTCCGTACACGTGCGATGAGAATCCATCATGCCCCTTTTTGAGTCCATTCTCCCGTCTTGGACTCGACGATCGTGTGGAATCACCTCCGCATGTACTCCGTACAGTTCTCATTTCCGCTGAAACCTGCCGTTCTCCCGCAACATCCGCTGGAGTACGGAGTACATTCGGAGTACTGTAGATCCCTTTAAGACTTACAATCGGTAACACAACACTCCGGTTTATCGACACGTACCCGTTGTCTGCAGGCGGCCATTTAAGAACGATGCGTCATGTCTGGGACATGCTCTCCACCGAACTTCCAAAAATACGTCGATCTGTGCTGCCGCCACGAATTGGAGGATGACGCTGAAGGCGTGACGCCACAGAAGGTCCAGGTGTTTTCTCCGGACGTGGGGCGCAGATGAGATGATCACAAGTAGTCTCGAGTGGCGGAGCAGTTGAGGGGAAGCGGTCAAAGGGATGATAAGAAGGATCTCCTCTAAATTTGCAAATTGGGGGGTTGGCATGGCTGCAACCTCGTTATTGGTTTGTTTGGTCCGCGACTAGCCTCGCCCCCAATCAATATGCAACTCGCCCTCGGTGGTTTTCCCCGTTGCTTAACCGCTGTTACGAGCCTCTTGCTGGTCCATGCGCTGTGATGGGATGCTTATCCTTCGAGGCTACCAAAGTCACTTTCATTGTTGCCCCTCTCGTCCAATGCAGGGGCGATTCCTGGACTCTCGATTCCTATTAATGAGCATATCCAAAGGACCGAGTACTACATGATTTCAAGTCGAGCGAGAATCACCTCTCCACTCCGTACATACTATAGCATCGTGACACTCGGACATACCACTCTCTCACTCCCCCTTCCACGACGATCAGTGCAAGGGTACATATCTGCAGAGCATAATGCAGTGAGATGGTACGGAGTACGGATACACACCATTCCATCAGGCTACGCTGGTTTCATGCGTGTGATGGAGAATTGACTTCCATGCCAAGTGGAGGGGAACAGAGTGATTCAGCTGGCACTCGGTTTGGGGCCACGTACCCGACTATCGAAAACCTAGATGCCTGCAATGATCCATATTCTCTATAGTTGGAACCTCCTGTAGGTACTCCATACGGAGTATGTAGCCCGTTGCTGAAGCGGCTACCTTGTCTGTCCCACCAGACGATATCCGTGGTGCCGGGCATATTCTCCACCTATGATTAGTCGATACATGGCTATAGCACAATACTCTGCCCTCTGCACGCTGTATGGTACAGTTCCCCATGTATATAGTCCTTGCGCCCGTCATTCTCCTGATCCATCATTCAAACATCCTACCAAACCGAGTAATTAATTAACGCCGAGAACGCACGTCGCTGATCACCGACTCTGCAGCAATCTTCGGTGGAAACATTTCCGACCATTATCATCTCCACTTCAACCCGCGCGTCCCCTTCTGGAAGGGATGATCATGAATAATTCCGTACCACTGCGCCAGCCAAATGGAGGTGAGGGGTCCCTCGTGCTCGTTTGCCGATGATGTGCACTTGAACTGTGGATGGTTACAAAGCCAAGAATTAGACTTGAATTCATTCCATTTTAAATTCACAGCTAAAAAGTTAGAAAAAGAAAAACAAAAATTCAACTTTTATTTCCCGGTCGCATGGTAGATCCCAAATCCCAAGTGGAGTTCATCATGAAGAATACGATAAAATGGTAGAGCCCCGTAGTTCGAACCTTCTTTGTTTTTCAGTCCGACCCTTGAAAGGAACCGACAGTAAGGCTCCCAAAATGTAGCGTGGGTATAGTCTCCTCTTAGCCTACCGTGCGATCGGCTGCATCGGATCAATAGTCGGGCTTGCCGGCAGGTCTATCGGTCGATCACTGAATCATTTCCCCGTGTTGGGGGCTTGATGCATTTGAACTGTGTGTGGTGTCAGGCAGAATTTGAATACTATTGATTGGGGCGTTCGAGCCTTGCTTCGTATCATCCTGGTGCTGGATGTTGTTGCGCTAGAGGGATTTGGTTGGAGACGGCGGGCTCCGGCCGAGTCCCGGACTGCCGAGGGTTCATTGAGACTGGTTATGATCACACACATGTGGTATTATTGTAGGAGGCCTGATCAATCATACAATCAGAATGCTACTGCCTCGATGGTATATTGCGGTGCAATTATCAAAGACCTCCCAAGTTGAAGGAATCATTCACCGAGTTTTGTTCGGCTTTGAATCCAAGGGATTTGGTTATAGTTCATTGCCTGGACCAGGAAAGTCTAAATAATAGCCTCGTCATGCCATAATTTCTGAAATGAATTTGGTGTTTGCATCTCGCTAATGTTTGGCCTTCTGTACTTGAAGTGATCCACTACCGTCAGAACTACAAATTGTGTATTAGCCTCCATCACCCCAACACCATGATCTGGACTCTGACCTGTTCATATACATTGCAGAATTATTTTGCAAAGATGCTTTTCCACCGTCATCCATCGGTGGTTGACCATTCAACAGATCCAATCATTGTGACGTCAATATATAATACTTGAATTGATGACCATATCTTGATCGCAATCCATATTCTATCTTTATAAGAGCTCAGAATCATTACTCAATAAAGTCCATCACAAGATCAAAATATTGCAATCGCCCATACAAAATGTCCACCTGCGCCAAAAGCTCCGGTCCCGAACTCAGCGGAATCCCCGGAGATCCACGAACGACGAAAAGCCGAGTCCTCGAGACAGGCGCCGGAATGGTGCAGGACTTCACACCAATCAAGCAGATCTGCGCCCATCTAAACGCATTCCATGTCTACGCCAGCGATCCAACCCGCTGCGTCGAGGCAAATCACTACTGCACCCATTTGACAGAGGGTATGTCAATAGCCAGAGCAATCACGACTAAGCCAGACTAACCGCTCACGAATGTTTGAATACAGATGTCCGACAATGCCTAATCTATGACTCGCCCAAACCCAATGCCCGGTTGATCGGGGTGGAATATATGGTCTCGCCGCGGATCTTCGCATCGCTGCCAGCCGAAGAGCGTCAACTCTGGCATACACACGAGTTTGAAGTATCAAGCGGGATGCTGATCATGCCGAAGCCGACAGGTGTGCCTGCTGCAGCGTGGGAGGCGGCTGAGACGGCCGAGATGAAAGATATTGCCCCGATCTATGGCAAGACATATCATTTTTGGCAGGTCGATCGTGGGGATCCGGTGCCGATGGGCCCGCCGGAATTAATGGGGAGTTTCACGTCGCCTGAGAAGGTACAGCTTGCGAATGCTCGTGGATTAGATGGATTGTTGGAAGACCGGGATAAGAGGTTTGGAGTCTCTTATCGGGAGAAGATGAAGGAGCGGGAGGGAATTGAAAAGGTCGACAAGCATCCTGGTATGTTTGAGGGCTGCATCTTGAGATGATCGAGCTGGACTAACAAAGATTAGACGCGGACGGGATGTGGAATCGGAGTTCAAAGTAGAAATAGACATGATCTCGATGCAGGAGATGGAACGAAGAGGATAAGATTGTATCGCAACTCTCGGCATGAAAACAAGATACTGGGAGATTTGTCAAAGAATAGATTGTCAAATTAATATCTAGGAATGGATGTCTCCCCACTACACCAGCCTCAAAAACCCAGTCCCATAATGAAATGGGGTCGAGAATGAGACCAGATGGAGGACGGCTCTGAAAACAAAGCCATTTGTTCATCTTGCTTCACTGTCCACACTTGCTCGTCCTGGTGCTGAATTTCGGCGACGGCAAGCTCTAGCATTTTTAGAAGCGGTGGTAGTCCTATGGGACTGATAGATTATAAAATAATTCATCGAGTTATGCATGTATCGGTCTCGATGGTGACTGAAGACTGCGCGCCGTATCGAAGCATCGATCTGGTGCTCCTATGCACACGCATTAGTGTGCAGGCAAGAGCACCAGAAACGATGACTGATCATAGCGAATTAGATGGACTTTTTGTATCCAACTGGTTCATTGAGCACCGAGGATAACCATTAAAGTCCGCGGCGCTGGCAAAGATTCACAGAGACGGTAAGCAGAAACGGGGACAAATCGAATTTTTAAGGACAAGCCAGATCACATGACCCGTCAATCGGGAATCAATAAAATGTCGACTCGACAATAGCCATTTCATTACTTGGAAATTCACAGGGACTGAAGTGATGAAATTACCGCTGCAGCAAAACTATACAGCTTGCCAAGGGATCATTGGTTATATCCATCATAGATCAAAAGCATCCTGCTCGAGGTATGTAAAAGCCCACAGTCCTGCGCAGTGATTGGTCAATTCCATCGATACCTTAGTCAGAATTTCACCACTTTGGCCGTCGACAACACCGTCTATCCTGCGCCAGCCAAGCTAAATGGAGCGTCTACTCCGGTCAACACTCAGGTCAACACCGGGATCATTCGCCCGCACCGCCCTCAATGGCACCGGTCTATTTTGCGCCTGCGCCTTGGTCTGGGAGCACATCGTGACCATCCAATCCAGCGAAGGACCCTCCATGTACCCGACATTCAGCCCACGCGGCGACTGGCTCTTGATTTCTCGGATGCACCGCAATGGCAAAGGGATCGAGGTCGGGGATATCGTGCGATTCAGTCATCCAAGCTTCTTTGGTGTCCACGCTGCCAAACGGGTGATCGGGATGCCGGGAGATTTTGTCTGTCGTGATCAGCCGTTTGCTACGGAGACTGGGACACAACCGGATATGATTCAGGTGGGTGTTTGAGCTTGGTATATACTGTCGATTGGACTGCGTTGATTTTGTACATTGCTAGGTTCCTGAAGGTCACGTATTCCTTGTCGGCGATAACCTTCCCTGGTCGAGAGATTCGAGAAATTACGGACCGATACCGCTGGGGCTTATCAATGGCAAAATTGTTGCGCGGATTTGGCCGCCGTCCAAGGCAGAATGGGTGCGCAATAACATGCAACCGGCCCAGGTGGAGGAGTAACTTGTGGGTTGGCAACTGCCGAGAACCAGTCGAATCGCATCTACATGGAGTTTGGATTGTGAAAAGGGATTGGGCTTGCTGTGCATATTCATACATATTCAATTGTACAATACAGATGTATACTCGATCAAATCGGCCGTTGACAGGTAAACATTTACCGGAAGGTCGAAGGATTTCTTCTCTTGTAGGGAAGCGGCTCAACCTTCTTTCGGCGCAGCTCCACGTCCGCTCCGCTGAAGCCAATCTGGCTCATGACCTCGAGCGTAGTGTCGTCCCACTGGGTACGGAAAAGGTGAGCGCCAATCGCCTTCAAGCGGTATCGAGCCTGCAGGGTGCGGAGCAGTGCATTGTCCCGGTCAGTCTCCTTGGCCTTCACGGCAGCAAAATCAAGAGGCTGCGAGTCTTTTTGCTCCATAATGAAAACCGAAAGTCGGTGGTAAGGACTGCCTTTCTGGGCAACTGGCGGCAGCCAGGGGAGGACAACCTGAGACTCAGTCGAGAGCTGAGAGAGGTCGACTCTGGGAGAAGTGGCCGAGATCGGCACGTTGACAGCCAGATAGTGAGTTTTGAAATCGAAGCTATCCGCCTCGACATTGGGAACATCGGGGTCAACGACGGCAATAGTAACTAATTTCTCCCCGCGTTCAAACATCTGCACATCCAATTTCGGCGCGACGGTGCTCACGTTCGATTGAACATAATCTCCAGGCTGGATTTGCTTCTTGCCGAAGTAAAGCTTGGCATCCACAACAGGCTCGCAATGAGGAAGAACATCCGGGACGACCTTCATCTGTGTAATGCGCTGCACCAAGATTTTTCGGCGGTACTCTCGCCATTTCCGGTCGGCCAGAAAGCGATAGATGGGTTTGGACATGTCGCCTAGCAGAGAGACAAACGTTAGAATTAAATAGACCAACAGATGGTGATTCCCAGCATACCTTGACCGTCCTCAAACTTCCGCTTTACCAATGGATCGTTAATATCGGCATTGATCTTGAGGTGTTCCAAGTGCAACTGCATCGCGTGCAGTCGAGACTTGCGGGACTTCTCGCTTCCCGCCTCCTCCGGGGATAAAGATGCCACTCGCGCGATCTTCTGTCGCATTGCCTCAATTTCCTCCAGCTTCTGTTGTCGATCCGCGAGCAGCACCTTGCGTGCTTCCTGGAAGCATTGATAGGGCAGCTGCTCAAAAGGAAGATTGGCGGAGCCCTGAAGCGCAGCACGGCGACGTCGAGATCCAATGGGGGCAACTCCTTGGCGCATCAACCGTCTCTCCAACCGAGGGCTACTGACAAGAGAAGGATCGGGGGCTTTGTAGAATGGTTGGCTCGCTTCCGATTGACCCTCTCCGACACTGGCGGACGACTGGAAGCCGCGTGTCTGGAGCTGGACTCCAGACAAACTCTTCGTGGTGTTACGAAGGCATTGAAGTAGCGGCTTCGATGCCCGCTCGCAAGCCATGGCTGATGACTTGTAGGCGTGTGGTGGATGGCGTGGATAGTGTTGTTGTCCTCGGGGGAACTTTTTCTGCTTCGCCGGCCAAGACTTCTGCTGGCGCCCACCGCCTCCCCGGCATCAACTTTTGCTCTTCCCATCCGGACGTCGCGCTACATTGATTGCCACGACTTTTTCTACGGCGATTGTTACGATGGCAGGAAATGGGACTTTCCGAGCGTTGCGGCTGCTATCGCGCACTTCAGGCGGTCTCTTGTCGGGATCGGAGAACATGACGGTATGAACCTCATTTGCGAAGTTTGATTCGGATGATCGACTCGCATCAACGCAGTCACTAATGATTTTTTCATACAGAGACAATGTCTCGTCCGTTCAATGGCAACCGAAGCTCACACCAATGGCTCTTCCACCGACGCGAAAGGGCCGTCTCTTGCACCGTGGGAAACCCCTGTCACAGTCATGACCTACGAATTCCCCAGGATGGAGCCCGTTCGTTTTGAATCCTACACCCAGAAACAACTGCAGATGCCCCTGCGGAAAGATCTCCTTCACCGCGCTGTTGTATACGAGGGCGATATGACTCGGCAAGGTACAGCGAGCACCAAGTGGAGGGCCGACGTGCACGGAAGCCACCGAAAGCTCATCCAACAAAAGGGCTCTGGCCGTGCCCGTGTGGGAAACCGACAGTCACCGATCCGAGTGGGCGGAGGTGTCGCCCACGGACCGCATCCTCGAGATTTCTCGACCGACCTACCCGCCAAGATCTACGACCAAGCCTGGCGCACTGCTCTCAGCTACCGGTACCAGCGCGGCGAATTGATTGTTATCGACAATGAGATCTCTCTTCACCCTGAATCGACACCGCATTTGCTGAAGTCCATCCTCCTCGCGAATCAGTGGCAAACCAAGAAGGGCCGGTCGACATTTATCGCGATGAACGTGGATGAGTCCATGGTGGAAAAGTTTGAAAGCTTGCAACGATATGCGACTATTCGAAGTGCGCAGAGTGTCGACGTGAAAAACTTGTTGGAGACAAAACGGTTGATTATTGAGAAGAAGGCGCTGGATTATTTCCTGCAACGGCACTCGCGAGACTTGAAGAGTGCGCCCGCGACAGCGAAATATCACTGATCGTGGGGCCTGTATTTGCATTGCTATTTCCCCCATGTACTCTTGTTACTTGTACAAATAGAATTTGATCTCGATTCATACTACCTCATCAGCCTTCTCGGTAGAGCACAACACAAGGCAATATAGGACTCTTTGGAAAGTCCAAAGACTTCTTAGAGTGTGCCAAAACTGTCCAAACATTTCAACAGCCCTTCAACCGAGACTTGACGTAATTCTCGAACGTCATGGACCGAGCGCTTAGCATCGCGGAGGCGGAGAGCTCTGGCCCTCGGAACGAGAGAAAATCCAGCCAAAAAAAACTCCCGAGGTCAACGGCAGAGCGGAGAACATCTGATTGTCCTAACCTTCCCCTCTTTTCTTTGCCCAGCGTCGTCTTCATGTTACTTCGACACGTTTCCCGACTACCTTCGCCGCCGAGCTGGATCTCGCGGTTCCCTTCGACAGCCATGCCTCTGCGCGCCAAGGTGACCAACCCTGCCTTCCGGGCAACAGCAACGGTATGGCGCTTCCAGCTCCTTTACACTGGTGGATGACGCTGATTTTTGCTAGATGTCGACATCTGCCGATATTCCTAAAGAACTCCCCGGTGACGAGCCAGATGACGTTCTTTTCAATTCGATCTACGGCATCCGAAGCGTTGAGCTCAACCGGCCCAAGAAGCTCAATTCTCTGAATGGATCGATGGCGCGGAAGATTTTCCCCCGGTTAAAGGTCAGTTGAGCTTTGGTCAATATCAAACCAGCAGGATACTGAACGAGTGGGAAAATAGGAATGGGAGAAATCTCATCTCGCGACTATGATTCTCATTTCCGGAGCCGGGCCCAAGGCACTTTGCGCCGGTGGTGATGTTGCGGCGTTGGCTTTAGCAAACGAGAAAGGCGAGGAGGGACAGCGCGCGTCGACCGATTTCTTTGGACTGGAATACCGTCTCGACCACACAATTGCGACATACTCGAAGCCTGTCATGTCGTTCATGGACGGAATCACCATGGGCGGCGGTGTCGGTCTCAGCATGCACGCACCCTTCCGAATTGCGACCGAGCGGACACTCTTCGCTATGCCGGAAACCACCATTGGTTTCTTCCCCGACGTGGGTGGCTCCTTCTTCCTGCCGCGCTTGGATGGCGAGACTGGCACATACTTGGCTCTGACGTCGGAGCGCCTGAACGGTGTGCAAGCCTTATACGCCGGCATTGCCACCCATTACATGCACTCGAGCGTTTTAAGCAACATGACCCAGCGTCTCTCGGAGCTGGTGTTCCCTGATCATGTCGAGCTTCCCGAGCGACTCGACACTGTGAACAAAACCATCGCCGAGTTCTCGCTCGGCCTTCCATCTCTCCAAGAAGAGCCTATGCTTCTGGCCGGTGAGCTGCGCCAAGCTATTGACCGTTGCTTCCGATTCAACACGGTCGAGGAGATTTTCCAGGCCTTGGAGAAAGAGATTGCGCAGACCGAGAAGACCGAGCTGAAGGAGTGGGCTCAGAAGACTCTGGAGACTCTTTCTATTCGTTCCCCGACCTCACTCAAGGTGACACTGCGCCAGATGCGTCTTGGTAAGAAGTGGAGCATTGCGGAAACCTTCCAGCGCGAGCACGAGATTGCTGCCAACTTCATGCGACACCCTGATTTCGTGGAGGGTGTCAAGGCCCGCTTGATGTCCAAGCCCCCACGCCAGGCCCAGTGGCAGCCTGCAACCCTGCAAGAAGTCTCGCAGGAAGCCGTGGACAACTTCTTTAAGATCCCCGAAGGCGAGAGCCGCCTGCCCATCCAGATCAAGGGTAGCTACTCGGAATACCCACACCAACGCTTCGCCCTCCCCAGCGAGAGCGAGATTGAAAGCTTCGTGCGCGCCAACCGGCCGTCGCATAGCAAGACCGTTGCAGAGTTTGCTGGACGATGGAACGAGAAGGAAGGTGTGCGACGAAAGGTGTCCGAGGTATTGGCCCGACGCACAACAAACTCTCCTGAAGGATTGCAATGGGTAGAAAACCAGCCAGTGGAGTCTGGTCTATAGCTTGTAATATTTTCAATCTCTGATGTATAGTCGAAGAGCTGCAATCCGCATTATTAGAATCTCAGCCTGAATTTCATTTGCAAAGTAAACCATGAATAATATCTACTTCAAGTGGATCCCACCCGCAACCCGCAACTCGCCATTGTCAATTCCCCTCCAAATGAAATCCATATTCAACGACACTACTTCCACCACCCAAAATCAATGTGATCATACATCTGATGAGCACTGGTCGGCATGATGAACGTTGAGACTCGAGCTTCGAGGACCGAGCAACCATCTCCAAGCGAGACGGACGCCACAGCAGCTCTGCTGCCCATCACTTCAGATGGCGCTTCACCAACCCCAGTCTTGACAAGACTGTATATTTCGCATACACTTTCAACCTGGAACTCGCGCATGTTCGAATTTGGCTCAGTCTTGTTTCTGGCCTCGATCTTTCCGGGAACATTGCTCTACGCCTCCATCTACGCCCTCGTTCGCGCTGTCTCGGCTATTGCATTTTCGTCCTGGATAGGCGCGCAGGTCGATAAGTCAGATCGGCTGGTGGCCTTGAGGCACTCGATTGGTAGGTGCTAGTTATTGTGTTGGTCGAGTTAGTAAAGTGCTGAAGAACGTCTAGTCTGGCAACGGATTCCCGTTGCGCTGTCTTGCTTGTGCTTCGTGGCTCTACCGTCTTTCGATTCTGGGAAAATATCAATTCTTTTATTCGCTGTTGTTGGAGTGCTTGCCTGTTTTGAAAAGTTGGCTGCTACTGCTAATACAGTTGCGGTGGAGAGAGATTGGGTATGTCGATTCAGATTCTGGATGGGATCGTGTTGCTGACTGTCCACAGGCGATTGTCATCGCTGATTATATCAATGTGCCTCGGCAAGGTGAGATGGATAGAATTGTTGTGGATTATGGGTTTTGATCTTGATTATCAGATTTGAATGCGTCCATGAGACGGATTGATCTCATCTGCAAGCTGTTTGCGCCAGTATTAATCTCTCTGGTTGATAGCCTATCTACGCCGGTCGCCATTTGGACAGTCTTTGGTGTCAATACTGCCTCTGTTTTCGTCGAGTATATGGCCATTGCGCAGGTAACTTTTGTTGATTCTTTACTACACACGTCATGTCTTACCCTTTTCAGGTTTATCGATCTGTTCGATCCTTGCAGAAGACACCGGGAAGACATTCATCTCACGATGCAGCAAATGATGATGATGCTTTGCATTCCGATCAAGACTTGCCTCGAGGCATTCAAGGTCACTGGCGAGAGACGTTAACTCCCTGGAAGGAATACATGGCCAGCCCTGTTTTCTTAGCCTCCTTTGCGCTGAGTCTCCTTTACCTAACAGTTCTCTCCTTTGGCGCAACCATGGTGACGTATCTCCTCCAGAGCGGATTCAACTCTCTAGAAATCAGCTGCATGCGCATCGGGTCAGTAATAGCCGAGCTGTCGGGTACATGGACCGCTCCGATGATCATGAATCGGATCGGTCCCATTCGATCTGGTCTATGGTTCCTGAACTGGCAGTTTTGCTGTCTCACTGGTGCGACTGCCGCATTTGTTCTCTGGGACTACAACTCCAAATTGGTCGCAGGCAGTTTGATTGTGGGTGTTGCTTTGAGCCGTATTGGTCTTTGGGGATTTGACTTGTCCGTCCAGTTTCTGGTGCAAGAGGTAAGTCTTTCTTTCTGATCTGTATTTCTTGCCTTAATGGTTGAATTCCAGAACATCGAGGAACATGCCCGGGCCCGGTTCTCGGCGACTGAGATGGCATTGCAGAACTTCTTTGAGATGATCTCTTTTGCCTCCACCATCGTATGGTCCTCGCCCGAGCAGTTCCAATACCCAGTGCTGATTAGCTCGGGCGCTGTTGCTGTTGCTGCTGTATGCTTTGCGGCATATGTGCGTAAAGAGCGAGGGCATTTACTACATCGATCGCGGTGTCTGGGCGGAGATAAAGTAAATCAACAGTACCGACTGATTGAATCTGGGGAAGCATAACTATTCAGACACACTCTAAAGTATATAGTCAAACTAGCTTACGCATGTGGGCGGATTCGCGGTATATACGAGGGAGCTCTTCCTAGATTTGTATATTCTGATTGAGCAATGTGTACATTCAAGATCACCCTGGCGTTTATAATGAGACCTAGGAAGGCCTTGTTTCTTATTCAATCTAGATGAAATCTGCCATTTCGCGGGTGCGTCATGAACCAAGTATACAGTCGGTCCAACTCCATTCCATTCAAACTATACCTATTCCGCTTTGATTCGGTTCCATACTTCTAATACAAAGTCTCGACAATTGCGTTTGCAAAAGTTGTACCGTTTAAAATCCTCCGCCACCTGTTGTGCAGCACCATGTATTTCACTAAACGTCAAAGACGCATTATAGTGACCGAGCACTTGAACACCGTCGATTTTGGTATCCCACCATGGTTTTTCAATCAAATTGTCCCTGTAGCCCACGATTTCGCCTTTCGTCCCATCACGGATTTGTAGATGAAAACTTGCGGAATAGAAGTTCGTGATGACAACACGCTGAACATCTAGCGCCTGGACATCGTAGTTCCAGTGACAACTATCCTCCAATTGTTCTGCAATCTCGAATCGACCGACAATCAATTTATAATGGTATGGCATGGGCCACGTCACGCCCAAATGGCGCCGATTGATTTCTAGAAATTAGGAGTCGGGTTAATTCCTCACACTTGGACAAATCGGAGGAGATAATACTGACTGACTTTGAAAGCCCATACAGAGTGACTTTGCGGCTTCTCGTAAATCCCACTTTTGCGCAGAAAGTTTTCGGCTTCTTTACCTGCTGAATTCCACATGTTGACTGTGAAAGTTTGACGTCCCGCCACTCGTTTGGTCTTGGTTCCGAGCTCGTTGGTTGTTTGAGAAGGCGTGTAGACTGGTTCACCATCGGATGATACTGTGATGAGGGGGAGAGGCTCGACGAAGGTGGAATTGGAAAGCGGTTGGTAGAGTCCGGGACTGTCGATGCCTAGAAGGGCCCATCCTCCGACTATCTCGTCGCTCAGATCGTCCTCGGGACAGAACTATCGGGGTGATTAGAATTGGGTTGATCGTGGTAGAGTTATAGATGCTCACCCAGCAGGTAGGTCCGCCGACGACAGGAACCACGATCGGATTTCCATCTGTGCCTGTGATGGTAGTATGGGTATTTTCCACGGCGTCGGCCACAAAGGATGGTGTGACTTCGATTGGAGTTGGTTGGATTGCGCTCGGTGTATCGGAAGAGAGGGATAGAGGCGATGCTAGCACGCCAGATATCAAAAGACATGCGATTGATGAGCTCTTTACGAGCGAACTCCTCGTGGACCGGATGAATGAGGCCATAGTTAGGTTATGAAGAAAGCATAAACTGTGAATATCATTTGGCAAAGGTCCTTGAATTGTGAACTATGAAGAGTACTTCCTGGTCAGATGCAGTCTAATAAATATGGTGAGAATGGTAGACCAATACTGATAGGAAGGTAGAGACTACGGAGTATAAGGAAGGGAACATTGATTTTAAGACGTCAGGTCAACTCTGCCAGCCTTGTTGAAGCGCATAAGAGTAAGAGATCCACAGTTGAATCTCCTTATACGGAGTACAGTATGCAAGGCTTTGATTCCTACAGGATGCTCAGCAGAGAGGGCCATTCTATACGGAGTACGGATATTCCGTGTTCTTTTCTCTTCTCTTTACTCATATATTTTTCTGAGGGTGGCATGAGATCCGTTAAGAGACCTATGATTGAGACTGAAATTGACAACTAAGAAAGCCCATATAATAAAATTGATTGTCAGATCACATTGTGTCGATTTCCATGTGTAAAAATGAATAGTTGGCCCTGCGCCCGAGGATCAACATCCAACAAGCAAATCGCGTGTTAATTGGACGATTCTGTTGGGAAAACACCTCAAGGCGATGCAGACTATACTATACGAACGGTTTTAATGCCCCAAGGCAGAATTTCCATGCCAAGTACAGAGGATGCCAGACTAGACAGCCACCATTCACAGTTCATAACAAAAACTCCAATTCCAGATCTAAACGACCAATTGTCACTCAGCGATCAGCTTCTTCCAATCTTCTCAACACAGACTGCCACTCTGAACCAACAGCACCCATAACACCAGCCAAAATACTTCCCGACCATGCATGAAGCAGCCAATGTCTTGATCCTCGGAAAACAAAGAAAAACCAATACACCATGATGACGAGCGCAAAAGGTCGCTGTCGTTGTACTAAGGCTAGAAACTCCTCCGGCAGAAGAACCGGCCATGTGAACAGAATCACCCAGTCGCGTGGCTCGACCGGAACCTCCGAGAAAAAGTTCCATAATGTTGACAGCGCAATGTGACATGTCTCCCTTTCATTATCGGGTATATCAATCTGCGGCAGAAGAACAAATAGATAAGACAAATGTCGAAGAATGGACCGATTCTGCGGTGAATCCGGTATCATCGGAAGAGGATCCTGAATCCAAGCACGAACCATTGGATTGGTGATGTATGGCCATGTCAAAGGTTGTAGGCGAGAGAAGCCGCGAATCGCAACGAGAAGCTCATAGGCACCATCGAGAATACTCGTAGAGTCGTAGCTCTCGAGTGCAATCGGAAATTCAAGACAGAGAATGACTTGGATGGCGGCAAAGGTAAGTGTTCCAGAAGCATTTTGTGGTGTGATGTCTGACACGGTAGTGCGAAAGTCCTCGATGGATGCTGCACGGCTATCACAGGCATTCTCAATATAGCGGGATGCATTCTCAGGGGAGAGGTGAGCTCGATGGAGCGCTGCAATGGCGTCAAGCGCATTCATAACGAACGGAAATGTTTTGGCATCGTCAAGGACAAGACCCTTCCACAATGGTCGGAATGCCGGGGGCGTTAACGCTTCGAAGGTCTGAGCCGTTTGGTCTAGATAATGGTGTAGATTCTCAGAAATCCGAAACGAGAGCTCAGGATGTTGACGCGGACGTGGCTGGGCACACGCAGCACGAAATATGTCAAGAAAAGTTTGAATCTGGTCTTCTTGGTTGTTTGTCGGCACATCTTCGTGGATAACAACATCTTCACCAGGCTCTGTTCTGGTATCCTCCGGCTCCTCGGGCCATGTACACATGAGTTTATTCCTCTCGCACGCAATGCAACTTGGCTTTTGCTCGTCGCACTTCTTCCGACGCCGGCGACAACAAAGACAGCCATGACGGGATCGTGAGCGTCGGGGACGAAGATCGGATGATGCCATTGTCGCAAGAACTTGACTCCATGCAGCCATTCCCATGACTAGAACCAGACTTATAAAGTATCATTCAGGACATTCTATGACATTATCAGCCCCAAGGCCTGGGCTGAGGCCGATCCACCAGTTAGGCCAGAGAGCCTCACCAGACATAAGCGGATATGAATCACATCAGAATATGCAACAACCTCCATACGCTGACAAACTAAATGGAATGTCAATCTGTAGCTGGAGATTTTAGGCCATCGATGGCTGATTGGCCCGTAAACCGTCTTGCTTGGCAGACACAGCCACTTCTAGGATTGGATCTGCGGATGATGACCGAAATGCATCGAAGTCTTCCATCATTTCGGTACAGATGATAGAATTGACTAAGAGATACGTTCCAAAATATATCTCCCGGCTATATAATCAGATCTGACATTCTCAACCAAAGTCCGCATCTGATACAAGATCAAGAAAACAAAATATAAATACGGTGTATAGCAGAGAGCCAATTGACAATCCAGTCACATCTCAACTTCAAAGTATAGCGACAGCCACAAACCTAAACTCAACTCTAATAGTTTCAGCCTCGAAAACAGCTCTCTATTTCCACCTCTATTGGTCCCTGAAAATCCTAGACATTCTCACTATCATCTCAGACAAATAGTTGAGTCGTCGGTAATAACAACCAACCGAGTTGATTGAAACTGGCCCCCAACGGTTAGCGGCCATCGCATCTAGTCTGCTTGCTGGCTAGCAAATAGATTTTCGTCATGCAAGTGCTGACACGATCTAGGATAATTAGCTGAAGCCAGGGCTGACATTCGCTATGGATAGACCTAAGACTCACGTTTTGCATTCTAATACAAAAAATGTACTAGTAGAGTAGTCTGTTATGAGTTTATATTACAAGTGTCTAATATATGGAATTGAATTAATATAAGATATTTATAGCTCAAAGATGATCTGCATCGTACATATAAGATGACACGGTAATCCAAAAGGCAATATTCACTAAAACCAGAATATCAGAATTGTTTCCAAGAATAATATACAGAATGTGTGGCAATGCTGTAATAATATAATAATCGTATAAGCTATAGAGAATTCTAGAAATGGTTGTTCTATTTTTATGCTTTTTTTGTCTACACTATCTAGACCTTCACTCACTTTGGAGTAGATTAACCTTGGAAGGGCATATATTTTAAGATTTACTTTGTGAATATCCATGGATGTATAGCAGAGAATACAGATTAATAGCAACTGCCCAGGTGGTCTTCTTTTTTTTTTTTCTTTTTTTACTTGACTTTGGCCTAATGTTGAATACTATAAGAAACATTGCCTAGGATTGTGTACCTATAGAACCTTCTAGAAAATGTATACAATGTTCTAACAAAGTGAAAGTTGAAAATATATTCCTTCGAAACATAAGTATTGTTCCAAGGTTTTCTGAATCTCCATAGAGAGCTAGAAGGAGGTGAAGAGTGATCTAGTGATATGACCTGATTCCTTCTAGTTTTCTTCTTTTTCGTTTCCATCGCCTTATATTTGCAGAATTCTCTAGGTAGTTCAAATTCTGGACCCTATGGTAGTGAACAAGCACTCGAAGGATTTTATTGCTATAGAGAATACGCCATTAAGATACGCAAATAGTGATGATGTTTCTCAATGAACTTAGCTTTCATTCTTATGACCATAATTCCAGGCGTAGTGACTGAAGCCATGCAGCCTCGGAAATAAACGGCGTTAAGATACTATCAATCTATATGACCCATTATAAGCATTTGAATATGTAGAGCACATTTTCAACGCACACAATACAGATATTTTATCCAAGATAAAACCCAAGACTAATTTAATAGACAAGCAAAATATGCTTGATTCATATCATTTCTCGTAAAGAACAAATCCACACAAACCGCCAAGCAAACCTCAATGGCAGTTCACAGTTCACAGTTCACAAGAGGGCAAGACAAGCGAAATCAATATAAAGAAGGGCAAGGTAGTGTCCAGACACAAACCAAGTCAGTGCGTTCATTGAGATACTAACGCCGGATCTCTCCAAATCCCCAGCTATCCTGAATGGACCCCGGAGAATACAATTCCAAAGAAAGTCACAAGGTGAACTTTTGACACGAAGCATAGCCAACGCCTGCGCCCATCAATTTTGCGTAAACAAGTCCATCGCCTCCCAAGACAGAGGAAAAAGAAAAAGACAAAGAGACTGAGAGTTCAATCACGTCACATTGATGAGTTGCTCAAAAGCCTCATCTTCGGCCGAGAATGCGTACGAGGGCTCGGCCGTGATGGAAGCCTCCGAGTCCCGGCGGATCTGCTCAAACGCATCGGCAGTAGTCGTGATCGAAGATTCCAAGTGCATAGAGTCATCAAAGCCAAAAGAAAGGGTGGTTGAGGTTGCTGGCAGGGAAATCGGGTTCGGGGTGGGCGTGGGTGCAACCTCGGGGGGAGATGCGGGAATGGTCTCCACCAGAGTGACAGGTGGGTCGGCGGGAGCGGGTGGCGGCGGGCCATCGTTGTCGGTGATCTTCTTGACCATTTGCGCCAAGTGCAGTTTGATCGGCTCATCACCGCATTGTGCATGCTTCAGCACTTCATTTTTGAGGCTTAGAATCTCTGATCGTAGACGGGCAATTTCGCCCACCAGCCGCTCCTTCTTTTCCGACTGTTCTTTATAGCGGTACTCGAGCTGCTGGGTATGTTCCTTTTTCTTTTGTCGACACTTGCTCGCGGCCAGTCGATTGCGCTCAAGAAACTTGGCCCGTTTGGCTCGCTCACTGGGTGGCTCGTCATCGTCATCCAGATCGGGACTCAGACTGGCGGCTACCAGCTGGGACTCTCGCACTCGACGACGTTTGGTAGCACTGTGGAGATCCAGGCAGGACGGGTCATGGGAGCTTTGCTCTTCATATGGCGGGGGCGTGGGCTGACCATTGCGGACCTGCGTGTTTTTCAGATCTCGTTCCAGTCCGGAGCTGGCAAAGACAGCAGCGTCTCCCTTGGTGTCCCAACCAGGCCCCGTCATGGTGGGCGAGACCGCGTTGAGATCCCAGAGCGGGTCGTCTTCAGGGATGGGCAATGCCAGAAAGTCACCGGGAAACGGATTGGCGGTGTTAAACGAGGATGCGGCGACAGGGTTGAGGGGGTCTGTAATAGGGAGCCCTGACAAAGGGTTGATGTTGCTGGTCGACATATCCGGGGTAAATCTGATGGGCAGGAGCGAATTGATGCCAGGATGGAGATGGGTGCATCGGCAAGAACAGGTACGAGCATAAAGAAAGATCGACCCGTTCCCCACAAGAGTCTTGAGCGTCAAGACCAGCAGAATCGGGGATGGGTCGAGAGGGAAGCAGAACCACGGTCAACCCCCGGTGCCTGAAGAAGTAAGGCCCAGGTCTCGAGAGCCACGGAGCCACGGTCGGACAGGAATTCCGCCCAGCAGATCCGGGCGAATACACGAGCAGCAAGTGGGGTGGCACAGAGAGAGTGATACAACTGGGATTTTGCATAAGTGAATAGACAAACGCAGAGCCATGGTTTCGCCAGAAAGAATAAAGAACGGGATCGTAAGCCGCCCAGTCACCATATCCTCCTCCTCCAATCATTTCCATTGTATACAAGTATACAGCGCCATTCCACCTTCAAAGATCGGCCCATCCTCGCAACTGATGGCTAATAGCACGCCAGTTTTTCCAAACAAGCCTCGTCACCCGCAGCTCCTCATATTCCATTTGCACGGTATGCTGGGTGGCTTCGCCCACCAGCAACGACCCAAAGATCTCGAGCACTTGGTCCGGGTGCAGAACGCTTGCCACCTGTTGGGCCGGAACTTGGCCCGATTGCTCGGCGCGAGAAGGAACCCGGCTGGTCGTCGGCTGGTCGGGCTTCGGGAGCAGCACTGTGAGTAGCGCGAAGACGGCACAGATTAGTGCACATTGCGTCTCATTCGCCAGGGCGATGATCGCAAGCGTGATTAGCCGGATAGTGTTCGCGAAATCAAGGTCAGCACGATAAACAATTGCCAGAGCGTGGTAGAGACGACCCGAGCCTAGGATCCCATCCGGCAACCCGGCCAATAAAGTCTTGAAGACCCAACCCACAGCGAGCACCGTTACCGAGTCCGACTCATCCAGGCTGGGCATGGCAATGACGCGCATGGTCATTGCAATCCTGGGCTCATCTTTTTGAGCGGCGAGGATTTGTCTGGCAAAGTGTTCGTACAGCCGGGTGGCGGCTTTGATGTCGCCCGGTTCACTGAATAGTCCAGGTACGCCGGGCCCTGTAAGACTATGGTTAGACAAGACATGAAGTAGAGGAGCAAGAGAGCGGAGAAGCGAAGAAGAAAAGCTAGACACCAACCAAATCGTCGTAGATACTGTATCGTTGCCACCAGACAAGCAGGCAGTTGTAACGGAGCAGGCGCCAGATCCCCGTGGAGAATGAGAAAACTATATCCCCCGAGCCGAGACAAGGTCTCAAGCGTACGTCCTCGCAACATACCCATCGGATCGGGGCGGCGTGTCAAATTCGCAAACGTCTTGGAGCGTCGGAGCTTCGAGACTGGTGGCTGAGATATCTCGTTAAGAGCCATGGTTGATTGCACTGGGCGCATCCGGTTGATAAATCGATGTCGGCGTCGGGGTTCGCTATCCTCAGAGGTGCACCTATTGCTGGCTGCAGAAGTTGGTTAGAGGAATTGAGTGCAGCCAAGACTCAAGCAAACCTACTATGACCCGTCGAGGGCTCCTCGGCCTTGATTGCAAAGTCCAGTTTCATCTTCTTGCTCAAATAATTGAATGCCCTTGTGGCCTGGGATGGGTTCAATCGAACTCGAGTGGGACGTCTGCCACGTCTGACACGGCTGAAATGACTGCCACGGCTGAAATGGCTGGATTGACTGAAATTGCTGAATTGACTGGCACGGCTGAAATGACTGCTGTCCGAGCTGGCCCTACTACTCCTTAACATAGCTTCATAACGAGAGCTTCTCTGCGAATTGGGCAATGGACTCTGAGCACTTCCAACTAGACTGTTTCTCGATGAAGGCCCTGCCTGCCCAATCCCTAGATCCTCGCTATACCTAGAAGAAGCGAGGGCCGCACGCCGGAGATCGACGTTTTTGCCATCCGAGAAGGGATCCGAAAAGTCACGCAAGTGCGCAATCTCTTTTTCAAAATTGAGCAAGCTGCGAAACCACTCGTCCGGCGTACTTAAAATGAGCGTTTGCTCGCATTGGGATGGGTGTCGACGGACGGTGACTGTAGTCTGGTTCGACCCCTGGGAGACGACCGTCTGAGCACTGACATTGCGCTGCTGCACTTGACCATCGAGGCCAGTGGTGGGTGCTTGTTCAGCATGGGCATCTTTCTTGACTGGATCAGTTGTTGTCACAGGGGATTTGGCCTCTTGCGGCGCAGCGAGAAGGATTGCCTCGGAGGCAGAACTGTCGTCCTGAGATTTGCTCGAGCGGAGACGAGTCATGATTTGATTCAGTCGTTTCGAGCCATGTTGAGACCGCGAGAGAGAGGTCGCATCATTACCGTTGCGGGTCGATTCCGACTCCGGGGCTTGACTCTGCTGTGGAGCGTCGCTGTTTTCCACCAAACTCTCGTGAACACTTGGTTTATCACTCTCATTCGATCCACGGTGAGACGCTTGGGGTTCTTCGGTTGGAGTTGGATTCTCTGGCTGGTTATCCAATGGCGCAACCGTCGACTGAATGCGACGAAGCCGGGGCCAGGTGGAACGAGATCGAGGCTGCGCAGACTTGGACTTTGGCTTCGAAGACCGGAAAAAGGCAAGAAATGATGGCATAATGTTAGAATTCCCCAAAGTGATTTCCCAACAAAGGCATGGTAGAAGCAAGACACCGGTGAAGGGTCCGAAGAGGGTATTGACATCGCTAGGAAGGCACAACCGGAAGGAAAGAGCAATCTACTCGCGGGCTCGGCGATCAACAGTGAGAACCAAGGGAATCTATTTCTGCTGCAGACAATGAGAATCAATATGAGAAGACCAAGGAATCACCTCTGTACATTCATCCAGATCCAAAGAAAAAGTCATACAAGCATCAAACTCGGCGAAAAGCCTGTTCTGTAGCAAGCTTCACCGGGAGGACATAAACAAAGGATTCAGCGCCGGTATCATGCAAGGAACACAAGAAGATGTATAACAGGGTAAGGCTGTAGAACAGACTCGATCATACTTCGTCATTTTCTCCTTCGAGGAGAATGTAATGGAGAATATCACTCAGGGTGATGACGCCTTTGAGTTTGAAAAGCTCATCCACGACCACGAGACGATGAACGCGAGACTTGCGGATCGTATCGAAGATGGTATCTAGCCCGTCGTTCAGCGAGCAGGTGTAGATGCCCGGGAATTCCTACACAGGTCAGTTGAATACTTTTCGAGATCACGACACTAGGCCCAGCATACCGGAGAGCGTTTCTTCAGCACTTCCCCAACAGTGAGACTGAGATCATCGTAGACGCCTCCGCGGATCAACGCAATGACATCGACGGCCTCGAACACGTTGTACACGACGCCTGGAGAGATAAATCCTTAGCATCCAGTCATAGTCTTGTAACAAGCGCAACATCATACCCTCGGAGTTCAAGATCGGCACACTCGATATACTGCGCTCAACCAAAATATGAATGACGTCGATCACGGGCGTGTCCATGGACGCGGTAGCAATGTTACTGTAGGTGCCCAGCAAGAGCTCACCCAGTGGTCGGCGCAATTTTTGCGTATCACTGACATTGACGGCCACGAACTTCAAGATGCGGTACTGTGTGATGACACTGAGCACGTGGGACCGGTCGGTTTGACTATCGTTGGTAACGAGGGGGATACGGCGTGCACGGGACTCGAGCATGCGTCGGCAAGCCTCGTAGAGGGGTCGTTCGGGATCAATGGAGACGGTTTCAGGCGGTGCGACACCCAATGCCTTTTCCACATCTGCGCAGAAGATGGATCTTGTCAGCCCTGTACGTCGATGAGGGTAGGGTAAGAGAGGTGGATACCGCGCAGGCTATCGAGGCGGAATTGATCGATCTGGTCGAGGGCGGCGGGGTTCTGGAAATAGTATTGAATCACGTTGATGTAGTCGGAGGTCGTCAAGAGACCGGCGAACTTGGAAGCCTTGGAGTCCCATAATGGAGCTGACACGATGCCTGTAATTTCCGAGTCGCTTTCCAGTCAGTGGGGGAGATCGGGAAGACAGGAGCGCGACATGCCATTCTGAATGAGGATGGTCAAACTCTCCTTGACCGACAACGAGGTATCGAAGATAATCAGGCGGAAACTGAGGGGGAGAACGTCGTAGCTGGTGCGGACCTTCAGGAAGTTGCGAATGGCACGCTGTTTGACGCTGCGTTAGTCAAGATCAGGATGTGCGCCCCGCCACGGACTAGGGAGGAAGAAAAGGCCAAGGTTGACACCGGCTCCATGTGAAATTATCTATTTTTTTTCTTCTGCTTTCAGAGAGAGAAAAAGGTCATAGCCACAGGGCTACAAGGAGCGGCATCGGGGATAGAAGGGGAAAGAATCCATGGGCAGAAGTTCAGAAAACGAGAATCTAACCCACCAGGCCTTGACGCTCTTCCCGATCGACTGGTCTCTCGGTCATTGGAGCAAGTATTTGGTGAAGGAGGAAGAGATGAAGCCGATTCCGCCTTCGTCATGGAGAAGTGGGGGAAGTGGAGTGTGGCACCATCGACTGATCTGCCCCTCTATCTACATTTCTCTCCTAACATCCCTCGACACACATCGTCTTCGAACGCCGCACATACATCAACACATCCCCCATCCGGTCCTGATCAGCTCCAAAGTCAAACTCCTCGTACCCTTCCAGCATCGCCCGCACACGAGGCGAAGATGGATCCGTTCTGTACCGGATCAGTCGCGGATTCAGCCTGGAATGAGGGGGGAAGGAGCCGGTTCAAAACATACAGGGATGGTTTTCCTTTCTGATCGTAGTCATCATTTGTGACTCGATTCCAGATAATAACAGCCGGTCGAGCGAGATCCGTTACCATCTCACGGCTGGGCACATTGGATGAAATCGACACTACAATCGACTGATCATCCATCTCCAGCCATGCACGGGGATCATCGATGACTTCAGCCCCATTCTTCGTGAGAATAGTCCGGTCGATATCGGTGTAGATTGGATCCTGGGTATAGCAGGGCGCTCCAGCAGAGCGTTGAATGACCCATTCACGCAAAGTCAGCAGCAAAGCATGCTGAAAGGGCGACGACTCCTGCGCGTCCGGATGTCGAGGATAAACGAGAGAACCCAGTGCGACCGCAACGATCTTATTGATATCATGCACGGTCGCAGCCGAGTCCAAGATGGCCAGAAGGCGCTTGCAGCTATCACTGTCTCGCCAGGTGCGGATCGCCTGCTCGAAGAAGTTGCCCACAACTTCCGGCGACGGTGAACTGGCACCCTTATCTTGTTGATTCTTGGGATTGAGTTGCCTTGTAACTATATCGTGGTACAGACTCACGCTGCAAAATCGGGGGACATCCTCATAGAACGATCGATTCCAGAGATGATGTTTCAAGTGGGCACGGCAGTCATACATCAGAACGGGGGTGATGCTGCTCGAGTCAACATCTAACGTATTTACGGGATAGGATATACTCTTACGAGACCAACTCCTCGTCTTCGTGCAGACGAGCGCGCTGCTTGGTGGTGTCGATTCGATTATCAAACTCGACCACCGCGCCACCCACATCCTTGATCAAGACCGGATTGCCCCCCTTCGGTGAATGCTGGATCTGCTCAAAGGCGGAACGAATCATTTCCTTGGTGAAGAACGGAACGCCGTCATTGTACAGCTGGTCAATGCGATCCAACGCTTCATCCGCTGTCTTAGGTGCATCAGACGGGGGACCGCCAGCCCAGCGAGCCTTACAAAGGTAGAGAATTGAAGGCATGATGAACGTAGCTCGACTCGAAATAGAAGAAGAAGAGAAATGCGAATGAAGAATTCCGACTTTCGCTCAGGTTTTGCTTCTGCTGCGCGTTTCAGACGGGCGCTTATGGTCCTGCGCAAATCTGCAGTGCCACGCAGGCCCCTGCGCCTCTACGAGTCTTGCCACGTTTGGGCACAATTTATCCGAGCTTACAGATCAAGGTAGATTTCAATGCATAAATATTGGATACTGTCTAGTCATTTAGGAGGGGATACCCAACGCCATCGCCATCCATGCCACGCGCTAATGCAAGGTATCAATCATCGCGCGGCTCAAAAAACGCCATCCTCAACCCATTGAAATCCCCCAGGAAAGTGCTAAACCAATGAATAAAGAAAGCAAATCGTAAATAGACGCCCCGGGAATCAAATGCGATGGTATAATCCGCTTCAGAGATGGCCGTGAAGCTTGAATCGGTAGATGCATGTGTCGTTCGAGCCCCAGTTCGACTTCACTCGGAAGGCGACTTTGTCCACCCGGACGGTTGGGAGGTCAATGACAGTGTCGATATTGAAGGACTGTCCAGAGATTCTCCGGTGAATGTCGTATTGGAATGTCGAGATACGGTAGAAGTTGGGACCGAGAATTGGGTCGTCGGAATATGCACTTGGGGGGTCATGCGGTCTTGCTTGACGTAAGGATTCCATGACAATGTCGTGGAGAGTGAGACGAGGAGAAACTCCCAGATGGTCAAGTGATTCCTTCCGAGGTGATGAAACGCCTTTTGCTCGCGGCTGTTTCGCGGACGGTTGGGAATCCGGTGGGTTTATTGTAGCGGACGCAGAGGTATAATCGGTTTTTTGATCCCAGACGACGCGGTATCGGGCCCACAACTCGATCTCTCGCGGGGCCGCGCCGGGGTCGAGGGTTCGACCAGAGGGGATGTGTTCGACGACCACCTGTTCAGGAACAATGTCATGATTCAATAATACCGCGAGCTGGGATTGTCCACTACGCGTAGAAGTACACCAGCAGTGTCCCGGCTCGAACCAGTCATGAAGAGCTGCTGATGGGGGCTGACCGGTATGATAGCTTGACCGTGCCAGGGTGCTGAGTACACGCTTCCAGTACGGAAACGCGCGGCTGGCTGAAGAAGTGGTCTGTCGTGGATCAACGAGTGCCCCGTTTGCCGGAGATAAAAAATTAATCTTATCCTCAGACACAGAGCCAGCCGTATGGGTATATACGGTGTTTGAGAGAACAGCCACTTCGTCCCTTAAGCGCTCCAGCTCTTGCTCGACAGCTGTGTAGATCTTGGGTTCGGTAATTTTCGGCGAAGGGTGCACAGGATGGGCAGGAGGAGACGTGGTGACGGGCGTTTGTGCGACCCAGCCAAGCTTCAAAAAGAAGCCCAGGACCAAGGCAATCAGCAAGACTCCAGCGACACCAGTCCATTCAAACGGCTGGGTGCCTTGACCTTGAGGTCGTGCTGAAGACAACCTTACACGAATGGTGTTACTAGGAGAAGCTGACGCCATCTTTCTGTCTGGAGAATTTCGTGGTTCGGACTCCCTTTCTTCTTCAATTGTGTCTTGCCTTATATTAGTCCTTCCAAATGGCCGTCGAGGAGGTGCTGTGATATTGTGGCCGTGGGGCTCTCCGCGGTATTTGCTTGGTCTCGTCCGTTGCAGGTTGTCCTCGTGGATGTCACGTTCCAAGTCCCAGGACACCTCGGAGGAGTTGTCAACGGAGCTATAACGTGTCGGGGTGCTCCCCAAGTGAATATTTTGAGTCCCAGGTTGGCGCAGCGGCGTGGGATAGATTGGCGTATTAGATGTCAAGGACAAACGTCGTTGTGTAGGTGGATCGGCAGGAGAACTTGAGTCGGTGGAAACTGCTTGTGGGATTGGAGGTGAAGGTGTTGCATCCGACGGTTGATGGTTATTATATCTCGTCGGCCACGATGTCGCTTCATGAAGGTTATGTAGAAGCTGCGTTTGATCCGGCGTCGGCTCTCGTTTCGTCCGCCTTGTAGCAGGAGTGAAATTTCCGGGAGGTCGCGCCCTTTGGCGCGGTCTTGTTTGAGGTTGCACTTGCTGTTTCTGATCATAGTGAGAACTGGTTTCACGCCTTCGGGAGTTTTCCATAGTTGCGTCAATTCTTTGGGCTGCGAGTTTGAGGTTCGAACTTGGCGACATCATCCTGTGTCTGGGCATTACAGACCCAAAGAAGGCGCCGTAGTTCCACGAACGCGCAATCGGAGTAGCCGGCAGAACAGGCCCAGGACTTTGCTCTAGCAAGCTCTGAATTTTTTCTTCGCGTTCTTCGTAAGCATAACCCTTCGGGGGGCTGCGCCCTGTGGAAAGTCTAGGAGGCATCTGGAGAAATTAGCTCAAGTCCCCGAGTCTTCCATACACTGCAGCAAATATTCAAATTGAACAAGGCATGTAAGTCAACAGCAGACAACCGCAAGGCCGAGCAAGCAGGAGGTCGGAGAAATGAAACACAAGAGACATCGCCGGCCGATTCTGAAAGAAAATGCGAAAGAAAGCATCCAGCGAACGAGACCTTTCCTGGCGGGAGCAAACAAAGACCATGCAACACGAGACGAGAATCGAGGCGCGGGGTCCACCCATAAAGAGACAATGTGCTTGTGGAGACCGAAGAAGAGAAACCAACACTTACACATGGATTGTTCGCTTGCAGAGCGCCACCGACAGGCGTCTGTGATTTTGGGATCAGTCCTGTTGCAAGGGATATCCGCGGAGCGACGTTGAGAGAGTCTAAGAATAGATTGTGAGATACTCCATCTCGGGTTGCAACAAAGACGGCGGGGAGAGCAATTGACCACGGTCAGACAGGGGCAAGAAAAGTCCAGACGAGGAGCAGTATATCACGACGTGGAGCGCATGATACTTACTATGAAACCCTGAAACAATGAGCAATGGAGAACCGCTCGATCAATTCACTATCCCCGGACTCTGCAAAGTCGAGACGCGCAGACGCGACGGAACGTGACTGCGACGAAGTGGAGCCGCACCCGATAAGGTTGTGATCGGCGGTATCAAATGGGAGTTTCATCGAGCCTGAAGCAATCGGGGTTAGTTTCATAGATGGAATTACGTTTGAGAGTGAGAAAAGAGGGAAATGGCTGACTCGTTTCATAACTAATCTCGCGCCTGGATGATCTATGATTGCGAGTTTCGCCGGTTTTACTTCGGATGGCTTCACTTTGCAACCTCGACAAGTTTTACTTCCAAAGAACCCAGGGATTCCTGCGACCAGATCCAAATCCAACGATTCAATTGGATTGCAAAAAGGATGATATGTTACGTACAGAAACAATTCAATATGGTCCGGCCAGTCCAGATGCGCCAGGGCTATCAAACTGTCTAGGCATGGGATGGGAATACTATACAACGGCCCGGATGGTCAAGAATGATACAATACAAGCCAGAATGCTGGAGGAATGGCGAAGGATCAGAAACAGTGAGGGTATAGGTATACCAGAGATGATCAACTCTTTAGCATGTCCATGCAGCCATGGTCCCGTCTTTGCGCCCTTCGACCAGGTATCCGTCCTTGAGACACACACGCTCGACAGTGGCCGGGTAGGGTCCTTCATCGTCAATGCCCACGCCAGGGCCACAGTCCCAGTGGTTGCCGTCTGCCTTGTCGTAAACCTTGACCACGTTCTCACCAGCGGCGGCCACGATGCGTTTCGCGTCGAATTTCATACTGGTGATGGGTTTCTCATAGGCATAGGCGTCGGCGATCGAGCCGGTGCGTAGATCCCAGATCTGTCGAGCGTCAGAAAGGTACCTTTGAAGATGATGATTGGTAAACTTACCCGAATGCTGCGATCAAGACTACCCGTCACCAGGTGCACATCGTCAAACTGCAGACAGGTGACGGGCCCAGTATGACCCACCAAGCTTCGATGGACCTGGCCGCTGCGGAGATCCCACAGTCGGACCATGCCGTCTGCTGTTCCGCACGCCAGAGCAGCATCGAAGCATTGCACGGCTCCAACAAAATCCGCTGATGCGTCGGGAAGACGACCAGTAGGCCGCCAGCCTCCGTCGCCCATCATGGACGACGATGCCTGAGTAGCCGCCCACAGAATGTCTAATGTTTGAACGCAACGCCCCTTGACCAAATCCCACTGGCGGAGAGTCTTATCGGCGGACCCTGAAATGAGTGTGTCACCCTTAAAATGGAGGGCAGTCACTTCGTCAACGTGTGCTTCAAGCGAGAATACGTGGCAATCTTCCAAATTGGAGGATGGTGGCACCGGTGACGCGTGCTCAAACATATCATCTTGCTCCCGTTCGTGCTTGTTGAGACGATTGTCTCGGGTCGTGGGTCGAGCACGACTCAAATCCCACAGTTTGACGGAGGCGTCCATGGAACCCGTCGCCACAATATTATCCTCCACTTGCAAGGTGCGCACCGAGGCATGATGTCCTTCCAACAGGCCTGAGCATCGGCCCACATTCATATCCCAAACACGCACGGTGTCGTCTAGGGCGGCGCTAACCATGGTGCCAAATGGATAGTCGAAATCAATCGCAGTCACCATATCGGTGTGCGCTTCAATTTCCTTGATCAAGGATCCCGGTGCGAAATGTTCATGGAGGATGGGCATCGAGCGCTTTCCTAAATTCGTTGTCAGCCTCAAGACTTTCATTGCCCATAGAGATCATACTTATAGATCGGTGTCGCAGGTTTCTCGGCGATGGAGTTGGTAATTTCTCATAGATCGATTCTGACATAAATGATGCATCCATAGCTGGGTCCCCGGAAGATACGATCGAATCATCCTGAGCTTCCGATGACTTGGGTGTCTCCGCCGCCGCAGATGTATCCGGCGTTTCCTCTTGCTTCAGGTCTTCCAACTTATTATCAAGCTCCGTCACTAGAGTGGCAGAGTCAGAGGGACAATTCTCCGTTGTGTCACAAGCTCCAAGATGGACCACTCACGATCATGTTCCAATGACGCTTCATCCATTTCCAAGCCAGCTAACCGGTCGAGAACAATTTGGCGCATTTTGTGCAAATTGGCGACCTTGTTGTCGATCTCATGGATTTCGGCACTGCACATATTCTTCCGCACGCCCATGAGCTCCAGTCGGCGACTGAGTGCTTTCCGTTCCTCCTTCAGCCCGGCCGGGCCAGCAGTCAAGGCGCCGGCTTTCTCGCTATCCTTCAACAATTTTGATCCCTTGGAGCTGCGCCGTCGGTGCGATCGTTTGTGGCCGGGTTCGTCTTCAGGAATTGATGCTTGGAAACCTTGGAAGAGGGAGTAGGAGCTGGAATCTTCGGGTAAGTTGGCGAGCAGGTCGTCCGGCAGAGAGGAAATAGCGCGCGATTGAATCTCCGTAGTCGATAGTTTCGAGCGCACGAGGTCAGTCGGAGTTGTCTGGGTCAAGGAAAAGACCTTCCGCTGCGCCGTGGGCCGGCGCAGCTCACGATGAATGTCGGTCATGGCATTGTGATAATGGGTTCCATGGCCTTGGTCGCCCGGTCCTATCAAATGTCCTGCTGTAGATGTAACCGTTCGTCCAAAAGCCTCAAGATGGCGAGTCTGGGTTCCGAGGTCGAGTCAGCCAGCCGTACCGGAGGGGCATGAGCTCCCGAGTCGGAGAAAAGAAAAAGAAAAAGCTTACCGTTAGTCCGGTGCCGAGCAGACCATCACCCTCGACTATATCTGATAGACCAGAGGGCGACTCGTCGCGACGGTGATTTTCCATGTCCACCAAGACCCATGCGCGGATGGAGGAGGAAGATCGGAAGTCGCAGGCGAGATAATCGTCATGTGTTCACGCGATGCTTTACCGCGTTTCCCCGTGTACTGTAACCGTACGTTTATCCTTGAAAAGCCGCACTGGACGAGTCAATTTCGTCTGTCTTATTCTTTTCTGGCTCCTATTAATCTGCAGCCATCACTAGCGCGAGCGCTGCAAGGTGCTTCGGCCGTAGTACTTGGTCGGTACTTAAGTTTCGGTGCCGGAATGCACTTAATTCGGTACTGCACAAGTACCGAATACCCACATGACAAACGAGTAGAAGTCGAGATTGTTCAGCTGCGAGTGACAGGTCGATGCAGGTGAGACTTTGCCCGTGTGTGTGTGACAGAACGCAATATAAATAAAGCCGGTGGATTTGGCACACCCCAAGATTTCCATCGGAAACTCCATTCTCGCCTTTTCTCACACCACCACCCACAAGCCATGGACACAGCCATTGACCTGTCTGATGCCTCCAAGGCATTGGATCTTGCCAACATTCGCTTCCAACTGATGTGAGTTGTCTGTCTCATAATTGTCGGCCAATTGCTACCTTCACCATCTGTTCCCCGCACCCCGCCATCACTGTGCTTCTCGCTGTGACTCGAAGCACGACAGCCATATGGGAACTCCATCTTCGCAGCCAGAATTTGCAAATGTTTACTATACGATTGATCACTAACATCGCAGACCTCAGCCGGTTAGAAGACACCATTACCTTCCACCTAATCGAACGAGTTCAATTCCCACTCAACAAGACCATCTACGTCGCCGGCGGTGTCAAAATCCCCAACAGCGAGCATAGCTTGCTAGACTACCTGCTCCGCGAACAAGAACGTCTCCAGTCGCGTGTTCGCCGCTTCCAATCACCGGATGAATACCCTTTCTTCCCGGATGTCCTTGAAGAACCCATCCTACAGCCTCTGCAGTACCCGCGTATTCTGCATGACAATGACGTGAACGTCAACAACATCATCAAGCAGCGGTATATTGAAGAGATTTTACCCGCCGTCTGCCCCGGATTTGGACGCGAGGACCGTGGCGAGACACAGGAAAACTACGGGTCGGCGACGACATGCGATGTCTCTTGCTTGCAAGCGCTGTCCCGCCGCATCCACTTTGGCAAATTTGTGGCCGAGTCGAAGTTTCAAAAAGATCCTGAGACTTTCGTGCGCTTGATTCGTGCTGGTGATCGGGCTGGTATTGATGCTGCCATTACCAATGCTCAGGTGGAGCAAAAAGTGTTGGAGCGCTTGGGCTTGAAGGCAAAGACTTATGGCACTGATCCTGCGTTCCCTGAAGAGAATGGGCAGAAGATCAACGTTGATGCGGTGGTATCGATGTATAAGGTGAGAATATCAAAGGGATCTACACGATTACCCCGGTCTGACTAACTCGTACAGGAATGCGTCATTCCTCTGACCAAGGTCGTCGAGGTGGAATATCTGATGCAGCGCCTCAAGGGAACCCAATGGGAGTGAAGCTAAGATTGGTCATGAAGTTATGAAACTTTTGATTCGTGGGGAATCTCTATATAATCATGCCGCTGAGGCGAGTGAGATCAAGCCAACAAAACAATGCCAAAACGGGACAAAGAATTCGTAGATGGGGCATGAAAAGGATCGAGCGAATTTGCTCTTACGCCGACGGCTGCAAATACTCCGTCACAGCTTTGACAGCCGGTTCAAACTTGCTGGCCTCAATGAGGGTCAAGCTACCGCTAGTGGTAATCCCAAGCTCTTGGAAAGCGCGCTTGGAGTCTGAGTGGCCCTCGTCAAACTTGTGTGTGTACTCCATCGTCCCCGAGCACAGCGCATGCTTCTCCAGGACCTCATCCTCTGGGTGGAAGAAGAACCGCTGCGCCTCATCACCGCCCTTCTTCTTTTTCTTTTGCGGGCGGGAGTCCTCGAGATCAAGCTTGGACTCGACTTCCTCATAGGTCTTTGAGACAATAAGATAATGCGAGAAAGTATATGGCTCTTTCTCCTCGATCGCCCAGGAAATCTCCTCCAAAAGCATGTTGTACATGGGCGGAATGACCTCAGAGGGCATATTGATGAGCCGATCGGTTAAGATGAGGCCAATTGGGGGTACCGGTGTCTGAGAAAGAAGGTTGTTGAGGGGTGCAAGCGAAGGGTTAGCGGCGGATTTGGTCTTGAAGTAGTTGATCAGGTCGCTGATGACGGGTTTGTCCTGTAGTATGATCAGTTCTGTGTTACGGGACAGAAAGGAACCAATTTCGTACCTTGTGCTCTTGCAGATTCAGAACGGACAAGAAAGCATACGGATCCGACTCGTTCCCGTCAACCTTAACCGTCGACCCCAACAACGGCTGCGCCAGAATCAAATCGGCGAGAGCAGACAAATCGAAGATCTGCGCATCATTATCGAATAGTTGGCGCAGGAGATTCTTCAGGCCGTGGAAATCAACGGCAGGCTGCGGATCGAACCATTCGAAGTCGACATTGACCATTTCAACATCCTGGTATGGATTAGAGGCTCGTCACCGTGTGAAGGGGGTGGACTCACGTCGTCAGACTCGTCACCGGTGGCATTGGTGCCACCCATCGGCACATCGCCTAGATCTTGCTTCCGTTTGCCCATGGTTGGTACGTTTGGAGTGATTGATGGGAAAGAGGTAGAAACCCACGTTGTCCGCCCCTCGGCCGCTTTCGAACTTTTTCCTTATCGCTTATCGGGCCGAGATCTACTGCGATTGACATTCAGGGCTTCCACTTTTATTTTCAAAGATATAATTAAAATAACCTAGTATTATCACGGTTTTTTCTATCCATAGATTAAGATGAGTCAATTGAAGGGGCTGGGAATATTAATTGTGCTCCAGAGTTGGCATTCGGTAAGAGTACTTGTGAGAACAGGGCACCAAAAAGGATTCCATCGTAGGACATGAAAACAGCAGCAGGTTTGAATTCCGGTATTCCATGCATACATGCTGATTTGGTGCAAGCACAAGGTCAAAATTTGGCTCAAAATTCGCCCAAAAGCTACACCGGAGTTGGCTTCGGTTGAGCCGAGATGTATCATGGGAGGATGGCTAATGACTAGGTTAGACGTGGACTCGGTAGCACTCCCTCAAGCTTGATGTCTATGAGGTGGGAGTCGAATATAATGAAACTTGACATCTTACTGAAGAATCTAATCATCCTTCTGGACCTCCAGAGTCTATTTCGAACATCTACCATTGCAATATCGAGACTAGTCCCATTGACGTTCTGCTATGCAAACCCAAATGCTTTCTACATACATCTATCGCATGCATCAGGTTGATAGAAATGCAAATCATATGTCCAACCAGACTTCGAGCCAGCTAAACATCATATTCCACCTGTTCAACAGTAGGCACCTTGTTCAACTTGACATCAAAGAACTGCGCCACGAGCTGCACACACTCCCAAATAACCTGGACCTCCTCTTTCGGAATCCCCAAACGCCGCGTCCCACGAATATGCCAGTGCGTCTCATTCGGCAAATTCTGACTCATGATGCCGGGCAACACAACGAGCTGGGTATCGACGTCCCCCAGAACCTGTCGATCAGACAAGAACATGCCATAGGTAATTTCCTTAGACAGCCAGGCAAAATCCGGGTGCGCCTTGAACAGATCTAGCGTTCCACCCGTGTTGCCCTTGTATAGCTTTTGTAACCATTCCGTCCCGCGCTCATGGTTCGCCTGGTCGCATTGCCAATTCTCCCGGGTGAAAGTGTAATCCTTGTCCTCGTCACGCTCGATCTTGCTAATGGATAGAATGGCCTCGATGGGCTTGCAGACTCCGACTATAATGATGGATTTAAAAAAAGCCTCGCGCAGCCGGCGGATCAATTCTTGGCGAGCGGCCGGGGTGGAGTAGGCCGGCTGGTTGATCAAGTGTAGATAAAGTTGATCTGCGCGTTCGGGATCAGGACTCGCGGCCAACGTGGCTGCAGCGAGAATGTACCACTTGTCATTGCCCAGACTGGTCGATTGGAAGCGCTTTTCGAGCTCGGCGAACAGTTGCTGGAACCGGGGTTGGACTTCTGGTGCGGGGGTGGCGGAACTCATCGTGGCGGTTGATCTGGAGTAGCCAGGGGGGTATAGTGCGTCCGGAAATATGCTAGTTGATGATTTGGACGGATTGAGGCTTCTGTGTGGGAGAATAGAAGAGGTTGCGAAGGTGCTTACGCGCGTTGGGCGCAATTGAGCTTGATTGCTGAAGTGGGTCGCTGGATGCGCGCATTGCGAGAGCCATTCGGTGCGACACCGAGGTCTAATTCGAAACATAGGCCTAAGTTGGGCTCAAGACTGTATAGCACGCGACCAGGTTTAGTGGAGAAGACGAGGGAAAAAATCACACCGACCAATCTCAACAATCTCAACCGCAAATCGGAGCTAAACTCTGTCTCCAAAACTACACGCAAAACCCCAAACGGGCATTAACAAGAATGTCAATCGCAAATGTGAGGGATTTCTCTCTCAATAATTACACATTGCCACTGGACTTGCAAAAAACTCAATTGAAAGCAAATCCCTACACATCACGAGAGTGGAGGGTGAGAAGTGGAGAGGACGATGTAAGCGTGCACCAAAGCTCAAGCATCAACGATGTCACAACCCTAGCTGCCTTGGTTGAAACAGTCCGACAATTGCCCAACAAACCCACCGAAGACTCTAGCACACGATGCAACAGCTTTGCCATTCATGCCAGTCTGGATGTGAGCCCCACGCCTATGATCTCAGTGACTCCAGCATGACATCATCGCGATTCCTTTTCCAAGTATAAGACTGAGCTCGTCCATGAACCGCTAGCTACTACAACTCTACTCTTTGCATTCTCCATCACTTCCTCAATTCATCCACTACCTATCTTATAACCATGTCTTCCGCCGGACAATCCAGTGTTGGCCACGCCGCCTTCTACGAGGCTGGTGACCAGCGCAACCCTCCCCGATCTGAGGTCACCGACCGTCAGCGCTACGCTGAGGGTGTCCAAACCAGCCACCAGAACCTGGACTCCAAGGACCAGCGCTCTATCGCCAATAAGCTTGCTGCTCAGGAGCACAAGCCCGACCCTTCCCACCACCACAATGGCGTCGTCAACCAGGAGGCCGAGCTGAGCAAGCAGGATCCCACCAAGCCTGTATGTTTCCGCTGTCGAGGACAAACTAGAAGTTTAGAAGCTAATATTTTTGAAGGCCAAGCTCCATGGAAATGCTCCCTCGAAGGGTGCCAAGGTTGATGCCGACTTGCAGGCCGATGACGAAGAGATCCTCCGCAAGAAGGGCATCAAGCAGTAAATTACTTGCCACGTTTCTATATGTATCATAATACCCCCTTATATGAATGTATGATTGAATCTGTGGACATGAAGGACTGGAATTGTAGACTGTAGTGTCAACAGCTCATCACGAGGTTTTTGAGGATGCATCCGTACTGTGGTGTGGAGTTGAGCCTGGGCACTTCCAAGGGAAATTTTTGCTAGGCGCCGCATTAGGTATGCATTATGTCTTCTGTTTTCGCGTAGATTGATTACTCAAAGAAGTGTCCTCAATGCGTCAGTACATGAGGTACCTTGGACTTTACCATGATTTTCAGATTTTATTTCTGGCATCAATCGTTATATTTTGTCTAAATCTCTACCGTCATTCTTCAGACGGATTCACATCGTACTCGATATCACTCCGAATAATATATTTCGCACCCTTCCTCACCCCCGTCCCTTCATGTAGCAAGGCCCCGTTGGACTCGCCATGCGGGAACATCGCAACAGCCCCCATGACAGGTCGCAAAGGATATGCATTGAGGGTTCCTTCCCGTGAGGCCGGCATGAAGAAGGTCGTTTCTCCCCCTTCAAACTCGTCGTTGAGATATAGCAAAAAGGTATACATCGAGCTCTGCTTCTTTCCTTCCGGCGACGAGTCATATACGTACGTATCGTCGGGTAGAATCCCAGACGGTGGCCAGGCTCCGTCAATGTGGCATCGGTACTCCGCTCCAGGGACGTATCTATACACCCGGAAGCGCCGATTGAGGCCTCGGGCTAGACGGCCGTTTATGGACTGCGGTACGTACGGGGCAAGTCGAGCCCAGAGGATGTCATGGAAGGCGGTGTCCACTACCCAGTAGAAATTGTGGGCGAGGATGCTCATGTCTCCATCCTCACGGAGGGGTGCGTCGGGCAAGAACTCGACGGTCTCTCCGGCGGCGATAATTGCCTTGCATTCGTCGGCGGAGAGGACATCCGTGGCAAGACCGAGGCCTGGAACAACAGGATGTGGATGATATTTTATAGGAGGACTATCGGCAGCCAGCGGGACGGCGTTAGGAGTGGTGGTGTAGAGGAGGGCGGGGTGGTGGTTTGGAGGTTTGCGGAGAGGGCCGGGGGTTCTTTCGATGACACGGAGCGCGGATGAAGTTACCGGTGTCTCGTTCAGCAAAGATTTGTCGAGAACAGACTCGTAGATCGGGAGTGGAGTTGTCGACGGGCGGAGGTCCCAGATGGACTGAAAGGCGATGGGAGAATTGGAGAAGACGGCATTCGGGCTGTCGTCAATTGGAGTGCTCACGCGCAGGATGGCATCGAGAACGCCAAGAAGTTCAAGATCTTTTGCGCTGCGCTTGGGTGGGCCATTTTCACATGCTCCAGGTTGCGTCGAGAGCCCGCTCACGACATCCAGATCTCGTACCCAACGACACAGCGCTCCAATTTTGGGCTGTTCGCGCCTGATTTTCATCTCAGCCAGGAGAATCTTCGCATCGATGTACTTCTCATCGGCTAGCGCTCCCGTGATTCGTGCTGTCAAGTTCGCACCTTCTATTTGACCGTTAGCCGACGTTGACGATCGAGTCACACAAAACATTACCGGCGGAATTGACACCCGTCGTACAGGCCTGGCGGAAATCGTAGACAGCACCCCGTAGGTCCTTGCATGCTTTCGATTTGGTCAATCCGGGGTATTCAGTCAGGGCCGTAAGTGTCTCGATGGTGATTTCGAGATCCTCGTCCGAAACAATCGTCTTGAGATTCTTCGGCTCAAGATTGGTGCCATCGGGCGGTGGCGTCAAGACTGGTGCGGGCTTTGCAGATTTCTGAGGAAGATCTAATTGCGCATTGCGCTTGCGCTTGGCTGCTTTGGACTTGGCCATGGTGGATGATCGTTGATGGAGATAAGGAATTGATGGGGATTTTCAAGTTGCCGTGGTCTTGGCATCCCAAGTGGAGATCAATTCGCCACTTCATCCCGCCATTGCAGATCTGGATGAGAATCATAGTTGGAGAATGTTATTGTTATTGCGCGCTTGTGGTAGAAGATCGTTCTCTCGATGGTGGATGATCTGGATAGATCGACAATCCTGAAATTTGGTCATGACTACGCGTTATCTCGAGCATTGACTGTCCTCGGTCCTTCACCCCGGATGATCTCTCGTAATGCAATTGCGAATTTGTCCATTGGTGCATGAGGATGACTCCATTAGACTGAGATTGCTGCATGTAGTGGATAACATCCTTTCATTTGAAATCCTTTGCCAAGGCAGGGACTTCAACATTTCGAGTGTCAGATCAACAAGGTTCTTCTAAAACAATGGAGCAAAACCTTAAAGAGATTCACCCTCCACTTCAACGAGTACACAGCCACCGTGGGATCATCCGCGGGAGAATGTTCGGGAAAGAAATAAGGTCAACGATACTAACGATACTAATTGATTAGCCGCGGGAATGAGTTAAGCTTTTCAGTTCAAGTCCGGCCAACTTGATCTACCAGTCAAGGATATTCGGATCATGATATGACCTGTTGAGCCTCGAGCAAAAGATGAGCAGTTCGAGCGGGGAATTGACGATCGACAAATTACTCCAAAGTTACAGGATACTCAGTAGAGAATTGAAAACGGAAACGGCAGATGAAAATTGGCCCCCGGTTATCTATAATCTTGGCAGTTGAACCCGGATGTTGAAGCCAAGGAAATGATTGATATTCTCATACAATGAGAGAAAATCAGATACCTAGGTATATACAAGTAGCAGAGTCTGAATACTCTATACATATTGAGATGTACTCCATCTCACTTCAACGGTCTACAAACCCTTTGAACCCCCAATTTCCAGGTTGATCCGCGGTGGAGACAATGAGCGATTTCACAAGCGAGACTCCGTCATTTAGTTTTCCGTTCTGAGACCGCGGATCATCGTCGAAGATCCCATATCCACACCCCCATCTCCATAACCCTGGAATAATCGTTCATCGGCTCGGCTCTTCAGGATGGCTTTTTAATCTTCTGCGTTCCCATCCCAAATCTCGCGTGACAAGTTGCAAGACCCACTCCCCCGAACCCCGACTTGCCTCAGATCTTCCCGCATCGCGAACCCTTTCTCTCGAGTCCTCCCAACACCGCCCCATGGAACCTGTCACGGCCAATTCTCGCATCCTCCGTCCAAGTCAAAGTCCCGCAAGACGGACCCGTCCGCTCCCATCCGGAAACGCCGCAAGAGAACGGTAGTCAGTGGCGCCCCCGATGACTGCTTCACATGCTCCAAGCGAGGCGCGCGATGCGACCGACGGCGGCCATACTGCTCCCAGTGCTTGGAACAAGGGCGGGAATGTTCCGGATACAAGACTACATTGACGTGGGGGGTAGGAGTTGCGAGCCGAGGCAAGCTGCGCGGCCAAAAATTGCCAGTGATGGACTCGAACTCGGAGACTCCAGGGATATCATCGGAACCCCAGTCGGCGCAGCGAAAACCACCGCAAGTACAATCGCAATGGCAGCAACCACTTCCGACGACCAGTCAGGCTCAGCCCTCCCTCCAGATACCCTCGTACCCTCTAGCCCCCGCGTCGGTCCCTGCAGCGGGGCTAGATATGTCACCCATGAACCCAGGAGGTCTAAATTCAACGCGCTTGCATCAACGACGTCCATCGGAAGTTTCCAATGTGTCCGATATGTCGAGGAGCGTGGCGTGGTCATTGGACATGCCCGACCCGCATTCATGGTCCGTTGAACATGCAGCTCCGCCTCAAATTTCCGGTCTCCCGTTGCCAAGCCGGCCAGTGAATAATCGGCTGAGCCCAAGCGGGGAATCCGAGGCATCGATGCAATGGGCGCCTCTGGTCAGCCCGGATGCCACTTACTCGACTCCCACATGGCCCGTTGCAAGGAACTGGGCTTCGCCAAGTCCAACAATCAAGTCCGAAGATGCGGAAGAAATTGAGAGGAAACACCACGAAATTTCGATGCTACAGAATGCCAGCCATTCACCATCCTATTCCCAAATGCTGCTGGCACGATCGGTTGGGCGTACGCCTCGTCTGCGGTATCTGATAAGTTACTACGCTGAAGTCATTGCTCCTATGATCGTAGCTTTCGACAGCCCCACGAATCCATTTCGAACCCAAGTGCTTCGGCTGGCCCAAGGAAGCGAGGCGCTACAGGAGGCCATTGCGACGCTCGCGACAAGTAATTTGCGCCAGCGCCGAAACCACAAACACCTTTCCACTGAGAGAACTGCGTCCGCACGCATGTCCTCGATGGCCCATCGTGCCCTCACCGATCAGGCGTTCCAGGATCGATATGGCATCTCGATACCGGAAGGCTATGCCCGAGAAGAAAACCATCATCGCGCAATGGCAGTCAAAGCTCTGAACGCGGATTTGGCAGACCCACGTCGTCGTCTATCAGACTCGGTGTTAGCAACATTGTTGGTGCTATGTCTGTTTCATGGTTGTGATACTGGTGTCGCCGAGTTCCGCACTCAGTTCGCGGGAGTTACGAGGCTACTCGCAATTCGGATGCGTCATTCGCAGATTATGACGGAGGACCTGAAATGGTTCATACGTATGTTCTCGTGGTTTGACACGCTGACCGCGACTACCAACGATCGTGATGTGCAGCTTCGCGGCAGATGTTTGGAGATTAGTTCGACATCTGATGGAGAGGAATGGGGCTTGGAAAACCTGGCGGGCTGCGATGGTCGATTGTTCAAGCTGATCTCCCAACTGGGGCGCCTGAACCTTCTCAGCCAGGATGAGCAGCCCAATGATTCCCGCCCCGCTGATGTCACTGTCCCGACGACTTCGCTCCCGCCGAACATGTTGTTTCCAGGCTGGGGATCAGTCACAGCGGCCACAATGCCAGGGTCATCAGCAGGGTCTGGGTATGGGTTCTCTTTGCCAACACCGCCACAGAGCAGCGATCAGGCTAGAAAACCATCATCCCCAGCATTCTGGACTGAGTGGTACTCATTGCGGCAACGGCTCGAATCCTGGCGATTCGACCCGCCCGCTGAGACTGCGTTTCCATCACCAACCTCGCCAGCATCCGCCTCTTGGGTCCCGCCGACATTCTTGCCGAGCCCGTCCTCCAAGTCGTATCCTGTTGCGGTTGAAAACATGCAGGACATATATCAGATCTCGGAATGTTTCCGTCACGCCGCGCTTCTCTACTGTGAGCGTCTCGCAGAACCAAGCCTCCCCTCACGACATCCGCGCATTCAACATCTCGTGCATCTGGCTATGCACTGTCTCTGTGCCGTGCAATCGGATGTCTACCTTCTCTGGCCGCTGTTCATTGTAGGCTCGGAATGCGTCCAGGACAACCATCGTGTCGCCATCCGCAATCGGTGCAGGGACATTTCCAAGGACTCTGGCTTCGTGAACAATATCTCTTGTCTGGAGCTCCTGGAGAAGATTTGGGAGGAACATCCTGATGGATCTTCACATCCCGTGTATCCCTCAGGATATGGCATCCCATCTCCACTGGATGGAAGTGGGGCCTCGACGACATCCCAAGCCTTCCGTTGGTCTCGCGTGATGCAGGCCAAACGAGGCGACGGGGAGTATATGGTGGCATAAGTGCTTACATACTGTTTAGAATTTCTTTTGGACATTTTTTGGGACTGGATTAGATCGGTGTTTTGAAGCAGCGACTACCCTTGCACATTGATGACCGTGATACCATTCTTTCTGCCTATTTTTCTTGATACCTTTACATTAGCATTGTCCCGAGCATGGCAGCTCTTTCTCGAGCAGGATACTGCATAATGCCTCTACCAATTACATAGCTTTGTTGGATGGCAGCCCATCTAATGGAGATATGATAGACAATAGATTTTCAAGACTGACTTGAACTTTCGTCCTCTATACGGAGTACGTAGTAGGTCATTCGTAAATTATTGCCAATACACCTATAGACAATCCCGCCCCAGTTCCTCTTGTGGAACGGGAAAGAAAGTGTTGAAGTTCCAACTTCCTTGGTTAGTTTCCTCCGTTGACGGATCTATAGACATTGGAAGCAAAACTTTTTACTAGATGCTTGTGTTTTATACAACTACCGACAACTGCTGGAACTTCCACCAACAGTGAACGGTTTGTTGACTGACGGTGATGCGCACTTCACATCATCTTGTCTCTTTCATGTTCCGATCGATTTTAAGAGATTGGTCGGCGCGCTCGGCTTTCTTATTATCCAACGTCCGATATTATTTATCTATCCGTTTCCTTTATAGACCTATATAGATACACCGAAGTCGATGTTATTTGCGCTACATATTCCACACATTCATAGCGTAGTTGGGTGTGGAGCGGCCCAACTCCAGTAAAACCTCGAACCAACCACGAATCTAGCACCGCAACAGGATTGCTATCCCGGTCAACACGGTCAACAATCCCATCCCCTATTCAGAACCTTGGAAGTACGCAATAAATACTCCGTATAGAGCAGATAGCAGGCATAGGGCTCAGGGCAAGGGCACCAAATAAACCCTATGGTCCATGCGCACGCACATAAGACGACAAATCGCACAAAGAAAATCATAGAAAAATGACAGAAAATAAACAATCCTCATTGAAAACAATTCTACCCAGCCTCTGCATTCTTCATCAAGCGTGCATTGCATGTGGTTTGTTTTGATCGAGCCGATCGAGCAAGGGGTAAATGATTCATCAGATCTAGTGTTGAAACTGGCCGCATGATAATAATAATAATAATTTCCACGGATAGATTTTATTGTTTTGTTTTGAATGTGGTTTTATTGGCAGGGCGAGTAATAACTGGATTAATTGGCTGTTTTAATACATGATTTAAATAGATTATTTATTTCTTTTAATTTACGTGAAATGGTCTTACCATTTATCCACGCGCTGCCTAAAGTATAAATCGATTCAAAAGTACGTTCCTTATGTCTCGTCCATATAGAGTGGTGTTCATCGAGTAAGCTGAGTAAAGAACCGAACAAGGTTGGTCATATTAGATTCAACTCGCCGAGATCTTATACATGCATGCATCAAGCAGATCAATCCCGTGCGCCAGGTACGTGCCGAAAGGGACCGGATAATAATCATAATAATACATCGGTCATCCCAGCCCGTTGGCAAAGGCCCAAACGGCCCCACATCTGACTTTCACCCCTGCTGTTCGACTCTAAACCCTGAGAAGCGATGGGCGATGTTCGTAGTGCAGGTGTCAGACTGCGTTTGCCAGCTGAGGCTCAGCTGGTGTGCCCTGCCAGTTAGCATATTACGCCTGACGGATTGGGGCAAATTATATAAATAGCAAAGTTCCAAGGTTGTAGGGCTATGCTCGAATGCCTTGAGGCTGGAATATGCAATTGGGTATCTTCCAGGAAATTTCTTGTTTTGTTTTACTTGGAACACCCTTTGAAGAACAAAATATGAACGCCATGTGCGACAGTAGGTGATCGGCGCTGCCTACCGGTGGCGCAGGATTGCATTCCGTTTGGCTGGCTGGGATAAGGGGGCAAAATTAGTTCATAATTCTCGAAGCATTGACTCATCTCCCACCAAGCCACAGTCCTGGAATCAAGGATAGCCCGAGAATTCCGCGAGTGCTCGGTAAGGATGTGCTCTGTTTTGTCCATCCCTGTGCTTGGTGCGTGAGTGTAAAATCGGTGGTATTGAGGGTGAGTGGATGGCGCGGTTTCAGGATTTCAGGATTTCATGCTTGCAAAGTTTCGTGGTATTGCTGGTTTAGGGAGGATTCGAGAAGGCAGCAAGTATTGGACGTCATGACTAGTATAGCTGGAGTGGGTTTGGGCTGTGGCCAATCTCCAGTCGGGATTGTTTAGGGCTTGAATCGTGTCGCTTGATGCTTTCCCCCACATTACCTGAAGATCGATCCATGATATCTCGTGTGCGAGCCTGTCTGGCTCAAAATGAGATTTAATGTGTTCGACATTGTATTGCTGAGCCTGTTGAGTTGGATACACGGGGCGTCACGAATGACTATATCTTTCGCATATCGACCAGTGCCCGAGATGATATCCCAATGTCCGCAGTAGCTATTTTGCGAATTGAAATCATCAAAAAGTCTACCGACTACCTATCTCGGATCTTCCGTGCGTATGACTGGCGGCAGTGCAAGTTGCGGTCTGCAAAGCCCTCTTCAAACCCTCCTTTGGGCCCCAAATGGTCGTTGCTGCCCAGCGACCTGGCAGCGGTAAAGCCCAGGTGCGGTCTGTGAGCTCGCCCAACGTACCGGATGGAGTCCGTGGATGTAATCCAGTGTTGAGATGGGGCTACTTTCACGGTATGGTGGTATAAATCAAATCTTGCCATGGCAACTATAGTGGGTTGTGCTGTGAGGATGGGGTCGGTGGAGTCGCAGAACCGCTGGATGGGACGGGATCGCCCGTGGTGAGGGGAAGAATATCGAGCCAACCATGGAACTGACAATGCTATCGGGACTTTCTCTGGTTCACGCATTATTTGATGGTAGGGCAAGTCGAGATAACAATGAATGCGTTTACCCAATCGAGTTGAGTCGATACTTGCACTCTATCCTGGATGGTTTGTATGCGCTGCACCTTAGGATGTGTTCATGCAGATGAACTGTACACAGCGCCGCTAAAGGATTCCCCATTCTGGAAGCCTGGCACATGGCTGCGCCCGTCCAACAGAGTCCTGACACGCTTGCCATATTGATAGCCTTGATAGAGATCTTTGATACGGAACCAGTGAGCATCCTGGGTCCATTAGCCATCCCCCTCCATCAGAGAAAACGAGTCATCACCAAAGGCTTTCTGGCGAATCCAGTGTAATGCAGTTGTCCGGTGCCCGAATCACCGAGGGGCCTGTCAGCAAGCGCCGGTGCATGTATCGTCCAAGCCGACGTCTCCATCGGGGCTAGTCTGAGGGGTAGGAGGGGAAATCCTATCCACCAGAGTATCCATAGACGAAAAGAAAATCATGGTAGGTAGAGAAGGGGACTCGAATATGAGTCAAATGTCTGACTGTTTTAAGTCATCGTCGTGATTCATCGCAGTCAACATCGCCGTGGATAGTGAGTGATAGTAATCTCGACATATCCAGCCGTAAATTCGGTACCGTTCCTTGTAATTCTGGCCGTAACGCCACGGCCCACTCGCCAACACGCACCCCCACGCACCCCTGATTGGTCCGTCCATTTCCCTACGCTCATCTCCCTTTCTCTTTCATCCTGGAGTGGAATTTTTCCCAATATCAACTCCCCGGGTCTCTCTTCTATACTGGACTCTGTCCCGGAGTCCGTCTGGTTCTTTTGACTTCTCACCACTTCTTCTGAAGCATCGTTCAAATGCACTTCCACTCTATCCAGTGGCAAACCTCCTCTCTCCGATCGGAAACCGTACCACGGTGACGGTCCTACTCGACCTACATATTTTTCTGCCTTTGTTCGGTCGGCGTCACTTGTTCTTGGGAACGATATCCTGTATAATATAGCCGGGTTCTTGTGCTTTTGTTTTTTTTCTTGCCTTTTTTGTGATTTGGTTGCTTCTGATTTCGCCTATCGCACACAAACACCTACCCACACACGCCCACATATCTCGACTCGCTATTGATCGGCTCATGCTCGCTCGATAATGTATCATTACTCCAGTCCACCACCGGGGTGGTCTGCCTACGACTATACACAGTCGCCACCCACCTCGCCTCATTATGCCTACTACGCTTCGCAATACGCCAACGCTTATGCTTCACCTCGAGGCTCGTCGCGACGCCACAACCGCAAGGCCAGTTATACGGCTACGAAAGAGCCCGGATGGTACTCGTCCTATTCGCAACCCTACTATGAGGTGACGCCAGATTATGGCACTCCACCGCGCAAGCACGATCATGTAAGTGCTTCTTTCGCGGGCCATCGTCGCACTCATACGACCGGTCATCCTGCGGGGGATGGCCTCGGCAACGGACCCAACTCGCAATGGCAGAAACGACCCATCTTTGTGGATGTGGTCGACGATGCATTCGATGTTCCGCTCTACGCCTTCCACGAGCCCCGATCCAACCGCCCTGGCCGTCCCCCGGCTTCGACTCCCAAACGAGATGGCCCTGGCCAGCATCGTCGGACCGCGTCGGCCTCTCATCGCAAATCAAACCCAGCCGCTGATTCTCACTTTTACTTCAATCAGGTTCCTAATCCCGAGGATATCGAATCAGCCCGTCGCTCCCGCGCGCGGCGTCAGTCCACTTCCACTCGCACCCCATCCAAACCCAAGCCGTCCGCCACCTCTAAACCTCCGCCTACCGCTACCGAGGATGACGCCGAGCGCGCCGGAATCCCAGCGGGCTACTCGATCAAAAATTGGGACCCTACCGAGGCTCCTATCATCCTTCTCGGCAGTGTGTTTGACGCCAACTCCCTTGGCAAGTGGATATACGACTGGACCGTGTTCCACCATGGCGCCTCCACGCCCATGGCCGATGTGGCGGGCGATTTGTGGTTGTTGTTGATCAAGTTGGCGGGCAAGGTGAAGCGCGCCGACGAATGCCTCCCGCGCATCCAGCGAGTGGAGGCCCAAGAAGTGGTGGAAGACTTTTTAGAAAGCGGCGACCGTCTTTGGAACCGATTCAAAAAGCTTCTCAAGGCGTGTGAGATGTTCATGTGGAAAGCCGCAAAGAGAGAAAGTGGCAAAGGTCCAGTCTCGATGGGCCGCAACGCCGGCTGCGAATTTGTCGAATCCATTTTCGGACGCGACCGGGAGCTCGAAAATACCGAGAAATTGATGAACAGCATTCGGCTTTGGAATATGCGATTCGATGCCAACTGCGAAGACATCCTACGCCGACCATCCGCGAAATAGAAGCTGCGCCCGCGGAGCAGCGACCAAGACATTTCCTTTGTCACATTCCTTTTGTCATTTCCTATGTTCAGTGCGTGCTGTTTCTCTTATATACCGGGGCATTTGACATTCTTGTTGAATCGCATTTGCAGCGTGTTGGGTTTGGCTTCGGCTGGCTTTCCTCGTTACATGGTTCTGGGTCATTTTTCCATCGGCAGCTTTTCGCCCTTTGCTGGGGCAATCCTTCAAAAGAATCATTGGTTTCGGCGCCTTTTCGTTTTCATCTTGGGGCGGCGTCCTCTGCTTCCTGATGTTTGGCGTCTTCTGCTTTTGGCAGTCTTCATTTCTGCTGTCGTTGATGCTCGTGTCATTCTGCTTTGATGATACCATCTCGCGATTTGTTTTGGTTTGCTTCTTCGGCCTTTGGCTTGCGTTCCTGATACACTGCGCTTGCGTTCTTGTCTGGTAGCACATGTGTTATCGGTCCTGTTTCGATTTGGAATGCTGGGTGTCTGGGAGGAACCGGGTTGTATGTAGTGAACGCCCAGCATTCAATAGATCATTTATTACAATCGTTACTACCGTCTCATGGTCTTTTGTAAGCAATCGGACTGCTTTCCCTGTTCTTGTCCTGGTAGGAAATCTCCCAAGATTTATTGCGTCTTGGATAGACAGTGAGCGCGGGCATTCCATTAGCTCATATATGGCATTGCCAGGCCTCTTCTAAATCTGTCTTTCGTGTTGGAAAAAAAGAAAAAAAAAAAAAAAAAAAAAAAAGTAGCCCAGCATTTCCGACTCATTGCTTAGATCACAACTCAAATTCTCTCGTAAAGACAGATGCCAGTCCACATCAGCCAGCTCGAGATCTCAGGCTTGCTGTCTCATAGTCACATCTTCATAACTGATAGCGAGAGCAGCTTGACCAGACATTCTCTCGAAGAAACATCTGATAAGATCTCTTGAGATGAAATGCAAACTCAAAGGAGAATATGGTCTGGCCAGCGGATGTGATGTTTGACCTGCGAGAATGTAAACGTTCCACGACGGACTTTTAAATGATTATAGGCAAGACTCAGAAGAGATCCAAGAATAGCACACAAGACTTTAAATGAAAAGACATCTTCGGATAAGTAAAACGTGCATGGATCCGCTATCTCTATCAAGTAGTAAACGCGGAGATGAGTCTTGACCAGCGCAACCAAGCACCCACACAATTACCTTGCATGTCTACAACAATAAAACACACCTACTGATCAAGATACTCAGCACAGAAGCTACAAGATAGAAACTCCCCAGTATACTTATTTCCACGTAGTCCATCACTTCCATTTCTAGAAATGATCTGATCACTGCGCCTATCTGCACAATACGCCGTACCTACAGAAGAACCCGAGCTAGAACTCTGTATGGACGCTTCCCTGGAATCTCGCAGAAGCAGGTACCTCGGTATGACAGAAGAACTGATGTCACCTACTTTGCCGCCCACCCCACCTAGGGCTGAGTGGGACATGAAGGGCCCCTGCGGAATGTTATGCAGGTGATTGCGCCTGCTACTGGCTGCCTGGTTTGGTTGTGGTGGGAGTGGCGATCCTATCCGGTGTTGGGGGTGGGGTTGGCGAGCGGGGCGTCTTACCATGTGTAGGATGTGAGTGAGGTACGTCTGCATGTATGTTGTGTTGCGTTGGGTTGAAACACCCGGGTGAGCTTATTTGGTTTGTTGGAGCGGGGTATAGTATTTATTGTGTTTGGTTTCGTTACTATGATCTCGGTGAGGGTTGGGATTGGTAAGGTTGATATGCGGGTAGATGCAGTTGATTCGATCATTGGAGTTGTTTGCAGAAATTGTTTATTCGAGATCAATGATTGATATGATAGGGGAGATAGCCCGCTATGCAAGAAGTTCGGATTGAGGCTCTCCAATGCCCGATTTGTTTACATTGGTCTTCACAATGCACCTCGATTCCTACTTGTTACCATTAAATCAATCTAGAGTCATCTGACCAATGTAACCTTTCTTCATATCACAATAGTCAATATCGATATTGAACTTGATCCATGGATGAGAGCGGAGACAGTCACGGGACTCGACAGCCAAGACTTTTGACATGTTGGTTGACATCACTTGCAGACCAATAATCTTGACGTCTCCACGGAATCTTTCAATCTCAAATCTACAACCAGACTCTGAAAGGATCCTTGACTCCAGCAAGTGGAGCATAGAGTCTCAGCCAGAATGACTTGGCTATGAACGACACCGCAAGATAGAACAAGCGGGGATGACGTACCCCACAGATCACCAAATCAGAGATACTCCACACTTGTATCTCCTGTTCCAGTGGCAGATATTTGCAAGAGTCTTGTTTTGAAGACTTACACGTCTGGTGTCGCCCAGCTTCCGGCCCATTCACGGGCCGAGACAACCATGTCTCACACTGTTCCGCAAGCGAGTCCCACGACCGACGAGCCGTTAAAAGTGTCCATGTGGGATCGCTTCTGTGGTTCATTTCGTATGAGACCACCTGAAGATGACGAGCCCCAGTCTTGGTGGTTTGCCTCTACGGCTATTCCGCTCGTCGCGGCTGCGGCAGGCCCGCTGGCCAACGTCATGTCCATCGTTGCGTTGGTCATGCCGTGGAGGAACAACATCATCTCTAGAACAGACGGCCCAGCAGGGAGTTGGATTCAGGAAGGATATGAAGATCCTGATTGGTAAGACCTTCGATATTCTCGGGGGGCATTTGCTGATCAGATGATAGGGTCCTTGCGTTGAATGCTGTTTCGCTGGTTTGCGGCGTTGTTGGCAACATTTTCTTGCTGTTCAATTTCACTCAATCCATTCGCTATATTGTCGCCTTACCAGTGACGATTCTAACATGGCTTCTGGCTACTGGGATTGTGAGTAATCTATCCGAGGTCCGACCCTTTTACTAATGACAATCGCAGTTGAGTGGACTGACTGCAGCTCTCTCTATCTACAGTCCCCCGGCCAGCCCTGATCAAGTATTCTCGCAGGCTTACTGGAGCGCTGTCATTGCCGCCATTCTCTACTTCATTCTCGGTTACCTTCTGATGGTCAACATGCTGGGATACTTCCTTGGGAGATATCCTCAACATTTTTCTCTCACGGATGACCAGCGCACCCTCATCTTGCAAATGACTGCTTTTGTGGTATGGCTGCTTATTGGCGCAGCAATCTTCCAACGGGTTCTTGACATCTCATTCGCTGATGCCTTGTACTTCTGCGACATCACTGTCCTCACGCTAGGCTTTGGTGATGTGACTCCTCAAGATTCCGTTGGAAAAGGCTTGATCTGGCCTTATGCGGTGATTGGAATTATCATTTTGGGCCTGGTTGTTGGCAGTATTCATCAATTCGCTCGCGAGGTTCATTATGACAACGTCATCCGAAAACATATTGAGCATAAGCGTCAATCTACATTTGATCGATCAGTGACCGTTGATGGAAACAGTCAAGAAACGAAGGAAGGTGTCATCCAACCTCCAGCACTGGTCCGTCAGCGGTCTTCAATCACCTATCAGCCTCGCCACAGGCATCGACCCATTCGCAGCACCATCAGCGCTTTGGCGAATGTCGGGCGTCCCAAGTTACTCTTAATGAGAGAAGAAAAGGACCGATTCGATGCAATGCGTGCGATTCAATACGACACGATGCGATTTCGTCGTTGGAACAATTTACTTATCAGTTTTATCGTCTTTAGCATCGTTTGGTCATGCGGAGCTGTTGTCTTCTGGCAGGTTGAGAGCATGACCTATTTCGAAGGACTGTACTTTTGTTTCTGTTCCCTTCTCACCATTGGTTATGGCGACTTTACACCCAAATCGAACGCAGGACGGCCGTTCTTCGTGATGTGGTCACTAATTGCAATTCCAACCATGACGATGCTTATCTCGCAAATGAGTGATACCGTCGTCGCGGCGTTCAAGAACGGAACGGAGAAATTCGCCGACTATTTTGTTATGCCCCAGGTTGGCAAGTACAGGACCTTTCTGGGTCATTTTCCATGCATTCTTCATTTGATGCAGAAACGCGAAGAGAAGAATCGAATACGGCGGGGTTTCGAAGTTGGCGCGGGCACAGATGATATAGTCGAAGTAGAGCGCGGTCCATCACCTCTTCATGCAGATAAGATGCATCAGTCCTTGTCTGGAAGCCGCAGCATCCAGAACTATCCGCGCCGCACAATCGAAGAGCTCGCGCGTGAAGGGAATCCATCACCGTTTGACTTGGCTCAACAACTGGCTTTTGCTATCCGGCGCACTACCGTCGATGCTCGGGCAGGGAACCGTAAGCGATACTCATATGAGAAATGGGTTGAATACACCCGTCTGATTCAATTTACCGATCCACGCTCTCAGTCAAACTCAGCAGAAGGAAATCAATCTCACGAGGGCGCGTATATCAACCTCGATGAAGATGAATACGGGGTCTTGAATTGGGACTGGATTGGTGAGAATAGTCCTATGCTGGCGCGTCAAACCGAGCCAGAGTGGATTTTAGACCGGCTGTGCGAGAGTCTAGTTCGTTATGTGTCGACGCAGGAACAGGCACGAGCCGCAGCGCAGGGCGACGGCGGGGGCTTGACAGAAGAGGCCACATGGAGAAAAGAAAGAGACTTGGGTATCCAAGAGGAGTGAACTACCGATGTATATTCTCTTCAGTACATATTTGACTGGCCATGTTACCTGTACGGCATTTGCATGGAAAAGGTAAAGCTCAAGATGTTGAATGTAGCCTGATGTAAACAGGTAGCTTCTTCTATTCGAAGTAATACGCCCTGGTTTGATCTACAGTATAACTTCTGTTCTAATCACAGCAAAAAAAAAAGCCACGTTCTCACCTCGTGTGGCGATGCAAAAATCCTTTAAGCCTCGTCAACCCATTGAACGTTTACCCCAATCCTTCCCAGTTCCACCACCTATTCAATCCCACCATGACCTCCAACATCCCCGAGATTCTCCTACTATGTCGAGACATCGACTTTATAACCGCCTTCAACGACGCGCTCAAAACACATTGGCCCAATCACACCCCCAACCAAATTAAACTGACGACAATCAACGAACGCCTCAACTCAATCCCCGACTCAGTCACCTTCGACCTAATCGTATCCCCCGCAAATTCATACGCCCGGCTAGACGGCGCCTTCGACGACGCCATCTCGCGCACCTTCAGCCCTCAACACGACTACCATGCACTGACCCGCGCAGCGCAACTCGTCGTCTACGAGAAATGGCGGGGTTTCGCCCCACCGGGCACATGCACGCTCGTTGAATTCCCGGACGAGCTCAAATCCAACCCGCGTGGCTGTAACTGGGTAGCTCTTTGCCCGACCATGCGAGAGCCGCAGAATGTGCGTTGGGATCGCGAGGTCGTGTTTGAGTGTGTGTGGAGTTTGTTGTGTGAGCTGGAAGGGCATAATCGCCGTGCTGGTCATGATCGTATTGAGCGGATTTTGATGACGCCTCTTGCGGTTGGTGTGGGGAGGGTGAGTAAGGAGCGGTGGGCGGCGCAGATGGTTATGGCTTTGAAGCAGTTTGTTGAGGCTGTTGAGAGGCCGGGAATATGGAGTTCTTTGGAGTGGGATAAGATTTCGGACATTTCGGATGAGATCATTGGGACGTGGAAGGAGTGATTTCTTTACCTTGTTTCTGTTTCTGTTTCTGACGAGTTGTTGAGTTTATTTGTGTTTGTTTTGTTGAATTGTTATTGGAACTTGGTAGGGAGGAATTCAGCAGTAATTCATAGATTGTTCTCTCATGACTATAAATTCATTGGGCTACCTAGGTACTGCGCCTCGTTGCCACACCAGAGGCATATGAGAGACCCGGTTCCTAGACAGGACGTTAACATATGCTAAGCTCTTGTCTAGTGTAGAAAATGCGTAGAAACGGAAGACAAGATGATACTAGGGCAGTCAGAAAAAAGATACTGATCTTACCCTCAATAATGCAGAAAAGCATTAGCTCCTAGTCTTTAGGTGGAACATCCGCCCATCTCTTCATCCCAATCCTTGGTCAAACACACAGCTCCCGATGCTGGGGTGGAGCAGCCAACGCCAGGCAGACAGCTGATGGGGATGTCGGGCTTTCCGGGTTTTCTACCAGTACTCTGGAGAAAGCACCACGCGTCGCCATCTTTCAAATGCTCTCCCGTGGGTTCTCCATCCCGTCCACCATCAGACGGCGTGCATGCGCCGCGGCACTTGTTCTCGTGGCACGAATAGACGTCATCAATGGAAGCCGAGGCTTTTGGCTTATTAGCGAGAGGCCTGAAGATTTCCGGATGAACATGAATGTCACACACCGGCGTTAATAGCACCTAGGGCCAGAAAGAGAGCTCCAAGACCGATCTTCATCTTGAGGGATTGATCGAAGTCGAGGAGTGATAGATGTCGATTGTTTGTCTGTCAGGAAAGAGATGCACTTCCAAGGTTGGGAATTCCAGGATTGTTGATGAGAGACTCAGAGGCGATATAGCCAACGATTATATAGAGATAAGATGCTGCAAACTTGCTAACAAACACCAACATATGCAATTGTTGGCAATGTATAAAAAGATCTCTAACATCTGAAGTTCGGGCAACCTACTATTTGCGAGGAGACTGACGTCTGCCATGGCTTTGTATTCCACTGTTGTGCCCCACAAATTGCATATCGGGTCTCAGTACGGAGTACTTCGTACTCTACAATGTCTTTCTACCTAAATATACCCCACACTGTTCCTACCCCACAATCAAGTATCGCTCCTACTAGAAAAGCAAGTATGACATCTGATTGGACATGATGAAAAGAATGGCACATAGTTATACCTGAGGCATCAATATACCCCACAAAGCATGTTTGTATGTACCTAATCTAATTTTAGTCTGAGATAGTTTCTAACCATCTCCATCTCCATCTCCATCCACTGATTAATCTGATCAATCTCTATCCGGCACCGCCGATCTGCGTTATCCCCTCCCAACAGCAAGCTCCCAACAGCAACCCAACCAAATGAGCATCGGCAAACTTGCTCCTGAAGAGTTTTGGGGGCCAAGTGGTTGGAGAGATTGGGTGACTCTTGCCAGCTCGATTCGATAGAATTGGATAAGAGGCGGGGATGCTGGAGATGGTAAATTGTGTTGTGTTATGTGGTGTGATGTGTTGTGTTAACTAAGATATCTGAGTGGAAAGAAGTCATGGGCAGGTGAGCGTGCGCAGCGGGGCCTCGGGCACCGAGATCACCTGCGGTCAGGTGTCTCGACAGTTTCAATCTTGTCTTTAGGTTGATCAAATAGTGCTTGTTGGATTGCACGGGAGTTCTGGATACAGTGAAACCACTGTCGAGATACTCGCCGTGCCAGGAGAAGCGTCTGCTAATCCAACAATAGCAATATCTCTTCGAGGAGCTCTGTTGGGAAGGATTGTAAGCGCATTGCGTGGATAAATTTGCGAGTGAGTGTCAAAGAGGAGTTAAATTGAGGTGATGAATATTGCGCACGTGGTGTTTTCATTTTCAAGGACTGATGGCGTGTAGGTTGTTGACCCCACTACTCTCTATCGTAGGCCTTAGCATAATTCAAAGCAGATGGCTCAAAACTGGGCTCTATCTAGCATAGTAAATTCTGGGGCATCCAACGCAGAGGCCTCTGGACAAAACGAGCCAAAGACCAGGAGGTCTACAAGTCCACCTTCTTCGAAAATCATAGTAGCCATTTATTCATCTTTTTCATACTTGCCTGGAAGAGTATGAAAGGTTTTTGATCTCTCAGATTATGAGATTTGCTCATTCCAGCATAAACGAAGTTACATAAACGAAGTTCTTTCAAGAATCTGGTTGATGCATCGCCGAGTCTTGGCCACCAACAAGATTGGAGCTCAATCAAACTAGTGATGATAACGGAGCTGTACAACCGTCCACTAAATGCCTGTCGAATATGATTTCTGTCGCGTGGGAACAATGACTGGGAACCGATCATAAATGGTGGCGAGCATTGTTCTCATGATGTGTATGCCAGATCCATGGAATCCCTCTAACCCAACCCGCACCTTTGCAACAACTGACCATCCATCTTGCAGCTTTCACAAGCAAAAGCAATCGGTGGCACTTATGAATTCAATCCGATGGCAAATGCGGAGAAGTGACCACGGTGGTGGTCAAAATCATCGTCATACTCGTATCATCCCGCCACCTCCTCCCAACCCCATTGCTCTTATATAAGAAGCCATCCACTCGTGTGAAATGATTCTTTCCTAAACTGACTGTCAATGACTGATCTAAGGTATTGAATCCAACTACCTGGTATGTACCCCCATCCTCCTTGTTATTACCTCCCACACCCAAACTTATCGAGCCGAACTTCATCGGTGGAGATAGTTTAAGTGTCGCGTGAGGTCTTGGGAACACTGAGTAACTCGATTTTCGGCAGTGTAGAGAACTATCATGCCTTCCTCAAAAACAGATACCGCGGTGCGCCTCCCTGAGCGCGAAGACCAGCAGCGCCGTCTTCGCAACGTCACGCAGGACCGGAAAGCAATTTCTCGGAGTCAAGCCGAAGCCAGCTCGGGGAAGCAGAAGGCTCAAGAAAGTACCACTTGGTCGCCTAACCAGTTGCTGGGCTTGCATATGGATGCCGCTGGCCAGCCGGTCCCTGATCCTGCCAGTACGGGGGATGGAGCCAAGGCGAAGAAGTTTAAGAACGGAGGGAATGATGATTCGGATGTTTTCGATGCGATGACTGCGGACTATGATTGATTTCTTAACTGTTTCTGGGCAGTGTGTACAAAATAGTAACTTGGGAATGTGCTGTACCGGCAGTTGCACAGATCATGTATCTTGAAATTGATTATTGGTTGTAGTCAATTGCAGGGCCTGAACCTAACCACCTGAGATTTTCTGGAGAATTTGACAAGAATTTTTGCGTCAAGTTCATATTTCATATTGTAGGTAATATATGTAAGCTCATGAAAACCTTGGAAATGGCAGTGTCCGACACTTAACATTTTGTAGAAGTGATGGCTAAAGCATCATTAATACGGTAATTCCTCGACTCGTTGCAACCATTGGTATATATAGGTCCGGGCCCGGGGGCAGATCAGATCACACAGTATCAATTATCTCCAAATAAAATGCATACCCAAGAAATAAGAGTTAGTTTTAAAGTAAGATGAGAAAAAGAGTAGGTTCGTTGTCACTGCAGCATATACTCAATCCTATAGATCGCCAATCATCTCCGTCACCATGGCAACACCCACCGTGTTTCTACACCTCGCGATAACTAACCTTCATCGCTTTTCGATCTATCATTCCAATCTTCATCCAATCGAACTGGTCTTACTGTCGCTGTCATACTTTTCTTTTTCTCTTTGTACCCGCCGTCACTCCCTCCTCCCGCGCAGGAATGCTCCCGGTCTGAACTACAACCTTGTTTACTTTCCCGCGGGGACAACTTCAACACCCAAGGAAACAACCTTCTCAACAGTACCGACCCCCCTTTTCACTCGCTTCCCTGTTCAAAACACGACTCAACTTTCCTTTCTCCTGTACCGACTCGTTGCATGTACAATCTTGTCCTTGACCGACGACGCGAGGCCGTCAACACTTGTGTTCAGCTATTGAGGGACTGTAGTAGGGACATGGCGCTGGATCCGCGCTTCTATCAGCACATCGGCCAACCCGCCGGCCCGGGTTCGATATCTTCCGCCACTTCATCCGAACTCTCGGCCGCAACCGGTATAACCTCGCCCAGCATCGTCTCGACTTCCGCCTCTGCCGCCACACTCAGGTCGACGGCCTCGAGTCCGTCGCTCCGCGCCCGTGAGAGCGTTTCCGTCACGCCCGCTCGTCAAGATGGAATGGCCAGTCCTTCTCCTGGAGGAAATGTGCGCGTCGTCGTGCGCGTTCGGAAGTTCCTCCCCCGAGGTAAGTGTTGCGATTCGTTGTGTCGCCAGGGAGACGATGCTTGCGATTCGCTGCGCAGATTCATGATCTAACAAGCACTAGAGATTCAACGCCAGGCAGAATGCCTGATCGCCATGGATCCCCACACGCAAATGACTCTACTTGCAGCTCCAAGACCAAGCCCCGATGACCGTGGAAAGCCGAAGTCGCAAGCGCGAGGCAAGGTGCTTGAAAACAAGTCCTTCACATTTGACAACTCTTTTTGGTCTCATGATGAGGAGGATGATCATTACGCCCACCAGGAGGATGTCTATAACTCTCTCGGTGAGGAGTTCCTAGATCACAACTTTGAGGGTTACCACACCTGCATCTTCGCCTACGGTCAGACGGGATCCGGCAAGAGTTACACCATGATGGGTACACCGGAGCAACCGGGGCTCATTCCTCGAACCTGCGAGGATCTGTTCCAGCGCATTGAAAGTTCGCCATCTCCGGATATCAGCTACAATGTGCGGGTGTCATACTTTGAGGTGTACAATGAGCATGTCCGGGACTTGTTGGTACCACGAACAGACCCACCTCATTACTTGCGGATCCGAGAGTCTCCATCTGAGGGACCATATGTCAAGGACTTGACAGAGGTCACGGCTCGGAACTATACAGAGCTGATGAAATTCATGCGGAAAGGCGACGTGTCGCGAACGACGGCGAGCACCAAGATGAATGATACATCGTCTCGATCCCATGCTGTGTTCACCATCACTCTGAAACAAATCCACCATGATCTTTCCACCGATGAGACGACTGAGCGCACAGCTCGCATTCGGTTGGTTGACCTCGCAGGTTCCGAGCGCGCCAAATCGACCGAAGCCACCGGCCAACGACTTCGTGAAGGTTCAAATATTAATAAATCGCTCACAACACTTGGACGTGTTATCGCAGCTCTGGCAGATCCAAAGAAGAACCGTGGTGGTAAAAAGGGCAAAGACCTGGTACCTTACCGGGACTCTATTCTCACCTGGCTCTTGAAAGATAGTCTTGGTGGAAACTCCAAGACGGCGATGATTGCATGCATTGCACCTGCCGACTACGACGAGACCCTTTCCACCTTACGCTATGCCGACCAAGCAAAGCACATCCGCACTCGTGCCCGAGTCAACCAGGACCATGTCTCAGCCGCAGAACGTGACCAAGAAATCGCCGAAATGACCGAGACCATCCGCACTTTACAGCTGAGTGTAAGCCAAGCAACGGCCCACCAGCGCGCAAGTGAGCTTCAGGACGAGAAGCTTGAGGAATATCAGCAAAAAGTGGAAAAGATGCAACGACTGATGGAAGAGACCAAAATGGTCAGCGAATGCAAGATTCGCCAGCTGCAAACCGAAAATGAGGCCCTGCGCATGCATCTCAAACTCGCTCTGGAGAGTCTGAAAAATCCGATCCCCCCTGTCACTCTTGAAAAGCGCCAACCGAGCCTGGCTTCATTGCCAGAAGAAAAGTCGGGGGCTGGACAGGATCAGGAAAACCGCGAAGGGTCACCCGTTTATCCTTCAGATTCCGAAGCTGAGCCCGATGTCTGGGAAGATGAGGATGACGATGAGACCGTCACCGATGATAATGAGCGAGAAGCGTATCAGATGCAGTCTCGGATGGAAGATCTCCTAGGCGACCTGACTGTTTTCAAGCGCAAACTAGCAACTGATCACGAGCGTTGGCATTCCAATGAACATCCGAGTCCTCGCAGGCGACGTGCCTTGGGCAATATCGCTGGGAACATTCGTTAAACTGGACAGGGATTGAATTTGGCTGTACAAAGGTGGCGTTGGTGGCGCATTTACTATTTCGGCTCTTTGTTTGGACTGGCGCCATGCTGTCGGGCACCGCCCACTGTTGATCAAGCAGTGCTCGACCCAACATTGGATTCTTTCATGTCTATTTCTATGGTAGCGAGAACCCCCATGAATAACGAGACCCCTGATGTAATGCCTGTTTCAAAGACGACGGTTGCCTGGTTTTAAATATCTTTCTTCTTGGAGTGCAGTGTCATCGAGACACTATCGACTTATAGCTCTCAGCTCTCAGACGAAGTCTCTCTCATCAGTTTCCAATAAAATTTACCTATACTTATTTTGGAAGAATCTATACAATGCGCCAGCGGAAATTAGGGTTGCGTCGCGCGGTGGGCCGCTTATGGCATCATTTTTTCCGTGACTCAACCCTCGCTCCCCACCAAGCCTCAGCTCCAACTCGCTGTCCCTCGGCCTCTGCGATTGAGTCGTCCACGATGACCGATCCCGTTGACTCGGCGCCCACTGCGTCGCAACCCGCTGCTGCGCCCGTTCCCGCCCCGTCTCAACCCGCATCCGAGAATCCTCCCTCGCAGTCCCTGCCCATCCGCGACTCGCAAAGCGCAAAGGGCCCCGCACAAGGAAAGCAGCCTTCAAAGGGGAATGATGCCGCCAATCCTACTGCTAGCGCTGATACCGGCGCAGCTGGCGCAGAGAAGGCCCTATCGCCGGCGGAATTGAAAAAGAAGGCCAAGGCTGAGAAAGCCGCTCGCCGCGCGAGGGAGAAGCTGGAACGTGATTCTACTGGAGGTGGAGCTGGTGCTGCGGGCGGCTCAGCTCCTGCTGGTGGCCAGTCTCGTCCTCCGACAACCCCGAGGAAGGACTCTACCGGTGGAGGCGCGCCGCAGAAGGGACAAAAGGCACCGCCGCCCCGTCGGGGGTCTGGCCCGGTAGTCCAGGCTGCTCCGGTTGAACAGAAGAAAAAGAAGGAAGATAAAAGCGTGGCTGTCTTTGGGCATTTGTATGGTCAGCAGCGCCGGACAACCGTTGCTGGTGCTGGGAAGGAGGTCCATCCGGCTGTGTTGGCCTTGGGTCTACAGATGAGAGACTATGTGGTCTGCGGCAGTAGCGCGCGATGTGTTGCTACATTGCTTGCTTTTAAGCGGGTGAGTATTTCGTCGGGTTTGATGGTGTCTTTGGGATATACACTGACTGTGCATTGACTAGGTGGTTGAATCGTACACTACGCCTTTGGGCACTTCCTTGGCCCGCCATTTGACAACACACCTTTCTCACCAGATCACTTACCTTTCAACGTGCCGACCGCTCTCGATCAGCCAGGGAAATGCCATTCGCTCTCTTAAATTGGCCATTGCCTCGATTGATCCGTCGACCCCGGAGTCCTCTGCCAAGACAACACTGTGCGACTTTATCGATAGTTTCATTCGCGAGAAGATCACAGTAGCGGATCAGGTGATTGCTAGCAGTGCAGCTCAAAAGATTCAGGACGGTGATGTGATTGTCACTTTTGCTGGGAGTTCGATCGTCAAGCAGACCCTGCTCACTGCGCACAAGCAAGGGAAGCGATTCCGGGTTTCTATCATTGACTCACGCCCTCTTTTCGAGGGCAAGAGTCTTGCTCGCGCACTCGCCAATGAAGGCCTTGACGTGCAGTACTCTTTTGTACATGGCATCAGTCATGCCATTAAAGACGCCACCAAGGTTTACCTCGGCGCACATGCAATGACCAGCAATGGACGCCTATACTCACGAGTCGGCACTGCTCTCGTGGCCATGTCCGCCAAGGAACGCGCCGGCGGCGTTGAAGTGCCTGTGATTGTGTGCTGCGAGACAGTCAAATTCACCGACCGTGTTGCCCTTGACAGCATCGTCGTCAACGAAATCGCCGATGCCGACGAGCTAGTTTCTTCTCAGCCTCCACAACAAGTGACTGGTCTTCCAGATCCCGCAGCGACCACTATTCCCCCCGTTGAGCAGAAAAAGGGTGGAAAACCCGCATCTGCTCCTCCTACTCCTGACACCCCCACCTCCTCGCGCCTTCCTTCGCCATCGCCTCTATCAAACTGGAAGGATACCCCTAACCTACAACTGCTCAATTTGATGTACGATGTTACCCCGGCCGAATATGTGGACATGGTAGTTACGGAGATGGGCAGCTTGCCACCGAGTGCTGTGCCTATTGTGCACCGGATGAGTACGAATCTCTGAGATATGGGCTAGATGCTTTGTTATTGTATCGGAAAAGTTGCAATGGCCTTGACTTCTTTTTTATCAAGGTCTTTTTCGGAGTTCCTTTGAGATGTCTGGTCATGGATGGGCTCTGCTTCCATTAAGTCTTGGTTTTTATAAGCTATATCTTCCACCAGCCGAGAGATCGACAAACAAACTGAATAGGCACACATCTTCACTACATAGTCCATGTCTATATTATAGTTTAGTGGAATATCACGTGCTATATTTCTAAAGGCGGTGTGCCCTAAACCATTCTGCCATCGATATCGCGAAGCTCCGATCATCTTCACTTGTTTACACCATCAACATTCAAATCTACCTCCGCGAAAACTTGATCTCACAGTCAAAATGGTACAATTGAATATCAAAACCCTCAATTTGACATCTCCACTAATAAATCAATAGAGCAAAGACTCCTCCGCAACGCATATCCACATGCAACATCCGCGCCTAGCGGACTTCTTTGAAGAATTCGTCCGTCCATACACACACTCTTACTACGTCGCCAAAATTATCATGATGCAAACGCTCCACGCACATGCACATGCCATGAACATGACCCCACCACCTCCACCGCCCTCCTTCCTCCCAAACGACGAAATCTTCGTCCACCCACAGCACCAGCCGCCAAATCCAGAAGATGAAGATGATCTCGTACCCAATATGCATGCGGCATTTGGGATTACAGAGGCAATGATAAGGCGGCGTGAAGTTCTCTGGAGGGACATTGGACTTGAGGCGTTCATAAATGGGCATGGACATGGTGGTTCCGTGAGCCTTGAGACGTTTGTGTTATGGCCTCCTATTCAGATTCGGCGTTCTGGGAAGAGGATGGGTGGGCGGAGAGTTGTTTGTTTGCGTTAAGTTTAGGGATGGATTTGGTAGTATTGGCTTCTTTTGAGGGTTGCATTGCGGTTTTGGGTTGCGTGCTTGATTATGATATGGTTTGAGGTGGATTGGGTTGCTCTTCATTGACTCGTTTATTGGTTAATGGTTTCTGGGCTTGAATTCTGTTTCTGGGAGGGACTTTATTGCATTGTTCCTGTTTTGACAGTTCCATTATGCGCCTCCAACGCCAGACATAATGTGATGTGATATGATGTACAAAAGGGTTCTCAAATCCGGTTGATGTCCACCCGAGTTCGTTCGTATAGTCTGTGGTCAAGTTGCTTTTGCTCGCGCTCCTCGTTGCTGATAACTCGTTGATGAAGCGCCATCTGGGCAAATGAGCCAGCTGCGCGACGCTTGGAGAGTGTCCCGGGATTGATCACAAGCACACTGTCAACTACCTATTGTCACAAGGTGTCAGTCCATGATCAGAATCAAATTCGCCAGGTCAACATACCTTTACGAACGGTGGCAGCATGCTCGGTACAATCAACACATCTGGCCGAACATTCCACCATTCGCCAAGCTTCATATAAGGAAGGTCTAACATTGCGCCTGTGGCAACGCCCGTGTCAGATCCTGTCTTGGGAAGACTTGCTCGGGCAGTTGGAGGAAACACGGGGAAAAAGTGCCGTTGCTCAATCAAGTACTTGGGCAGCCGGCTGAGCAGGTTTCCCTCAGTTGGTCTCCCATGCAGCACCTCCTCGCGGCGCAGCTCAGAGAGAATATCATGGGAGCACATCCCGACGACACACTCATTAAATGACAACGTGACGGGATTTGAGACCATGCGGACTTGCTTCGGAAGACCGAGCTCCTTCTTCGGTAGCTGTTCTTGTGGCCACGAGACATGCCGACTTAAAGCGTCCCGCACAGATGGGACCAACACAACCGTGATACTTGGCACGGCTGCTACAAGTCGTGCCAATGGTGCAGATATACAGTGGCGGAAAACTGTTGTTAAGGTCGCCGTATCTGGATCGAGACCTTGAATATTGGGCAAATCGAAATCTCCGGATGCGAGCAGTGGATGCTCGATGTCCAAAAATGGCCCAAGGAGGACAAGACTGTCTGCGTAATTGTCGGCAGCCTTTTGGCACAATTCTTTGAGAGGCTCGAAATCGAGATTGTCATCTGCTGTGAACGGACCGGCCGCTACCATGACATTCAACGGGGGGTTGGCGTCACCTCCTTCGAGGCGCTCATTAATGTTGTCCAGTGTAACCGCGGAAGATGCAGCTGGTGGCAATAGGGGGATTGACAGGATCTCTTTGACGGTGAAATAATCGCCAGAAGGATTGATACCTCGAAGCGCCACAATTTGACCAGGGAAGAAATTCAACGACGGCACCGAGTCCACCTTGAGAGGTACTCGCCTTCCCGCTCCAGTTCGACGAGAAGTCTCAAGTACCAGGGAAGCCGGGTTCAGTTTTCCTTCCAATGAGTCCGAGGCAATGCGACCAACAGCAATGATTTCACTTGTACTCTGTGTTGCCGCACTTCCAAACGTGAGATCATCCGAGTTATAGTGCTTTTGGAAAATGCTGGCAAACTCGTCAATCCGATCATCCAAAATTTCAGAGGCTTCCGATAATCGCATTCCCATAGGCTTGTATCCGAATTTCTTCAAGTCGGTGTTCGCGGTGGGTCGAATACGGGCTTCTGAGAACGGTGCCATAGGCGTCTCAGGTAGTGACAAGTGCGCATTGAGTGTCTCGAGTGTTTGACCAGGATTTGGCCGCTCAGCGAATGAAACGGATCTAGCAGATCAGCAACCTCCCGGCTATCGATGTAGTTTCGTTCGAAGGCTAAAGTCACGTACTGTGTCCCACCTGGAGTGCCATTCGGCATAGACCCAGAAGTCTTTGCGCCTGACGGGGAGCCAGTGCTCTCGATACGTCCGATCTTGGGTGCAGCCGGCGAAGAAAAGTTGGCTTTGCGTTTGATCGAGCCGTTCACGGACCGGCCAGTAGAGGCATTTGGCGTCAATTCGTCCAACCTGCGCAAAGGAGGCTTTGTCAGATATACAGATCCAAGCCATCTATGGATTTTCTCCTTCTTACATCCCAAATACATCTGAGCTTGCTGCAGCACGTGGAGTCGCTGTCACCGACGCCTTCTTGTCAGTCTGTCGGCCAGATTTTCCACGACTTTCACGCTCCAGGGCTTCCTGAACGTCTTGCTTGAATCCACGCACGGTATCCAAGTTCAGTTTCACCTCCTCGCCCATTTTCATGCTGTAGGATTCCCATTTGTAGAAAAGTTCCTCTGCGCTTATGGAGTGTACTCGTAGAATTGACTGCAACTCGCCAAGAATGTCCTTTGGCAAGCCATTAGGATAAGATGCTGCGAAGAGCTCATTGAGCTCCGTGACCGCGTCGCTCATAGTGGAGGTTTTGGAGGGAGTCGTTGAGGATGTCGAGTTCCAATTTCGCGACGCGCGATAAGACGCGAAGGCGTGTTGCTGACATAACCACCCAAAAAGGCAATATCACAGTGGAGCTGGCGATCAAGTCTCGTGCCAAATAATAAAGCCGAGATCGACTGATTCCTCAATTGACCCCGTGAATCACCTCTTTTGACATTCCTACTGGAGGTGCTTGCGTGCAAACCACATCTGTCCCATTCCCCCGCAATGACAGCCAACGAGGGCCCTGAAGTCGCCGCCGCTGCGGTCCCGACCAACAGTGCGGACGCCTTGAAGTCTGAGACAAGTCCCCCGGCGGAAGCAAAGGAATCAACCGCAGTCAATGCCCTGGCCGATAACACATCAGCGTTGACCCTGCAGGCACAAATTGAGCTTGACCTTCCGGCCTCTGCCAAAGATGGCGTAATCCAGAAGCCATTTCCCAGACCGCTAGAAAGTGCCAAACCCCAACCCCCAGCCCAGCTCGACTCAGATCAACAATCCAAATACGAAGCTGTGCTCAAGTCTGTCTCTGCTTGGACTGAAATTCCCACAAAGGCCGAGAAGAATGCCCCGTCGGCTCCAATCACCGATAATGAGCGCATGTGGCTCACTCGTGAATGTCTCCTCCGGTACCTGCGTGCAACAAAGTGGAATGTCTCCGAAGCCGAAAACCGTCTCAAGGCCACATTGACTTGGCGTCGAGAGTATGGCATGGAGAAGTTGACACCGGACTACATTTCAGTTGAGAACGAGACGGGCAAGCAGGTCATTCTTGGCTTTGATATTCACGGCCGGCCATGTCTCTACCTTTTACCGTCTAACCAGAACACCGAGAAGAGCGACCGTCAAGTCGAGCATTTGGTTTTCATGCTTGAGCGCGTGATTGATCTCATGGGTCCGGATCAGGAGACTCTGGCCTTGCTGGTCAACTTTAATGAGACCAAATCTGGCCAGAACGCCAGCATTGGCCAAGCCAAGGAAACGTTGAATATCTTGCAGAATCACTACCCGGAGCGACTGGGGCGTGCTCTCGTCATCAATGGTAAGCTTGATGTCGATTTCCGGTGAATTGTTTACTAATCTTGGTTTTCAGTCCCGTTCATCATTTGGGGATTCTTCAAATTGATCACACCATTCATTGATCCGCAAACTCGACAGAAGCTCAAGTTCAACGAAGATCTGCGTCAGCATGTGCCGCCAAGTCATTTGATGAAGTCGGTTGGTGGTGACGTGGAATTCCGCTATGACCACTCCACCTACTGGCCTGCTTTGAACAAGCTGGCTGAGCAGCGCCACGAAGCTTACCGTGATCGCTGGATTCAAGGCGGCAAGCAAATTGGCGAATTCGAGAACTATCTGAAAGGAGTAAACACTCCGAGTGTATCTCAAACGCAGGGAACTTCGATCGCTCAGCCCGAAGCCTCGGCCTAGATCGGCGTTCAGGCCGTCTATTCTGCTTCTCGGTTGCATCATCTGTCATTAGCGTTTCGGTCTTGAACATACGCCCGTTTGCGTCCGCTCTATATCATTCGGCTACATATTAGTGGAACCCTAAGTACAAATCTTACCTGTCGATGGATTGTTGTTACATGTTCGGCAAAACAGCAGATACAGATAGAGCATTTAATAAGATTGCAGTTATTCATGGATTCAGGACTCATCGAAACAAATACTGAACAACTCGATAGGGATTAGTCAATGGTCTCAATCCTCCGTCCTCGGCGTGAGGAATATAACCTGCTCAAGTCTATGATAAATGAAAAATCGCGAGAATATCAATTTTTATGGCAAACTCCATCGTCTCACCGCATGACAAATGTCAATCAATCTGGTGTTCATGCAAACAAATCGAGCAGCCTCTGTACAAATGATGCAAAATAGAATGACAGTCGGAGCTCAGTTCTCACGAGTCATTTCAGGAGCAACGGCTCCCTCCAACCTCTCGTCGACGTCCATGCGCTTGAACGCCTTGCGAACCTCATTGTCCCACCGGGTAAAGGTGACCAGAATCCATTCCAAGATACCAGCGCAGTAAAGTGCGATACACTGACCAACCCACAGACCTCGAAGTCCCCAGCCATGAAAAGCGAGCGAGATACCCAACGGCAAGGCAAAACAATAGTAGCTGACGACGTTTACAGCAGCTCCCAAGTGCTGTCGACCCATTCCACGAAGACTACCACCACAGCTTCCATTCATGCCATCTGCAATCTGGAAAAGCGCAACAAATGGCATGATCTCCGATGTCAGCTCAATAACGCGCGGATCATTATTGAAGATCTTGGCAAAGTGGTCGCGGGATCCCATCAGCACAGCGAGGACGATGCCGCCAAAGAACACGGCGAGGAAAGCAGATGTATGCGCAGCGCGCGCGGCTCCCTTGGCATCTCGCGATCCGAGGAAGTTACCGACTCGGGAAGATGTTGCAACGCCAAGGCCGAACGGAATTGTATTCAGGATCTGGTCGGCGGTCATGATGACACTTTGGGATGCAAGGGAAATTGTACCCAGGCGTCCTGCGGCCAGAGCAACGATCTCGAAGGCCCACCACTCGGTTCCGACGTGGAGGATTCCTAGCAGTGCTAATCGTGAAAATGTCCATAGATTCTGGAATGCTGCTCGTGACCATCCTCCCCAGCAGTCCGAGCCATCGATGAATCGAGCGTAGAGAACCAGGAGTATAAAGGAAAGCCAGTACGAGATATCCGCGGCGAGAGGGGCACCGAGAAGTCCCATATTGAGGGTATAACAGAAGAGGTACGTTAATCCGGCGTTCAGAGGCGAGGTGATAATGAGCACGTAGGTACCGGCTCGCATAATGCCTAACCAGGTTAGTCAAGAGACTGTGATATCAAGTTCCTGTCTGTACTCACCCTGGGCTTGCAGGTACTTCTTCATAATTTCAAAATAGATATATCCGAGTCCGCCCGGAATCAAGCATGTCAAAAACCTCGAGCTTTGATATGATAACTCGGGATCCTGGCCCAACGCCAGGAAAATCGGGTTTGAGCAAGCCCAGATAATAGCCACAGGGATATAAAAGACACCCAAAACCAGGAATGATCGCTGCAACAAAATACCAAGGTCATACTTGTTTCCACTGCCTGTGAAGGTCGCCGAAGCAAGAGTGTCCAGGGCAGTTGTTCCTCCCAGCGCAATCATCCATCCCGTCACCAGAGCAAACATGAGAGAAAACGCACTAGCGGCCAAATTCAACGGGGATGAATGTCCGACAATGATTACCGTCACCGTTTGCAGGCTCATCTGTAGCATATAGGCCAAGATGACCGGGACAGCGCCCTTGAGCAACCCCCAGAATTCATACAATATCTGCTTGCCCCGTGGGGTCTCGGCGCCCTCCTTGTCTCCTCCACTGGAATCCCATGACTTATTGTTGTCTGTTGGCTTTGGGATGAGGGAGGTATATTCGTCCGGCAATGGCGAATCCTCCAGGGTGGGCGTCCTGGACCCTTTAATGGGACTGCCGCGACCATCGACAGACGACATTTTGGCAAGAATATTCAGGACAGAAAGATGAGAGTCAAGCACTGCCTGCTAAATATTATATCTTTGTAGCGGGCAAGGGACTATTGCATACTATGGGGTACTCATGTCGTGTAACCCGTAGTTCATGCCTGAAGTAAGGGTGATTAAGTCGAGGAGACGTCAACAGCTGAGAATTTCTGGGCGAGCTGAAAATCAATATCACGATTTACATGTATGTTTCTGTGTACGGATCTACATCGCAGCGATCCACTGGATCGCCCGCGTCCAGGCGACCGAAATGGAAGTATAGTGGAGCTATTGTGCAGACACGTTCCACATCGCTTGCGAATCGCCTGTTCGGCAATGAAGGTGAGTTTTAGCTGCGTCTGGCATCGACAGTCAAAATGCATCTTAGATCGTATCTTCCGCCTTGCCGATGTCTCATGATATAAACTTGGAATGAGCGGATAAAGGACAGGGATTCTCTGATAGTAGCATGGAAGATAGCCTGCAAGATCAAGGGTAGCATCACCCAAGTTCCAACAAAAGCAGATCAACACGATGCAGATAACTCAATATCCGAGGCGTGTTCTCCGTAAAGTAGCGCATGATCAGAGGTATGGTGGCGTCTCTCAATATTACCCGAATGGGGAAGGCGATTGGAATCACCTACGAAGCGGTAACCATTAAGCAAAGGCGGATTTACAGATCGCTTGGTGCAGGCAACTATTAGCTCATGGTTCATGCAGGAATGTGGCTAATGCATCGATCAGCATTTTGATTTGTCCCGGTCCCACGGGCGATTCACCTATCAAAAGTGACAAACTACACACCCTCGTTACACAGCATCGATGAGATCTATCGGGACAAGGGACTTGGTTGCTTTTTTCGGCTGACAATTTGCCTTTCATTTTGCTTTGATGGCTTGCCACAATTTTCATTTTATACAAAAAGAGCCATTGTTTATCATTTAGAGCGTGTTTAATTCGAACAGGACCCTTGCACGCTTTGGTGACATCGTGCGTGTGTACAAAGCCCTTGCAGCTTCGATTCAAATAAACTTGGAGAACACACCTCGTGATGATGGAATGTGGATAATTCCGACCTCGGCGAGATGGAAACAACTACTCCGTACATATTCCGTACATAATGATCCATTCGCCTGGAAACACGGCAACTGGATCGTCATTCCGCAGCTCAGAGAACCCCACGATACCCCTCATCTGCTGGGCTGTTCACGAAAGATTCACAAATTCAATATTGCACTTCTTATTTTCTTCAAAGATTAAGGCTTTGCTAGCTCTAGTGATAAATCTGTCTTGACTGCACGACTCAATTCAATACCTACTATAATACTCAAGACGTGCCGCGACATACCGTAACTCAAGTGAGATCGACTACCCCACATGATTTACACTTCGGCCGACCTATATGTATTGGCTCGCATGCATGCGCTGGGTGCATACGAAGATCGCCGAGTATCGGGCATAATAATGGTTATCGATGCAACTCAAAAATTGTCCCAAAGGTAGATGATGAATGCAACACGTGCAAGTAAATTGCATATTTGAGGCAATGCCATTGCTAACAGTTATTGTGCTATCCCGCGTTTACTTCGGGAGAAATTGGCAAAGCCGAGTCCATCTTTTGTACTGGAGTCTGGTAGACATTGGAACGGCTGATACCTTTTTCCCTTCCATGGACCTCTGAGCATATTTCGGGCACTTGAATAGGTACCATACCCTGTCAGTTTATCTTTGTGGTTCAATAAGCGAAACGTCAGTGCCGGCAACCTTGGAATGATGCCGGTGCAGCTATAGCTCATTTCTATCTGAATAGTGTTTTGTGCGGCGGTTCTTCCTGTACTCCATATCTTTCATACTGAATCAAATATGTATCAATTAATCCTTCGAAAGCCTTGCGATTTATTGGAATCGACTCTATGTCATTGGCGATTGTGGTTCAGAAGATATCGACGCATTCTGCTACTGTGGCTCGGGCTCGACCGTGGAAGATCTCGATGCTAATTGCCTGAGCAACTTGAGCGATACATGTTGCATGGACGAGAAATTCAAGCGTACAGACAGCAGTGAAAGGAAGATGAAGAAGATGGGCTTGGGCAGAACGAGTACCTAAGGCTTGCAAAAGCCAAGTTGTAAAATGCCAAGGTCTCTTCGGCGGCGTATCGTATCATCGAAATTGGTGTTCGGTTGCAATGAACAGGAACAATCTCTTATTTGCAATTCAGGACCTTGTCGAGATGGCATCGAGAGAGGTCTCGATGAATACACAGCTTTTGGTCGCCAAAACAATGGCTTTCTGAAGGATTAAGCTCTTGCCAGGTGGTTTCGAATATACGATGTGGATACATCTGACCCTTTTGGGTTCGTTCGCGCTTGGTCCATCTTAAGCTTCAATAGTGTCGATGATTAGATGGATGGGAAAGCTTCAATTAGCCAGGATGGAAATCCGGCGCCGCCTGCCGAACAATAGGCAACATCCGCTATAGAAGTCGGGCAATTATATATTCGAAAACATGTCCATGGAGTAATCGGATATACGCTATTCTTCTATAAAAATCGATCATGACTAGTTCGGATAAACGCCCCATACACCGTTTCCTTGAGATTCTCTGCAATGTAACCCTCTCATCGTCTATAGGGGAAATCTTAGGACCGAGAATACCGTAAGGGAACTATCTTATTACTAGATTTTTTTTATTATATATTTAAGTATAATATAGCCGCCTAACTCTTATAGTTTAAATATGTATTTGCCAAAAAGATATATATTTAATATTTAATATATTTTTAAAAAAATATATTTTGATTAACGGGCTATATATATTTAAAACTTACGCCTATAAAATAATATATTTTGCTAAATAAATATCCCTAAGTCCTAAAAAACTATACCTATAAAATAATATATTTTACTAAATAAATACCTCTAAGTCCTAAAAAAATATATCTATAAATAGATAGGTATATTTCTATAACGACGAAAGGTGGGGGGTGGTGGAGATCTCGGGTTCTGGATCAAAAGAGATAAAAAGGTAGCTTTAATAGCTGGGGAAGTAGTGATTCTGTTTAAAAATCTGCTACCGAAAGGCCGTCCGGGCTTATAACCTGTTGTGGGTTACGTGGACTGACCCCGAGGGTAGGAATTCATGAGGGGGAGAGATGTTGTTGTTTTAAACTATCTCAGAGAGTAAATCAGTAAATTCTCACACACGCTCAGCTGGGACCCGAGAACGATGTACATGATTTGTGGGTTTAAGGTGCCTGAGGCAGAGACATGTGACCTGACATGTCAACAAAACCCCCCGCTATATGTCCCAATTCCTCATTAGAAAAACAATAGACACAATATGGTGAATAATTTTTCATTGAGGGCGTAGGTTTAGTAAGTAAGAAAAAACTCCGCCGCTTGCATGTGCGCTCTTAATCAGATAGACCAGTCTCGGCCTGATTTATTGGGTGGTGTCGCCGAGTCATCGAGGTCACGGAACGGAAGATCCTGTATCTCCGAGATAACTACGCAACGCGGGCTGACAAACTAGTTTCAATTTCCATGTCTACTCTTAAACGCTGCAACTTCTTACCTCCTTACCTCCTCCCCCTCATCGTCTTATACCTTTGTTTTTTTTGTCTTGCGGAAAGCGTCACATACGCTTAAAAGGGACCAGACAGAATCGGGCTTCCTACTACAGCTATGCTTAGGCGCCCGAGACAGACTGAGCCTGACAGGCTCTCTATGAGACTTAGCAACACACTTCAACCTCTAGCTGTGATTCCTTGGGGAGCACTCGCCATGTGGTATCTGGGGGTCCCTATTGCCGTTGGGGTAAATTGTACCTTGAGTAGTAAATCTGAACCGTCCTTTTTCCTGCTAACGATATACCCATCACTGTAGGCCCCTATGGTTGTGGTGCAAGACGATGACTACGCAGACGCTATTGAAAGGCTTGAGAGCGCAGGATTCGGCCGAAGCGTTCCAAAACGCGACCCTCCTCCCGAAATTATGGAAGACCATCCAAACCCACAGCAGGTTTTGGAAGAAATAAATGCTGGCTACAAACGCTTGGACCGGTCTTGTGCAGTATTTGATTACCCACAGGGTGATCCAGCAGAAAAAGCCTTGCAGGTGTACGTGGTTCCGGACTCCTTTGCTCATGTTTTCCAAGAAGATATACCCCGCTCTTCGATCAGAATAGGAGATACAGCGCCAACAACGCGGTTTCAAAGTTACGACAGTCTGTACTATCCACTGGAACAGGTACTAGTGGAAAGCTTTGTTAAGGCTGCAATCGACGAAGAAACAGACGCTGGTTTTTCTGCGTGGGGCGAATCACTGAGGTCTTGGATATCTCTGATGACAGGGTACCTAGAAGTTGACAACGATGTCCTCGATCTGTGTCCAGATAAACAAGCAGTAGACTGGTACAGTCACAACTTCGGTCGAATTCATGAGGTTAATTTCGGTCCTATTGACCGACGCATTTCAAAACGTCTAGGCTCAGGAAAAGAGATGCCAATAGATATGAGGGGTAATCCTCTTTGATAATGACCCACATTCAGCTAGAACTACGTGGTGTTTTCCTACCAGGGAAACAATTTAGTACAGCAATGCATATCATCTACCACAAAAATACCCAAACTACATTCATCAAGGTTCGGTCAAGTCGTAAAAATGTCTCTTTAGTGTTCTTCGGGAGCACGTTTCAGTAATATCGGCAGCCCAGTCCTCTTTGATATCACAGACGTCCATTAAATATAGCCCATGACTCGACGATTGGCTGAGGAAGGGCCCTATTTTGGATTTCAGTCATTAATCGGCTCAAAGAGGGTAGCAGAAAAACTTACTAGTTTTTGAAAATAGTGCTGCATTTGATCTTTGCCTTCAGAGTCCGAGCCAAGGCTGGTCTCTTTTGCAAAAGATTTGCCAGGGCGGTTTGTAACTCTCGGTTTTGATTGAAGTCAAGCTCTGGTCTGCCTGGCACAGCTAATGGGATCATGTTGATAATATCACGAATATCGGTGGCTTCTTTGGCACTACCTTGGCGCTGATACTGGGATAAGATTTTTTCCCTCAGGATCCATTCAGGGCCAAAGAGCTTGACCCCTCGGCCATTGATATTTAGCGTCCTCCGTGTAGCTACCTGGATGTTGTACTAGGGACGTTGCGGCCAAGTTCGGTGGTCAAACACTTCCAGCTCCACCAACTGAGCGGCTACTCCGGGTCGACGAAGCTTGTATGCTGGGATAGTGTGTCCGAATTGGCTGACGCCTTCGAAGTCGGCCGGGAAAGAGGTGAGGAGCTGGGCCGTAAGGCGATCGGCGGTGATCATACGATGATCAACATGAATGACTAGGTCAACGTCTTCAGTCCTTCGACTCGGGTCTGGACTTAACAAACAGGTGGCGGCACCTCCCATTACGGCATAGTAATTCTTAGCTAGGTATCTTTTCCCTAGCCTAAGGCTAGTAGTAAAAGGGTAGTATTTTACCCCTATTAAAAGTTCTAGTAAAATATTTTAATAATATAGTAAACTAAACTTATTAGAAAATCTAGTATAGTTAATTTAAGAGTTTAAGAACTTTTAAGATAATCTAGCTAGAAATAAGTATTTTAAAATAAAAGTATCTATAGTATTATAAGCTAATATCTATGTTAATAAAATTAATCATAATGTATATGCTCTAAGGTCCCGGAGTACACAAGGTGCACCTTCGAGCTTCCTGATTGGCTAGTAGCCTCCTAGGCCCCACTTCGGTCACCTATATAGACCACTTCCGCACCCTATCAAAATTAGAATTCCCCCCCTTCTCAAAATATATCTCTATATATCCTCTTTATATATCCCTATTTTTCCTTTTTTATATCGCTTAATATCGCTTATCTAATCCTCTCTTCCTCTCTTTCCTATATTCTATATCTCTATTCTCTCTATCTATTTCTCTATATATTTAATCCTTTTATATATTCTCTACTAACTCCTCTATTCTATCTACTCTTCGCTTTCCTCCTCTACTTTATACTTTATCTCTATCTTAGTATCTATATCTATATCTATAGGTGCTTTATTAAGCATCCTTTCCTACTACTACTACGCTAATTCCTATTTCTAGTTTAGTTCGTCTATCTACCCCCTATATCGCTTTACCTTTGTTTCTAGTCGTTCTATTCCCTTTTCTATCCTTCCTATCACCTATTATAACTACTAAACAATAATAGTGAGATTTCGGGAGAAGGTTGAATGATGTTTTATTTTGTATATAAGGAGGGTTATATATAGTCCGGCGAGTTCTACTAGGCGGATAAGAGGGTTAGGTGACCTATACAAAAATTGTATCCTCCCCTACTAAGACTATATATATCCTTATATACTTATAGTCTAAAAAAACAAGTCAATTTTAGATATAAAATAGAAAAAATATTAGATTAGTTGACTAATCGGGAGATATAAAGGAAATAAAGAAAGATATAAGGGCTAGACGCTATTAAATAGGCCGTTTAGACCCTTTATAAAAAAAAGGATAGAGAGCTATTATCTCTAAAAAACCTAGCGTATAAGGCGCCTAACTATTAAAGAGGATCCTATTACCTTTAATCGAAGGGTTAATCGAAGTATATACCTATCTCTTAGGCTATTAGCTTAGGGAAAATACCTCTAAGGGCTATTCTAAGGGGTCTTTAGTATTATATATTAAAGAATTATAGAAAGAAACTATTAGGATACTATAGATAGCTTCGAATTACCTTTTATTTTAACCCCTCCCTTATATAGTATTATAGTCAAGTACTTATAGTAACTTCTAGTTAGACTAGTATAGGGGTAGGAGGTTCTTTTACCTCTTTTAGGGGAGAGAGAGAAAGATAGAGAGAGAAAGAAAAAAAGAGAGAAAGAGAGATTAGAAGATCTTTTTTATACTACTCTAAACTACTAAACTAAAGGGTAAATAATATATCGATAAGTTAATATACTTACTTAGTTTCTTACTTCTCCTCTCCTATCTACTAAACTATTAATATCTTAACCTATTCCCTTACTTAGGAATATATTTTTCTATTGAAATAGGTAAGTCTCTATTAATTTATTAATCCTATATATAATCTATAGCTATTCAATACTTAATTCGGCGTTTTCTAGATCTATTATACTAATAGATAGTAAAGTAGATAAGTAGGTCCTATATAGTCCCTAGGACTAAAATAATAAACTTTTTATATCTTAGGAAGATAAGGCTACTATCTAGGAAATATATACTACTACTCTCGATTTCCTAGTATCTAGGTATATCTTAGATAGTAGTTAATAATTAGCTATAGATATTAAAGACCCTACTATTAAGATAGGTTATAGAAGCCCTACTACTATAATAGGCAATAATAATAATATAGAGAAAGACCCTACTATTTAGATAGGTTATAAAGAAGTAGAAGGGGGCCCTACTAGTAAGATAGGCTAGGAATATATAGAAGACCTAGCTATTATAATAGGTTAGGAGGGAGTAGAGGATCCTACTATTAAGATAGGTCCTAAAGAAATAGAAGACTCTACTACTATAATAGGTTAGGAGGAATTAGGAGACCCTACTACTAAAATAGGTTATAAAGAAGATAGGTATAAGCCTAGTATTAATTCTATAGCTATCTAGAGCTCTATATAGCTATCCTAAGGGGTTAATACTAGTATAGTTGGCCCTAGATTCGAATATAAGGATATATAGGAGATCCTAGATAATAATAACTTATTTTAGGATACTTATAAAGTTCTAGTATCGGCTTTATTAAAAATAGCTACTAAGAAGACTTATACTAAGAAAATAGCTAGTCTAGCTAAGTCGACTATCTCTTATAGTACTACTAAACTAGTTCCTATTATACTAACCTATACTATTAATCTAGCTAATTCCCCTAAGAAGTCTACTTATATAAAAGATAAAGAGCCTACCTAGAAGGATAATATAGAGACTCTAGCTAAGATAATTCCTAAGGGTTTAAATAAGTAGTTTAACCCTAAGGTTATTAAGAGAATAGGCCTATCTAAGATAACTCTATAAGTATATTCTTAGCCTCTTAAGGATATAGACTAGCGTAAATTAGGGCCGAAGAAGACTATATAGGATATTCCTTATTATACTATATATAGATAGTAGATTAGAGCCCTAATCCCTTAGAGATAAGAGTATATATACTATATAAAAGGCTTTAGGCTATTTAAGACCTACTATATTATATTTAATAGGGATATAATACTTTTCCTTAGGAGCTATATAAATTATAGCTTTATAGCCAAATTAAATTATTATTCTTTCTATTTATTATTTCCCCTTCTACTTATTAACTATTTTACTAATTTTTTATATAGGGGATAGTATTCTAGAGGCCGCTTAGGCCTATATAAAGAGTATAGATAGTAGACTAGCGAATATACTAGCTATTAGTATAAGTAAAATCTAATTTATATATATATATATACTAACTTATCTAATTAGTAAAAGGTTATAGTTAAGGTAGCTAATCCCGCCCCTACTACTATAGAGGAGCCTTCTATAACGCCTATTTATACTACTAAGTCGACTCCTAAGAAATAGGCTACTAAATCTACTAAGGAAACTCTAAGTAAGTAGTCCTATACTTCTAGTAAGGTAAAGTCGACTAGAATAGGCTATTCTAAGGCTCCTATAATACTAACCCTAGGCCCTTTAGCTATTTATAGAGGAGTTAATAGAGGTCTTCTCTACCCTAATAGACTATATTAGTCCGTCCTAGCTAATCCTATACTCTAAAAAGGCGATTAGGCTACTATATACTAGGCGGTCTAGGACCTAAAATAGGTTACCTATTATATCGACTAGGAGATCTATAAGCTCTAGAAGACCCTAGAGTATAATAGCTAGATAAAGAGAGAGGGTAACAAAGAGAATATTCTAGGGGATATTTCTAACCCTAATTTCTAAGGGTCCTATATTGTTTTTCTAGCCTAATTAGGTCTATTAGATTAATTTTTCTTTAGGTATTTTTATTTCTAGGGGGTCCGAACCCTATAATAGCTTATTTTTAGCTCTTACTTAATAATATATAGTTATATCTTATATAATCCTTTATAGACTAAATAGCTTAATTAATCTAATAGGACGGTTTAAGCGCCCTTTCAAAATATTAGAGATAGCGATTAGTAGGAGCTAGATAACTTAGGATAGTCCTACTTTCTTATTACTACTATAAATAGTCTATTAAAATCGACTAGCTTCTCTATATTAGCGCCCTAAGTAGAACGCCTAGTTTTAGGTATATTATCCCTAATTTTAATATCTAAATTCGAACTAACTAAACTATCCGATAAGCTATCTAATAATTTATAGTTATTCGCTTTAGAATCCTATTTATTATATTTCTTTTATATAGTTATATATTTCTTACTATTCTAGCCTATTCTCTTTATACTAGCTCTTGATTTAGCGATAATATAGGAAACTAATTATTCTTTTTTACCCTCCCCTACTAGGATATAACTATAGTTCTTTCTAAACTTATAATACTCTTTAGCTATAAATATAGATAGGTTATAATAGGTAGAAGGGCTACCTTCCTTATCTAGTATACACTAAAGTTCCTTAGGCTATTTAATATAAAGGCTAGCTTATTATAGGGCTAAATAGGCCGCTATAGATATCTAAAGATCTTAAGGGTTTTTAATATTTGCCTTTAGAAGATATATACTATTAATAAGGTTGCGGAGAATCCGATCTTTCGGGTCCTAGAGAGTATATATACTAAGTAGGTAGGCGTTTATAACTTTATATAGCCTAAACTATTTACTCTCGAACTTCTTTATAGATTTATTCTATATAAATACCTAATCTCTAGGTTAGAAACCTATTTTTATAACTAAAGAGTCCCTTATATAATTTGTATAGATTATATAATTTAATAGCAATTTATTCGCCTATATATAAGTATTAGAAAGGCCCTAAAGCTACTTAAGATAGTCCGAAGATAATCTATTAGATAACTTAGTATCACTTAGAATTTAGGGGTAAATCCTATATACTAAGAAATAAGGGCTAAAACTAGTCCTAGTATATATATAGATATAGGATACAAAAATAGTCTATAAGAGGTATAGGTCCTACGCCTTTATTAGTTTGCCTATCAAATACTTAGTTATTATATAGCCGATTAGACTATTAAAATTCTTAACCTTACTATTAGTTTATATATAATAAGGAGTGGTAGTATAGTAATTAGCTTCTAGCAACTAGATATAGTAATCAATAGCCCTAGAGAGTAGGTTAGGACTATTATCTATTATAAACTCCTTTAGTGCTCTATACTAGATAAAAATATCCTTATATAGGAACTTAGTAATAGTTTCTTCTTTAGTATTAGGGCTAGCGTAAGCAATAGGCTAACCTATTATATAATCGATAGTAGTGATAACCTACTAGTTCTAGTTTAGAGTGACTAGCAAAGGGCCGATTAGGTCAACTCCCTACTATTAGAATAGCTAGATACTAGGGGTCACTAAATACTAAGCGGTCTTATATTCTAGGCTCTTTTGTAAACCCTATAAAACCTAGTAATTCGGATATATATAAGCTTGTTTAGTTATATCTTTCTTAATCGTCGGCCACTATATATAGGGATAGATAACTCCTTCTAGTCCTAGATAACCAAGATAGCCAAATTCAATATATAGGCGATAGATAAGATTACTATAGAATAGCTATTTAAGATATAGTATAGTTATACTATCCTTATATATAAAAATAAGTCTCTTATTCTATTTATCTATTTTACCCTTAATAGATAATCTTTTAGTAAACACTTTAATAGCTTTTATAATATTTTTGTATAGTAAAATAGCTCCTATCTAAAAATAATCTAGTATAGTAGATAGCTATATTTCTTTAGGGATATACTTTATAGTTTATATCGCTATAAGGTTTATAGGCTAGATAGGCTAATCTTCTAATATAGTAGCTAAGAAATCTTTTATAAAGTTAGGGTAGCGACTAATAGTATTAGGGATAACTACTTCTAAGCCCTTCTAATAGCGAATTTTCAAGTTATACTCCTAGAATTCTATAATCTAATAGGCAAGCTATTTACTATAAGTAGAAGTAGTTTATAGATATTAGAGACTTATATAATTAGTTATAATTATTATTTCCTATCTATTATCAATAAACCAATCCTATAGATAGAGTATATACTTAATAGTAAGGAGCTCTTTCTTATAGACTAGATAGTTTAATTCGGCCCCTTAGAGCTTTCTACTATCAAATACTATAGGGTATAAGTACCTATTTTTATCCTCCTATAAAAGTATATATCTAAGGGCCTATTTAGATATATCGGTTTCGATTATAAAGGGCTTAGAAATATTAGATTAGTATAAGATAGGCGTAGTAGTTAAAGCTACCTTTAACCTTTAGAATATACTCTTATATTAAAAGGTCTATCTAATTGGTTAGAACTTCTATTTCTTTAACTCTATATCTAATTCTTTTAATAGCTTATATAAAGGGATATATATCTCTATAAATAACCTCGCGAAATAGTAGTAATATATTACTAGCCCTAGAAATTAGTATATATTATTAACTATATATAGCCTTAGCTAATTATAAATAACCTTAATTTTTTCTAGGATAGGCTAAATAGACCTATTCCCAATAATATACCTATAGAATTCTAATTCTAAGGTAGCGATAATATATTTACTTGGCTTAGCGATTAGTTTCTATCCTTCTAGTAGGGAGAGGACCTAATCTAGGTGTTTATAATACTCTTCGAGGGAGTTAGAGAAGATTAGGATATTATCGAGATAAACTAGTATACTAGTACCTAGAATAGGCCGAAGGGTCTTATTTATTAGGGTTTAGAATATCGCTAGGGTGTTATATAACCTAAAAGATATAGCTAACTACTTATATTTTCTCTAGATAGTATTAAAGGCCATTTTTAGGACCGATTCCTTATCTATTCGGACTTACTAATATCTAGATACTAGGTCAATCTTAGAGAGGTACTTTAATATACCTACTATATTAAAGAGGTCTTAAATATAAGGTATTAGATATCTATTTTTAATAGTGACTTTATTTAATACTTAATAGTCGATATATATATATACTATTTGCCTTCTAGTTTTGGTATAAAGATAACTAGAAACCCCTATAGACTATCTAATACCTAAATCAAGCCTAGATAGATTAGCTCTTCTACCTAATTATATTGCTTCTCTAATTTTTTAGCTAAGAGTATATATAAATTCCTATTAATTAGATAGGCTAATTTAGTATTAATTTAATAAACTACTAAATAGTTAGGAGGCAATCCTTCTAGGAGGGATAATCTAAAGATAGATATATAATTTTCTAATATATATTAAAT